>CM032233.1:57787500-57847500 GCA_019009955.1 Riptortus pedestris | reverse complement strand
AACCAGCACGAGGGAAATCTGCTCAGATAACGCAGCCCCTGCGTGACGGACTATTTCTCTTTATATAATAGGCATTGCATTTGCCTATCCTTCGATATACTGTTACTATCGAGCCTTTTCTATTTAGCTTGTCAGGGGAATAGGACTTATAAATCAATCAATGTAATATATAAGGAGTTGAAAAAGTGCTTGTTATTGTTAATGCTGTGATTAGGGAGTTCATTCCGTATTGAGCCCGATAAGCGATTGAATTTTCCAAGTAGAGGGGAAATCTTAAGCTGACGGCAGAATTGAAAAAGGGATTGAGGGGATAAAGGAAGGAGAAAATGATTGTCATCAAGAAAACTGAATACTGAATTTTTTCCTCCCCCCACCCCTTCATCTTTTTCATTAACATTCATTCCTCTATCTTTCCATTTCTTCCCTTAAACAATATTTTTTAAGAAAACAGTAATTTTAAATGGCTGTTATTCTTTACTGCAGGATTAAAGCCCGCTTTAAAGGGGCGGATTGTGAGAGATTTGAGGTGCAACTGCTGTCATAAAATTTGATTAGTTATATCAGTGAGGTTTATGATTATCAGGTTTTATGATTATTCCTTTTCTAAATTTACTTTCAGCATTAAATGTGACAGCTGTGTTTACACTTGAGATTACTCTTAGAGGTTCTTGTCTTTCTTATTATGCCCCACCCCCCCTTCTTCTTATAATCGATAAGCAAGCATAGAAATATTGCTTGTCCGTTTTATAGCATATTTATATTTTTATAACCAAATAATATCCAACAGTAAAGTACAAAACTGCCGTAATAAATGGATGGCTACAACTTTATGTGTCTTTAATGAATAATACTTTCCGCTGTATTTCCGAAAGAACATAGATCTTCAATTTTGATTGTGTTAATTTCTCGTCTACGTAATTTATATATTTTTTATGATAATCCGGAAGGTTAAAAGTCTATTACTAAGTTAATTTCAAAATAGAAACAGCTATAAGGCAGATAATTTCCTTATTCACCATTAAAATTTCCCAAAAGGCAACAATGGAATTATGTTAAGGAATGTTTTACCAAAAATAAATAAATTCCCATAGCTAATATTTTTGTAAATCCTATTTAAGATTGGGAAATTGTCATGCATACTATTATCGAAAACAAGTAAATTTATGTAAAATATGATAACTTTACAAGTTAAAGCATTAAATGTATTTGTTGGTCATGCAAAATAGCTACCTAAAACATATACTTCTGTAGCACTTTCAAGCACAATTATGTTAACTATTAAGAAATCCTTGAGCATATACTTAATATCAAATAAGGATCTCTGAAGTGCTGAGAAAGTATGAATTCCAAATCTATACTAAATAAAATTCATTTTTGATAAATATACATATCTTAATATTTTGTATTGTATAGTTTCACAACTTTTATAAAGTTAATTTTATAATAATACTGCTTATGTGTGACAGCTTCAATATAAAACGTTATTCCTTTCCTTTAATAATGTTTAAGAAATATTCTGTCACATTCAAACGTGTCGTTCCTTATCTGATTCCATTTGTTAGAGAATATCTGTTATCCTTGAAACCGTGAATTTTATATACCTAAGATTCCTATCAAGAAAACGGTAAAATTCCTTATTAACTTGGCTTTTAACTCCTTGAATAGATGTCGTGGTTTCTCATTTAATTCCTTCATTTTACAGAGTTAATCGTTCAGAAGAACGCATGAGTGATGTTAATTCTTCGGAACAGGTGTTGGTTCCAAATCTAATTTCATTCGTTAAATGAAGCTAGTTAGTGAGGGACGCAGGTGAAATCGAAACTTGTGGAAGAATCTTAAACGAAATTAAACCTATATTTTAAAAATAATATAAATATATTTAATAATGCCGATGAGAAGCTCCAATTAGAATATTTTTCTTTTGGGAAATCAGCTATTTAAACTGTACTCATGGCGCGATTTTCGAAATATTTGTTCAAATATCCATCCAAACTACCTAGGAGATGATGAAAATTAGTTACGTTCAAATTAATATGTATGTACTATTCACAGGCTACAGCTAGTAAATCTTGAGAACGGGTAAATCTGATTTTCACGTGACCGAACAAGGGAGTAACAGGAACACAAGGACATGCAGTGGATTCCCATTGCCTACTGCATAAGACCATCAAGGAATAAAGGCATTATGAAGATTTCCATTCACGCCATGTGAAAGTTCCATTCACACCAGTAAATGCAAAAGTGGAGAAAAGGCCAGAGTAATTAGATTTAGGTATTAGCCAGTATGAGATTGCAGACTACCCTCTAGTCTTGAGTTTTCATTAATCAACCCTCTAGACTTGCCCCGCTGACATGTAAGTGAGAATTTAGACAAGGTGGGGTAAATTTATATATGTTTGTATGTGTGTGTGTGTGTTGTGTGTGTGTGTCTGTGTGTGTGTTGTGCGTGTGTGTGTGTGTGTGTGTGTGTGTGTGTGTGTGTGTGTGTGTGTGTGTGTATTAACTGTTAATTTGAGTATTTACAAGAATAAAGAAAACAATTGCAGACCAAATACATTGTAAAAAACGTAATTAAAAACAGTGACGCCTGACGCAAGGGGTATACCCCTAACCCCTGGATACGGCCCATAAATGGACCAAATAGGGCACAATGCCCAGCTAAGCCTCAGGGATATCAATAACTTACTAACTAAATCACACTTCATTCAGAACCTTAAAGCCAAAAGACTAACCTACTATGTACAACACATCCTAATAAACTAGTAAATGCAAAATACAATGAAAAACCAAGCAGATTTCCCTCGTGATGTTTAATAAGGGATAAATCTACATACTGCTAACACAATAGCACCGTCAACATCAAGTGAATAAATACAAACGATAATAAGAAACCTCCAGACGGGAAGCACCTGAAACGTAAAAAAAACAGGTGTGCCAACTTCTCACAGGAAAGAAAAACAATTACGGAAATATATCAGAATATTGCGTATTAATTTTATTGAAAACTATTTACTATATCTAGTACTGTAATTTATAATGGATCAGAATTTTATCTGAATCAATTAAATTTGCATTTTTGCATTTTTCAGCATTCAGCAAACCCCCACTTCTACTCATGTTACATACACATTACTCGGTTATGTAATAAACCACATCATTCCAAATTCTGTTTTCAAGAGACCTTTATTATACGAGATACAAGCATATACGTTCTGGTGATCCCCCCCCCCCGCTTCATAAGTTTTTGGACTACTTATGTAAATTTGATTGATTGAGATAAAAATTATTCTGATTCATTATAAATTGCAGTAGTAGATATAGTAAATAGTTTTCAATCAAATTAATACGTTATATTCAGATATATTACAGTAATTGTTTTTCTTTCATCAGATCATTTCAGATGCTTTCCGTCGGGAGGTTTCTTATTATCGTTTGTATTTATTCACTTAATATTCACGGTGGTGTTGTGTTACCAGTATGTAGATTTATCTATTGTTATACTTCACACGGGAAATCTGCTTAGTCTACGCAGCCCCTGCGTGACGGACTTTTTTAAATTTAAAACTAGGTAAGACGACAAAGCTGCTGAGAAGGCTTTTCTTAATTATGCTGTCTTGGCAAATCCTGAAGCACCCATTATAGTGATACCTACGGCTTGGAGGCCCATGGTTAATGGGATGGTCAAGGAATAGGAGGAGGAATAGAAGGTGACAGACAGAAAGATACGATATGAAACTAGCGGAGGAAGCTGAGATAAGATGTTCTCTCTTTATCCTAATGAACTGAAGTCTTGCTTCTAGACTAGGCCCCTCAACAAGGTCCAATTATCTTGCAGAAATATAAACCGAATAAATTGGAGGAAGCCTTTTCTAACTCTTAGACTCGTCTTTCTCTTCAAAACTTTCTGTTCCAATTTTGTTTTAGTCTCCAACTATATCTTTTGTTATCACGTTTATGAAAAGATTGTAACATAAATATTAGCTTAAATAGTTTCCTTCAAAACTTAATATACGTTATTCATTATAATAATTAAATATTAGTCACTTTTAGCAGAATTTCCTTAAAGGTAATCAGCTATTGAGGTCGTACTCATGACGCGATTTTTGAAAACATCCCTTAAATGTCCATCGATCCTATCCAGGAGATGACGAAAGGTCCGTTCAAAATTTTATATATATTCTAGCTCAGATACCCGGCTTCGCCCGGGAATTCATTTGAGGCTGAATGGTGGTGGTATTTTTTAGCAGGCTTTACATTGCACAATATTTTGACATTTACCCGTCCCAGTGTTTAGGATTGATACCCGGCTTTCCCGTGGATTTGCTAATAATAGAATTATCTGTTCGATAAGGCTTCACAGTCTTCGATATTTTTATATTTCCCGTCTCTTATACATGTAAATAGGGTGATTTTTTATTTCAGGCCTCCCTTATAACCCCCCTCCCGTTCGAACCTAAAAATTTTAATATAACTTATAATCATGGAAGAATTAATGTTAATTGACATACCGAGTTTTGTTAAGTTCGGTTCTGCCGTTAGTGCCCGCTAAAGTTTTAACGTATTACTCATTTATACTTAGGTATACGACAAAAGTGAATATAACACAAGTTACTCCAAATAACAAAATAGACAACTTTTGTTATGTTTATATTTGCGGAAAAACCAATAGGAAACGAAATATCGCTATTTTTAATTTCAGGCTTCCCTTATAACCCCCACTCCTGCCCGTCCATAGAAATGTTGGTATGGCTTATTATAATGAAAGCCTCACTGCTAATACACATACCGAGTTTTATTTAGTTCGGTTGAGTATTTTTTGGCAAATAATATTATTGACTCCTGCTATACTTTTTAGCGTATAACGCATTTAAACTTCGGTATACGACAAAAGTGTTATAACAAACGTTACTCTAAATAACAAAATAAACAACTTTTGTTATGTGCATATTTGCCGAAAAACCAATAGAAAACGAACTATCGCTATTTTTAATTTCAGGCTTCCCTTATAACCCCCACTCCTGTTCGTCTCAGAGAAAATTAGTATAGCCTAAAGTCTAAGTTGGATTAGTAGTAATATACATACCAAGTTTCATAAAATTCGGTTCAGCCGTTTATGCGTGAAAAGGTAACAAACAAACAAACAAACATACACGAAAGAAACAAAATGCAGATATGGTGTCTATGACATGTGAAACGAATAGTTATCGTGAAATTTCGCGAAAAAAATCAATGTACAGACAGAGGTTACAATTTTATATATATATATAGATATATATACTAGCTAAGGTACCCGGCTTCGCCCGAGAATTCATTTGAGGCTGAATGAAGATAATATTTTTTGGCGAGGCTTTACTTTCCACTATATTTTGACATTTCCCCGTTCCTGTGTTTAGAATTTATACCCGTCGTTGCTGTGGATTTGTTAATAATAAAATTATTTGTTATTTAAGAGTTCACACTCCTCAATATTTTTATATATCCCGTCTCCTGTGCATGTAGTTCTTTTTTTTATTTTTTTATAACTTAATGGACCATATAATTCATAATCGTAGAAAGTATTCTATCTTCTAAACCATGTATGAATAAAAGTTCCTTTCCCTTGATACGGTACAAAACCCAATGGTGACAGCTGTTTTAGGTGCAGCAATACCGCTATAACCCCCACTCCCGTTCCAACCTAAAAAATTTAATATAGCTTATAATTATGGAACAATTAATGCTAACTTACATATAGACCATATGTTAAGTTCGGTTCCATCGTTAGTGCCCAATAAAATTGCTGGCTGCCTCTTTAGGTTTTAGTGTATATCTCGTTTATACTTTGTTAAACGACAAAAGAATACAACAATAGTTCCTCTACATAACAAAATAAACAACTTTTATCCTGTGCACATTTGCCGAAAAACCAATAGGTAACGAAATATTGCTATTTTTAATTTGAGACCTCCCTTGCAACTCCCACTATATATATATATATATATATATATATATATATATATATATATATAAATATCTGTTAACGCTCTAGCGGTCGCAATTTTTGCTTGATATTTAACCGACCAAACTGGATATTTAAACGTTTTATGTAAAAATTAAGATCAAGTCCGTTAATGGCTGAAATCGGACCAGTGGGAGGGGGATATTCGAAATTTCGAAATATCTCCGTTAGCATACGTCAGATGGAAAAATTGTATAGAATCAATCTTATTGCAAATTAAATTTACTATAAATATTGTTATATTCATTTATTCTCTATCTTGAATATTAACCGAGATATTTGCATTTTTATTAATTGTATGCGGATAACGGGCTAACTTCAGTACTAGCCGTTTCCGTAACTGTTCGGCTCTCGTGAAATTTCTCAACTGTACAACTTCACGTGGGAAATCTGCTTAGTTTACGCAGCTCCTGCGTGACGAACTTTTCTGTCTGTCTGTCTCTCCCTCCCTCTCACCCTCTCTTTCTCTCTCATCCCCCTTTTTGGCCTCAGATTCGGTTTATTTCCGCTCTGGTTTTATTCCCCTTGCTGAAGTAGAATTATTTTATTTCGTAGTTTATGTCTTTATCTGTTTGTCTTTCCGAGTGAGATGCTCCGTATTCAGTTCTGCATCATCTGTGAGTTACAAACTTCCCTAATTTCCTTACCCGTAAACTGTCTTAACCCTAGAACTACCAAGGGGGGGGCTCCTCGAGCCCACAACTTTTTGTTTTTGTTCCCTATCACCCAATTTTAATGGGATATTTTTGATATTTTATGTATTCCTCAGAAAAACATCCTAGAGTGAGGGCATAACAATAAAATTAAATAAAAAAATTTCTATGTTGAGAAAAAAATTTTTTTTTGACGTATGGGCTCGTTAAATTATTGTGCAAAAGCACCGATAATTGCATTACGAATCTGATAATTATATTTTCTTAAATTATTATTCTATTATAATGTTATAATAACTTAGATATAGATAACTTTTTATTCTAACAATGTTTAGATATGTTCCTCCAGTAGAATAAAATTACATTAAATTTCAAGTCATCCTTTATTCCCCATCCGAAGTTTTTTTTTTAATTTATTTTTATTTTTGTATTTAATTTTTTTTTTTAATTTTTTTTTTCACAGGTGTCATAAGAAACGTTCATTAAACATAATCCAATAGAAATAAAAATTTTAAAAAAATTATAGAACCAAAATAAAAGGTTTTTAAGGTTGTGGGCTCGAGGAGCCCCCCCCCCCTTGGTAATCCATGCGACCTGGGAGAGCTCGGTAATACTAGGGTTAAGTCGCTTCTATCCCTCAAAACAGCTGGTTAAGCAAACACCGTGTGTTCACTGTGTAAATGGGAAAGACTTTGCTCCCTAACTGTCTATAATTATTGTAGACTAAACTTTTCCTAACTGATGGTTTTTAGGCCAACACAAACAGAAATTTCCATTTATCATTTAATGATCAGCCTGAAGGAAGCAGCACTATTTTGAAACTATCAGTACCTATGTTTAATCTTTGTGATTTTCTAATCAATCGTACTTTAGACCTTATGTCACACAATTTTTTCTCTTAATAACATGATTTTCTACAAATTGTTGATATATGAATTTTTTCGTAACTCAAGTATTGAGATAGTATTTGTGCTTTCTTGTGTTCAGACTTTAGTAAACCCTTCAGGGGACATGAAGATAATTGTTGTTAGCAGCAGCTATTGAGGTCTATTCATGACTTGGTTTTCGAAAAATGTCCTCAAATGTCCATGGATCCTACCAGGAGATGACGGAACTCAAGTCCGTTCAAAACTGTATGTATATATATATGTGTGTGTGTGTGTGTGTGTGTGTGTGTGTGTGTGTGTGTGTGTGTGTGTGTGTGTCTGTGTGTGTGTGTGTGTGTGTGTGTGTGTGTGTGTGTTTGTTAACTCTCTAGCGGTCGCAATTTCTGTTTGATCGTTACAAAACTCGATGTTTAAACGTTTTAGGTAAATATAAAGATCATGTTCGTTAATGGGTGGAATCCAACCAGTGGGAGGGGGTGTTTAGAGGAGGGAATTTAGAAAATCCTTAATATCTCCGTTATTATGCGTTAGATTGAAAAATTGTGTAAAACCAATCTTATTGCAAATTTAACGTTCTATAAATGTTGATAGGACATGTTTTCATTTTCTTGATTATTAACCGGCGAGATTGAGAACAAGGCGAGACCGCATCAGAAATGAGCGGATAAGAGAGGACCTTGGGGTGAGACCGATTGGAGAGATAGTTGAGGAGCGCCAACTAAAGTGGTTTGGTCATGTCAACCGAATGGGGGACACAAGAAAGGCCAAATGGTTATATGAAGCACGGCCAGAAGGCAAACGACCCCGTGGTAGACCTAGACTTACGTACCAGGACTACGTAGCTCGATTAGGAGTAGAAAGGGGCAAGACCGCGCCAGAGATGAGGAGACTAACGGCCGACAGACCCAGCTGGGCAAAGTGGACTGAGGCGGCCCCTCCACGCTTATCGGCACGATGGAGGTAGAAGAAGAAGAAGAAGATTATTAACCGAGAAATTTACATTTTTTATATGTCGGCCTTGTGTAAGCCCCCACTCCTACTCATGTCATATTAACAATAAGCTGTTTGTTATATTACGATGCATTTTATTTGAAGCCTAAGTACCAAATAATTTTCTCATTGAACTTTTACATTTTGAGATAAATGCAATTCTTGACGCACGTGGGAAATCTGCTTAGTTAATGCAGCCCCTGCGTGACGGACTTTTTCAACTTCTCGAGCACTACGAGCTTCCAAACCCGCCATTTCATTACCCTCCAAAACAAAATGTGTGGGAACCCAAGCAAGTGATATTTTTTGTTCTGAGGTTTTTATAAAAATTTTTCTTCTTAGAGTTAAATCCTAGAGCTTTCATATTTTTTGTATTAATCTTCTTTATTTTCTCTTGCTACCTAACTTTAGATTAATGACTATGCTGGGTTAATAAATTGGGGTGTTAAAATGAATTGAAGCAGTTTTTATCTTGTCTCTGAGAAGTGGGGATCTAGCAAACCACATAAATACGCCCTTCCCCACTCCGAATGAGTGTATTCAATAGATCAGTCAAGTATGAGACATTGGATGAAGCTGTCTTTATTTCTTATCAGCACCGCACCCCTTCTCAGTAGGAGGCTCGGTGATGTTATGTCGCTGCTGACGTCTGCCCTTTAGTTCCATAATTTAGTGGCTCAACCACTATTTTTTGTTAATAGTTCTAAGTCAGTGCCTCCTCTTCATCACAATCTTTAAAGGTAGGAGCCTCTCACGAGATTACTTAAATGTTTTCTGAAAGCCGAATAAAATTACATTTCGTACGTCGTGACTATGTCCATTTTAACTGAACACTCATTAATTTGTTGTTTTTATAAAGATTGTTAAGAATATTGCTTCATTATTTTATGCTTAAGGAAGTTATTTACTGTATGCATTTACTCTTCACTCCTTCGGCCCAGAATAAGAGCGAAATGTGATATTTCATTAGGGGATATAATATAATCATATTTTCCTCGAGTATGTTTGTCTATATATTTATACTACTTTATAGGGAGATTTCAATAATTAATATACAAATTCGCATTCTGAAAATTCACCTCTCGTCTATATTTAAATAAAGTTATATAATAATAAAAATGATTCTCTCAATATTTATGTGGAATATGTTTGATTTTAACCTAGCAGATCATGATTTGTTCAATATTTTTTATGTTATTAATTGCTTACAAGGATTTTCCTTATACCAAACAGTATGCCTTATATAATGAGGTTAATTATTCTATGCTAGTTACTTCTTAATACATTATATATATATATATATATATATATATATATATATATATATATATAAGAACTAGAATTAAGTATAACTGACTAGAATTTACGTTAACATATATCGGAAAACGTAAACTAATAAGTGTCATTTATATTTTATTGTTCCTACCTAAAATCAAAACATAATATTTTCAACATAATAGTTTTATTAAAATTATCATCATTGTCTTGGTTCCTGTTTTTACTAATACATGCGTATAACAGTACTTAAAAAAATTAAGAGAAGAAGAGAATTTTGGCAATGTTAACTCAGATAAGATTCGCGGAGTTTGTGACTATTTCTTAATTATTTAAAAATGTTAATATATAATTCTCTAGCTGCACTATTTGGAATATTATGAAGTTGTGAATTATCAGCTGTCTCTTTGATGGATGGTTAATATACTGTTCTCTGAAAGGGGAGTAAATGGGGCAATGAAGCATTATATGATAAATGTCCTCATTCATATTTCAATTACAGGATGTTCAAATTTCTTTTGGGTTAATATTTTAGTATACATTTTTAATTGAAAACTTTTTTCAGTAGTTGCTTGGCGTTCTTAACCGTGCAATGGATTTCACAATTAGGAATGTCAAACCAATAGTTTGAAATTCCCGAGGTGAATCGGGAGTTGAGAAAATATGTTTAATATAGCCAAATGTATGCTATTTTGATAAACAATTATATCGGATATTAACTGATCTCCGGAAATTTAATTATAAATATATTATGATGTCTCAAAATAGCGTGTTTGTGAGCGATCTGAAAAGTGTTTTTAAGGTTTAAGCCTCTGGTAATTTCAGATTTTCCTCCGAATCGTTTACAATTATTTACGCGTCAGGACGGTTCTATGTAATTTTGAAAGACGCTAGTTTTCTAGGTTTCACTGAATTCGGGAATAATTCTGCCCAAACACATAAAAATAGATTTGGGTAAAAAATTAGACATGCTACGTCTGCTAAACAAATATTAATAATTTTCCTTCCTCTAACAATTATCTGATTCTATGTACTTCATTGGCATTGGTGATGGAAAATGTATGGAAAACGATATGAGATTGTCATTGTTCCTACTGGTGTCCAACTAATGAGCTCACAACGTGCTAAGTTAACTTGAGTAAAATTGATATTTGTTTGATTGTTACCAAATTTGGTGTTAAGCAGTTCCCTATAATACTGTACAGCGATTTTTAGCATATTTCCCTTAAGGGAAATCAGCTATTGAGGTCGTACTCATGACGCGATTTTCGAAAATTTTCTTCAAATGTCCATCGATCCTACCCAGGAGATGACGAAAATGAGGTCCGTTCAAAATTATATATATATATATATATATATATATATATATATATATATATCTGTATCTGTTAACGCTCTAGTGGGCGCAATTTTTGTTTGATCGTTACCAAACTCTATATTTAAACTTTTTAAAGTTTTATGCAAAAAGACAGATCAAGTTCGTTAATGGCTGAAATCGGACCAATGGGAGGGGGGTTTAGAGGGGGAATTTCGAAAATTCGAAATATCTCCGTTACCATACGTCGGATGAAAAATTTGTATAGAACTAATGTTATTGTAAATTAAATTTGCTATAAATATTGTTCTATACATTTCTTCTCTATCTTATATTTTAACCGAGATATATGCATTTTTATTAAATTTGGGCCGTAACGGATGACGTTTCCCGCCAAAAGCTAGTTCGGCCCTTTGCCGTAACTGCTCGGCTCTCGTATGGAGATTTCTCTATTGTATAACTTCACGTGGGAAATCTGCTTAGTTTACTCAACCCCTGCGTGACGGACTTTTTTTTTTAAATGGACGAGGAAGAGGAGAAGTAAAATGTAAAATCATAATTATTTCACTCATTATGCATCAAATGGAAGTTTCATAGTTTTCAGCTTTCTGTACACAACCGCCACTCCAACTCATGTGAGTTTTAGTATAATAATAATATGAAATGCGTTATTTTGAACTTGAATAGCCGGCATTGTGTATTTGGGACCCATACTAAGGGAGGAACTCAGAATAAAAGGCCATTTATGATATCTGCCTACTGTTTATCATTTAAGTTACTCAACGCCATTTTAATATTACCTTTTTACTTGTGTTAACGTTTTTTTTATTTTATTTTTATTTATTTATTTATTTTTTATTTCCTCTACATAGTAACCCTATGTGGAGGGATTTTATTTTCTGCACATCCCATGCATATTTGCATTATATGTGCATTTTGTCAAAATTTTAACATTTTTTATATAATAATATATATACATATTAAATGTAAATAAGATTATAAAAAATAAACTTGATAAAATAAACAAAAAATATTAAATAACCAATAAAATTACATAATATAAATTTTATATTATTTTTTCCTCTCTCAGCTTAAGGATATTGTAGGATATTTCTTTTAATAAATGTATCTGTGTTGAAAATAAAATATCAGGACTGATAGGCCATCCGGGAATAAAAGTCTTTAACTGTCTTCGTATGTCTTGAGTCAGTCTACATTCATAAATAAGGCGGGTGAATGTCTGTTCAGTGTAACTGTCGCATTTACAAGTATTTGAGTCAGTACAAGTACTTGCGTGGTTTTCTTTTAGGATAGCCCTTACAAAAGCCAATGAGTAACCATTAAATATCATTTTGGCCCGTTCGTGAAAATCATGAATTCATGTTCATAAATATATGTTTCTTACTAATGTCTTAAAAAATTAAACCCGTTTTAATCTGAAATTATTAAGCTAAAAGAACTTCTAAAAAGAATATTTTGTTTTGAGAATTAAGTATATCAATGAGCCAATCGCTCAAATATAACTGTGAATATTGACCTCAATTGTATTAACTACTCAAATCGTTACTACTGCTTGTTATTCGATTAATAGACAACATTTTAAAATAGATCAGGATATAATCTTTTCAGAAACGAGATATTGCAACTGAATTCATTTGTGACGTGCGAAATATTCCGTCTAAATCTACACAATGACTAATGAATGAATTGTGAAAGTAAACACTGATATAAATAGCATTACCGTTTGATAATGATTAAAAGAAGGTTAAAACCATATCTTCCTCAAGCACATTAAAAATAATCACTGCCGGAAATCAATCGAAGTATTGCAAATACCCATTCTAGCAAAAACGTCAATATTCGTAAGCCAAACATTGCGAAATACGTATATCTGGCGGTTTTACATGTAAGTTGATTTTTAAACTAAATACATTTGTGTTACTGGTACTCACTCAACTACATGAAAAAAAGAAGAAGCCACCTACTCTCGTTGACAATAGGTGTAGCTGTTAATTAATAATAATAAAACCCAGTAATTTTGTTTTAACAAACTATCTGGAAAGAAAGAAGCATTCTGGCTTACTTTCGACCCATTCTTTTCTTAATGGTTCACTGTAATACTCAATTAATTAACGTGATGATTTGAAAACAAATTAGTTAGTACTTGAAAACTTGATTTACAATTTAATTTATGTTTAAAACTATCCGATAGAATTATGTTACTAGTGTACGTTTTTTCATTTTAGTTATTTCCGACCCCATGAAATTTTCAAAAAATTGACCATGTCTAGTTTTAAGCAGATCTCCATTGAGGGAAATCAGCTACTAAGGTCTTACAAATGACGCGATTTTTGAAAAAGTTCCTCGATCCTACACAGGAGATGATGAAAATGTGGTCGTTCAAAACTATATATAGACACACACACATATGTGTGTGTGCGTGTGTGTGTGTGTGACTGTTAACGCTCTACCGGCCGCAATTCTTGTTTGATCGTTACCAAACTCGATATTTCAACGTATTATGTAAACATAATCAAGTTCGGTAACTGCTAAAATAGGACCAGTTGGAGGGGCTGGGGGGAATCCGTTGTTAAGCGTCGGATCGAAAAATTGTATAGAATCAATCTTATTTCAAATGTAATGTTATGTAAATCTTTACTCTATATTGAATATTAACCTAGATATTTCCATATGTTAGTTTTCCGTTCATCAAAAAACCCACACTCCTACTCATGTCATATTAACTATAAGCTGTTATGTTATAAACCCCTTCATTCCAAGGTTTAATATTAAATGTTGTATTCATTGAACTATTACTTTGTGAGGCACATGCAAGTACGTCATGTGATGACGTCATCAATTAATATTTTCTGTTCCTTACTCGAAAATGTTTATTTCATCTATACTCTCTAGCCGTGTCGGTCATCACTAAAGATCATATTTGTTATTGGCAGAAATCGGACATGGAATAGTGATAGTTTGGAGAGGGGTAGAATTAGAAAATTCAAAATATCTTCGTTATAATGAGTAAAATGTTATAGGATCAGCCTTGTTAAACTTTTGATTTTCTACAATTGTTGTTAAGCGAGTTATACGGACTTTATTGTTTCTGTGCCTTCAGTAGCCACCCCCTCTACGCATCGGTTTTTTTTTACATATAAATAGAGAATACGGGGTTATATGAGATCACAAATGTTATACCAGCACTTGGGAAATATGTTTAGTTTAAGCAGCCCCTGTTTGATGGACTTCTTTATTTGGGGTCCCGCGCGTGCTTCGACCCGTTCGTTTTTGTTCATGAAGCACGTGTTTCTGACGTAAAAACCGATCTGACGATTGTATAAGCAAATGAATGAATATCAAAGCGTTGAAATACTTTACATCCCGTCAACTGGAAAACAGTAGTAGTAGTGGCGGGGGTAGGATTGAACTGGAGAGCGTGAACAACAAACCTAAGAGGGGGATTCGTGGAAAAATTCATGAGCCCAAAGGTAGGTGCTATATGGTGATTGGTTGGCTGTAGTAGTGAATAATGTAGAACCGAAGCCATGGATGCTTGTAATAATCAGGCTGCACACCACCGTTCCACATTCAACAATGATTAATCTAAAATTAATGAATGCCCTGGTTTTGAAATTAATGATCAGAGCATGACTGGGCCTGCGGTGGGTCTAAATGTGGGTTATCCAGAGCTTTTACCCTTTGTCCTGTGCTTTCCACTGGTTAAGAATGACATTCCGCCCTGTTTATCGTAATGCTCATTCCTTTTTAATAAGTTTTGAGTACTGTCAGAGTAAAGAGTAACGAGAACGTTCGTCTACTTTTCAGACAACTCTCGCGATCTTCCGAAGACCAGTGATTTTAATTTAATTTCACTTGTCCGAAATAATGTGATTGCCTTCTGAATGTTTCGATAACTTTTAATCTTCTTAAAACCTTTGGGCTTATGAATAAAGGATTCAATTCAAGCTATGACTAAAACCAGGGGTCATGTTAGAATAATTTAATAATTCGTAATATTTAAAAAAATTAAGAATATTTTTTTAACTATTGCATTTAGAATTAATAACTCTTTGTCGAAGATATATATTTAACAAATATAATAAAGAACTTATAAAGTTTATCAAAAGTATAGATATGGATGTAGCAAAAATACATGAGAATGTAAAGTTGATTGTGAGGAATGGGAATTATAATTCAATATATTAACCTTACATAGACTCGCAAATTAAACATCGGTTGAGCTTTAATTAATATGTTTTTTTTTGTTCTTATTTTATTTATTTTTTCATTTCATTTATTAATTTTACTTGTAGTTATCTTAGTTATTTTATTATTATTTTTTTATATTATATTTGAGTAGATAGTTCATTAACGTGTATATATTGTAAAATAAAAATGTATTTAAAGATAATCATACATGTAATATGCCATGTGGCAATGGAACATGTATTCAAATAAATACTCATGGGGTTACTATGAGGAGAAAAAAAAAGTCATAGACGGTTTGACAGAATTCAAATTAATATAAAATAAACTATTATTAAATCCCAATATTCATTCTCCTAAGAACACAACAGTTTTATATTTTTTTATTTAATTATAATTTAACTACCCCACGCCAATAAATATTTTTGTTTTAATTTTAAGGGATAAATTCCGAAGATAGTTATAATTTAAGTACAAAAACCGGAAACAAGAAATAAAGCTAATTTATACAAGAAGACAACATCATTATCATGGTTTATTCAGTTTATTATTCATGACCCAATATATTTTTGAATAATAACTAAATTTCCATCATTAAATTCATTTTCTGAAGAATCGTAGCGACATTAGCTTACTTTTTTACAACTATTAAATTGCTGCCTATTACATTCTATTCAGTCTTGGATAATTCAAAAGCAAATAAACAGAGTTGTGAAGTCAACATGACTTTAAGAATTATGTTCTCCAGACTGAGTATTTCATTTTAGCAGATTTCTCTTAGGGTAAATCAGCTATTGAGGTTGTACTCATGATGGGATTTTCAAAAATTTTCTTCAAATGTCAATCGATCCTTCATAGGAAATCACGAAAATGAGGTCCGTTCAAAATTATATATATATATATATATATATATATATATATATATATATATATATATATATATATATATTGCTCTAGCGGTCGCAATTTTTATCTAATACCAACTTCAGTATTAAAACGATATATGTAAAAATAAAGATCAATTTCTTTAAAAGCTAAAATCGATAGAGTTCCCATTGGAAGATATTTTTTGAAACGTTTTACTAAGAAGCAAAGCGATTTTAGCTTCTTACTCAATTCTTCAATATGATTGAACCAGTCAAGGTGTTTGTCCCCAGTCAATCCTAACATCTAAATCATGGAGACTATTGAGATGTCACTATTATTAATTGAGATCACTCAAAAAGAATGAAGAATGTGGACAATGTTTATAAAAATCTAGAATATTTGTTTCGCTCACGTTCATAGCTAGCTCATCACAAGAGCCATCTTGTTTCAGGTTTTCTGGGTCTGTACCTTTTATAATTACACTGGTACCATCAGCAAATGGAATAGATTTTGTTGGGTTAAGGTTAGCTAGGAAGGGTTTATAAATATTAAAAATAGTAATGAACCTAATATTGAACCTTGTGGAACACCGCATGTAATTGTTTGCCATTCTGAAATAATTTTATATACACTGATATTATCAACTTCTACTTTCTGTTTACGGTTACAGACATAAGAGCGAAGATGGTCATGAGCAATGCCTCTTATTCTATAATATTCTAACTTCTTCAGTAGTATTTTATGATCTACTAAGTCAAAAGTCCGTCACGCATGAGCTGCGTAAACTAAGCAAATTTCCCTTGTGAAGTTTTCAATATAGATATCTGCATACTGGTAAAACAACACCACCGTGAGTAAATAGAAACGGTAATGAGAAATCTTTCAGTTAATTTTAATAAATTCTCAACTGAAACGGCTTCTGAATTGTAAGAATAATTTATAGTTTCATAACTCAAATTTTAGTAGTCGAAGAACTAATGAAGTGGGGAGGAGGCGGATGAACAGAACGTATTTCCATAAATCTCACGAAGTAACGAAGGTAAGGTAAGGTTAGAAACGACAGGTAAGGTTAGAAGCTTCCACCTGAGCCGAGTAGTTACGGAAACGGCCGAACTAATTCGAACCATACCTGACCACATGTCCCACAGACTTCATAAAAATGCCAATATTGCGGTTAATATTCAAGATAGAGAATAAATGTATATAACAATATTTATAGTAAATTTAATTTGCAATAAGATTGGTTCTACACAATTATTCGATCCGATTCATAATAACGGAGATATTTCGAATTTTCGAAAATCCCCCTATTTAAACCCCCTCTCCTTCTGGTCCGATTTCAGCGATTAACGAACTTGATCTGTCTTTTTAGATAAAACGGTTAAATTTCGAGTTTCGTAACGATCAAAGAAAATTTGCGACCGCTAGAGCGTTAACAGACAAATATATAATTTTGAACGTACCTCATTTTCGTCATCTCCTGGGTAGGATCGATGGGCATTTGAAGAAATTTTTCGAAAATCGCGTCATGCGTACGACCTCAATAGCTGATTTCCCTTAAGGGAAATCTGCTAAAAGCCTTTGGCAAATATTCCAATTATGCTAAGATTTATATACACTGAATGAATTATATCCTCCAGAAAATCATATAGACATTGCTGGATAGTCTCCGGATAACCCATTCCAATCAGCCAAAGTAGCAAAAAGCGAATGTTAATAAATAATATCAATTCGTACTTTTCGCTTGATTATGATGGTTAAGATCTTAATCATTGAGGCTTAACATAATCCCTCTGCAACATCCTTAGTCTGAAGCTATTGGGCATTTCAGATGATCGACGAGACGACACTGTTCCGAACCACTAATCATTTCTTTGATGTTCTTGTAACTATAGATCGCATCATTGCCCAAGAGATTTGACTAATTCATATGATTGGAATCACACACTGGAGATATTTTGAGTGGGAGAGGAATTAGAATGTAAATTATAGCATCAGTATTTATTTGTTTAAATTAATTAAACTATGGGAATTGTCAGCAAGTGTAGGGGCTGTGTCTGTCCAATGGCTCTCGATGAGATATTATACGACTTGGATGTCGCTGCCACTGCCTTAAGTGGTTTTATGTAACATACTTAACAGTAGGTTGCTACTCATTTATTCAAATTGGATCACAGAATGAGAACGAGCACTGAAAGAACTGATAAAACTCAGAGAGAGGAGTATTTGAAAATTATAAATATCCCCGTGGTTTAGAATTGAATTGCAAAATATTACAAAACCAATCTTATTAGGAGATTTATATATATATATATATATATATATATATATATATATATATATATATATATAGAGAGAGAGAGAGAGAGAGAGAGAGAGAGAGAGAGAGAGAAAGAGAGCGAGAGATAGATAGGTACACAAATTTGTCTGTTAACGCTCCAGCGGTCGCAATTTTTGTTTGATCGTTGCCAAACGCGATATTTAAACGTTTTATGTAAAAATAAAGGTCACGTTCGTTAATCGCTGAAATCGGACCCGTGGGAGGGGGGGATTTTCGAAATTTCGAAATATCTCCGTTACTTTACGTCGGATAGAAATATTGTATAAAACAAACCTTATTGCAAATTAAATTTACTATTAATGTTGATATATACATTTGTTCTTTATCTTGAATATTAACCGAGATATTATGATGACCAAAACTCCGAGAAGAATAACACACTCTATATAAATACAACCTGGTCGAAAACATCAGCACAATTATATATATATATTAGTCTGTTAACACTCTAGCGGTCACCAAACTCGGCATTTAATCGTTTTATGTAAAAGAAATCAAAGTTCGTTAACGGCTGAAATCGGACGAGTGGAAGGGAGAGTTTAGAGGGAGGGGGGAATTTCGAAGATTGAAAATATCTCCGTTACTATACGTCGGATGGAAAAATTGTATAGAACCAATCTTAATACAAATTAAATGTACTATAAATATTGTTATGTACATTTATTCTCTATCTTGATCATTAACCGAGATATTTGCATTTTTATAAGTGTAACGGACGAGCTATGGTCGCTTCCAATCGTTCCCGCCGAAAGCTAGTTCGACCGTTTCCGTAACTATTCGGCACTCGTGTGGAGATTTCTCTATTGTATAACTTTACGCGGAAAATATGCTTATTTTACTCAGCCCCCGCGTGACGGGCTTTTTTTTCAAAGCCTTCAATTAACGCAAGTGGGAAATCTGCTTAGTTTACGCAGCCACAGCGCGTAGGACTATTCGGAAGCCGCCGATTTATGAATGAATCAATAGTAAGATGGTTAAGCCATAAGATATGAAGAGTTTTTTGTGGTTTCAAAGGGGAGGCAGGTGTAAAATATTTTGCTATGAATGGGGCGGGCAGTGTCTGAAGGAGCAGGTAGGGGTGGGTTGGTGTGAGCAAGAGAGAGGGTAGAGGGGGGGGGAGAGTGGAGTAACCGCTCCCGGGCGAGTAAGTAAAAATACATAATGTAAGAGGAAGGCTGCCCTCGAAATAAAAGGTGAATCCTATTGTCCAACAAGGATTAAATGGAGGAAAAGGATTTTCTTCTTCCTCGGCTCAGAGTAAGTCATGTCTCTGGACAATCGCGTATCAGGAAACTCCATTTCGTCTTGCTAATAGCTGTGTCAGAATGGAGTTGTTTTATTTTTTTTTTTTTGTCAGACGAAAGAAAATTACTAACTAACTTTTAAAAAAATATATTTTTGGCCTGAGATTAAGCAATATCACCAGACTAATGGAAATTATGCATTAGGTAACAAAGCCACAAACATGGTTTTAAAACGAAATCGCATATATACGAGAGAGAATGAAGACTGAAAGCCCAAAAATAGAGATAACTTTAAATAATAAAAGTCCGTCACGCAGGGGCTGCGTAAACTAAGCAGATTTCCCACCTGAAGTTTTACAATAGAGAAATTTCAAAATAGAAAGCTGAACAGTTACGGAAACGGCCGAACTAGCTCTTGACGGAAACTCACGACTAGACCCGAAGTTGGCCGATCTAAAAACTGAAAAATGCAAATATCACGGTTAATATTCAAGATAGAGAATACATGTATCTAACAATATAGTAAAATTTATAGTAAATTTAATTTGCAATATGATTAATTCTATACAATTTTTCGATCCGACGTATAGCAACGGGAGATATTTTGAATTTTCGAAAATCCTCCACTCTAAACCCCCCTCCCACTGGTCCGATTTCAGCCAGTAACGATCAAACAAAAATTGTGGCCGCTAGAATGTTAACAGACAAATATATATATATATATATATATATATATATATATATATATATATATATATATATATATATATATAATTTTTAACGGACCTCATTTTCTTTTTCTTCCTAGGTAGGATTGATGGACATTTGAAGAAAAATTTCGAAAATCGCGTCATGAGTATGACCTCAATAGCTGATTTCCCTTAAGGGCAATCTGCTTAAAGGATAAGTCTTAGAATGTTGAAATTTCGTATTTAGGACTGTGTCGAGTGAGCCTCCTCTTTTAAATGAAATCAACAAAGGTGGAGGGTAGTTTAGTGGAGGGTAAATACAAAAATTGCAAATTTCTCAGTTATTAGAGATAGAAATGATTTATGAATTCCTTTTTTTTTTTTGTCATGAAAATATCTATAAATTGTATCTATGACATAATTTAATCCGATGCACTGGAACGGAGATATCGAATATTAAAATGAAAAAATAATTTTAATTGAACCGCCGTGAGACTTTTTGTTTATTTAATTTAATAGGAGTAAACATCAGATTTTTAAATTATCGTTTATAGCAAATATATCTGAGGTAGAAAATGTAACATAGATTATGGTTTTTAAAGCTGTATTAAACTGACAGAGGCATTTTTATTCAATGAAGTGAAAAATGACGAACGAGTGTTAAGATACCTTTGAAAAAAGTACTTACAAAGGAGATAGCTTCATGATTTGTGTTGGCCTGGGTTTAGAACTTTGTATCGGGGCCAACGAAGACTTACTAAACAGAGAGAAAAGCTAAAACCGTTTGTGGACCACAAACGGTTTTAGCTTTGAAATTAAAAAAAAAATAAAAAAATTTCATTTTAAACAAACGACGTTACGAGATATAAAACGAAACAACAAGAAGACTTCTGCATCGTGTGGGATATATTTAGGTTTTTCGTAAGGATCCCTGCTCGCTCGACCTTCTTCCTAACTTTCTTTTTTCGTGATATTCCTTCCGAGAAATAAAAATTCCCAAGCTTCTGATCCATCGGTCTTCTGTACACACACACACACACACACACGCACACACGCACGCACACGCACGCACGCACACCAACACACGTTCCGAAATTAAGATATGAAGTGCATTCAGATCTTTGTATAAAGACCGGTTTTATGGAAATTAGTTATGATGGGAAATATCTCCGTTTTATGAGTCGGGTCGTAAAATATCTTTTCTATATCTGGAATACAAAATGAGTTATTTGCGGTTCTATTTTTTTTTTTTTTTTTTTTTTTTTTTTTCAGCTTTCAGTTAATCTCTATTTCTACTTATCCGAATTCAACTTTGTGTAACTGTGTCAATGAACTTCCTATGACCAACGGTTCAAATACTTCGTTCATAGGTTTCTTGATCCAGAAAAAATTGAAAAGACACGTTTAGATGAGATTCTAGCGCGTAGGAATCTAATCTAAATTAGATTGCATTAGGATCAACAAGATTTTGCGAATGGTTGACTGTATAATGCCTCAAATGCATTCTCGGGAGTTTTCTGACACCTTGGTATGATTTCCATAAGTCAGAAAATATCGTTGTTCCTGGGCGTACAAAATATTTAAAACATTCAGTTAATCTAGTCGTTGTTCTGTCTGGCTCAGCATACAAAAAAACCTTGCTTTCTCTACACACGCCTCCAAATACCTATTGATTTGGGTACATTCTTCCTTCCTGATATTTCCTTTTGGAAAAACAACTTTCATCAATTTCTTCGTGAAGGGCCCCTCACCTGCAATTGCCATCGGTTTCATTAAAATGCTACTGGCACACACGTCTCCGAGCATATTCTTCCAGTCAGTTATGGTTCTTGAAGACATTTTCAACTCTTTCTTGCCAAATTTCGTAGTTGCATAGCCATTCGTCCAGGCATAAATAAAATAAAAAAGTCCGTCACGCAGGGGCTGCGTAAACTAAGCAGATTTCCTACGTGAAGTTTTACAATAGAGAAATCTGCCTACTAATAACAGTAGTAGTAACGAGTCTCTAAACCAATTTGCGAGAGACGAACAGTAACGGAAACGGCCGAACTAGCTTCCGGCGGAAATTTCCGAATATAGCCGACCACACACACAATACAAATGCAAATATCTGGGTTAATATTCAAGATAGAGAATAAATGTATAGAACACTATTTATAGTAAATTTACTTAGCAATAAGATTGATTCTATACAAGTTTTTGATCCGACGCATAATAACGGGGATATTTCGAATTTTCAAAAATCCCCCCTCTAAACCCCCCTCACAGGCCTGATTTCAGCCATTAATGAGCTTGATCTTTCTTTCTACGTAAAACGATTAAATACCGAGTTTGGTCAAGAAAAAATTGCAACCGCTAGAGCGTTAACAGACAAAAATATATATAATTTTGAACGGACCTCATTTTCGTCATCTCCTGGGTAGGATCGATGGACATTTGAAGAAATTTTTCGAAAATCGCGTCATGACTACGACCTCAATAGCTTATTTCCCTGAAGGGAAATCCGCTAAAATACACTTCCTCAATGGTGGCAACTTACAATGGTTTAACATGGTACCTTTATGACCACCGATTCCCTCTCTGCAACTTTTCAAACTGTATCTAAATGATATAGATCTTCTTTGGTGAAAAGCAAGCAAGCTTCATAAAGTGTCCTGCTCTAGATTTCTGTATTTTTTGCATTATTCCAAACCATTGAAATGTACTAAATGCCACTTCTTCTGATTTAAGAACACGACTCAGTTGTATCAGATTCATTATTATCAAAATCATATTAATGCGTTTCTTAAAATGTATGAGGTGATAGGCAGGTAACCTCCTTCATGTATACTTTTTTTCCTTTAAATATAGACATATGTTATTAAATAACTTTATGATAAATCACGAATAATATAAAAAGTAACTGATGTGGCTAAAGTAAAAAAAGTCCGTCATGCAGGGGCTGCGTAAACTACGCAGATTTCCCACGTGAGGTTATACAATAGAGAAATGTCCATACGAGAGCCGAACAGTTACGGCAAATGGGGGAACTAGCTTTTGGCGGGAAATTCAGGCATCCGTTATCGGCCCACAATTAATAAAAATGCAAATATCTCGGTTAGCATTCAAGATAGAGAATAAATGTATAGAACAATATTTATAGTATTTTTAATTTAGAATAAGATTGGTTCTATACAATCTTTTAATTCGACGTATGGTAACGGAGATATTTCAAATTTTCGAAAATCCCCCCCCCCTCTAACTGGTCCTATTTCAGCCATTAACGAACTTGATCAAATAAATAAATAAATATATATATATATATATATATATATATATATATATATATATATAATTTTGAACGGACCTCATTTTCGTCATCTCCTGGGTAGAATCGATGGACATTCGAAGAAATATTTTGAAAATGGCTTCATGAGAACGACCTCAATAACTGATATCCCTTATGAGTATTCTGCTAAAAAAATAATATTGATCCCTCATAAAGGTTTAAAAAAATCAAATAGAATACCTTGCAGTGTGGAGCTACTGTGGGATTCGACTCCTACCAGCGGTGTCTAAGGACTGGCCTCCAAAGAGCCGAACTAGCTTTTGGCGGGAAACAGTCATCCATTATCGGCCCAAATTTAATAAAAATGCAAATATCTCGGTTAACACTCAAGATAGAGAATAAACGTATAGATACAATATTTAAAGTAAATTTAATTTGCAATAAGATTGGTTCTATACAATGTTTTGATCCGACGTATGGTAATGAAGATATTTTGAATTTTCAAAAATCCCCCCTCTAAAGCCACCTCGTACCTCATTTTCGTCATCTCCTGGGTAGGATCGATGGACATTTGAGGAAATTTTTCAAAACTCGCGTCATGAGTACCACCTCAGTAGATGATTTCCCTTAAAGAAAATCTGCTAAAAGGCCCTGTGAATGTGTCATAATTAATTTTAATAGAATGGATTATCAACGATAAGCGGCTTCTTCCATAGGAATTTCAGCGATAACAGTTATCTTAGGGCCATGAGTCGGATAGCTAGTAGCCTTGGGGAAAACGTATGCAGAGCTCAACTGTATCACTTACACTTCTTTATCGACACTCCCTTATCGCAATGTCTAAGACATTTTAGCCCGTGTTGCAACCTAATGTCTCATCACTATCGTCATTCCCATAAATAGTTCTTAATACAGTGGGCCCACACTACACCGCGCCTCAAGGGTGAAATGAAACTTCACCCGCCATAGGGGTTAAAGAGAATTCGGAAAATATAAAAATTTGAAGACAAATACACATACACCCACGCAAATGTGTGTGTGTGTGTGTGTGTGTGAAGTATTTTATGTAGTACTCGGCTCATCATCATGATCTAAAGGCAATTTCATGCAGTTGCAACAATTGTGTACTTTCGGAAGCCTCTCTTTTCATATTACTACACCCACCGAAATCCATAAGATGTTTGAAGTCATCAAAATAGGATTTTCTAAACCTCCCTCTTCCCCTATGCCGAAGGATCTACCATCAAATAAGTTTGCGATAGAATCGTTGTGGTGTATTATATGCCTAAGAAGTTTGACTTTCCTTTTTTCCCATCGCCTTCATAAGACCTTTGCTTTTCACTTACCTCATTTAGAACTTCCACATTAGTTTTTTTTTACTCTTGTTCTGGTTATTAGGTGCCAAATCCACTCTCTTTTACTATTTGAACTTTTTCAAAATTGAAGGTGTGTTTCTTGGAGATAGAATGATCCGTCAAAGCAGTTTTATTTGTATTGTGGTTTATACTTATTACGTGTTGCTTTAACATTTTATTCAGGTTAAAGAAACACGTAAAAAGTATAGACAATAATGAAAATAAAACTGCTTAGACGGATCATTCCATCTCCAAGAAACACACCTTCAATTTTGAAAAAGTTCAAATAATTGATAAAGAAATAAATAATGCTAAACGAAATAAAAGAGAATATTCCCATAATAAAAAAAAGTCCTTCACGCAGGGGCTGCGTAAACTAAGCAGATTTCCCATGTGAAGAATTACAATAGAGAAATCTGCATACTGGTAACACAAGCCCACCATGAGTAAATACAAACGGTAATAAAAAATATATCAGTTAATTTTAATAAATTCCCAACTGAAACGGCTTCTGAATTGTAAAAATAATTTATATTTTAATAACTCAAATTTTAGTAGTACAAGAACTAAAGAAGGGGGGTGGCGGATGAACAGAACGTATTTGCATAAATCGGACAAAGTAACGAAGGTAAGGTGATGTTAGAAACGACAGGTAAGGTTAGAAGAAGCTTCCACCTGAGCCGAGAAGTTACGAAAACGGCCGAACTAATCCGAACAATACCCGACCACAGCCCTTATAAAAATGCAAATATCTCGGTTAATATTCAAGATAGAGAATAAATGTATATAACAATATTTATAGTAAATGTAATTTGCAATAAGATTGGTTCTATACACTTTTTCGATCCGATGCATAATAACGGAGATATTTCGAATTTTTGAAAATCCCCCCTCTAAACCCCCCTCCCACTGGTCCGATTTCAGCCGTTAACGAACTTGACCTTCCTTTTTACATAAAACGATTAAATACCGAGTTTGGTAACGATCAATCAAAAATTGCGACCGCTATAGTGTTAACAGACGAATATATATATATACATATATACATATATATATATATATATATATATATATATATATATATATATATATATATATATATATATATATATAGTTTTGAACGGACCTCATTTTCGTCATCTCCTGGGTAGGATCGATGGACATTTGAAGAAATTTTTCGAAAATCCCGTCATGAGTACGACCTCAATAGCTGATTTCCCTTAAGGGAAATCTGCTAATAGAAAAAGGGCAGTAAAAAAAAAAACAGAAATTAAATACCTCAATCATATATTATATAGCATTTTATCTTAAATTAATCGATTTCAAATTATGACGTGAAATAATCGAGTTCAAGTTTGACATGTAAATAATCGAGTTGTAGTCAGCTGACTCAACCTACCTCGGGAAGCTCAGTATCATATGCCACCTCTGTGAGGACAGTCGCAACGAATGTAAGAGGAAAACGAGCACTTCAGAAATGTAAGTAGCAATCTATAATTAGATTCAATAAATATTTCATTGATGTAGGCACGTATTAATACAATATATAGCAAAAAAATATTTTAAGGGTTTTGTTAAATTAATATTATTAATTTTTGATACTTATTTTTGAAAAGGGATAGCCCCTGATGAGGTGGCCTGTAAGCCACGCAACATGTACGGCAGTTTCAATAAAGTTTGAACCGAAAAAAATGTTTTTTATTGGTGCCCCTTGCCATTAAATATGAAGAAAATATATATAATTGTGTTCAGTCAACATTTTTCGTCATCTTCTGGGTAGAATCCATTGACATTTTTTGAAAATCGCGTCATGATTACGACGCTGATTTGTCCTAAGGGAAACTGTTAAAACAATTTGTGCACATCTTATTATAAATCCGATTTGAGCACTAATTTACTTCCTTCACTCAATCCTCTTAAATTGAAAAAAAAAATGCTTTGGTGCACTTCATATGAAATTATTTAATTTGAAAGTAATATAGGGTTTCTCAGTCCCAGTAAATTGGAATCAAATGGGAATATGTAGCTATCAGTGATTTGTTTACAACTGTACTTCACTAATTCTTAACATTTCTAATTTAGTAGAACTTTACCTTTTCTTCTAAATTGAGTTCAAAATTAAGTTGCGTTCTCTGGCCAGATTCTCGGTCACCTTTTAGTGGCTAAACTTTTAGCCCTCTGTGCCAAATTGAATTTCTTCGATCCCTTCTTTCTCTGCGCCAAATTATATATAAATACTCGAAACCCCATTTAACTCAATTGATTTCAACAATTTTCAAATATGCACTCAGTACAGAAACAATTTCACGTTTAGAAAAATATTCTAATAACATCGGATTATTTAGAATATAATCAAGGTGGTTTTAGCAGATTTCTCTTAAGGGAAATAAACTATTGAGGTCGTATTCATGACGCGATTTTCGAAAAATTTCCTCAAATGTCCAGCGATCCTACCCAGGAGATGACGAAAATGAGGTCCGTTCAAAATTATATCTATCTATCTATCTATCTATCTATCTATCTATCTATCTATCTATCTATATATATATATATATATATATATATATATATATATATATATATATATATATATGTATATATGTATGTATGTATATGTATGTATTTGTCTGTTAACGCTCTAGCGGTCGCAATTTTTGTTTGATCATTACGAAACTCGATATTTAACAGTTCTATGTAAAAAGACAGATCAAGTTCGTTAATGGCTGAAATCGGACTAGAGGGGGGATTTTCGAAAATTCGAAATATCCGTTATTATGAATCGGATCGAAAAATTGTATAGAACCAATCTTATTGCAACTTAAATTTACTATCAATATTGTTATATACATTTATTCTCTATCTTGAATATTATTTTTGATGTCTGTGGTCGGGTATATAGTTCGGATTAGGTCGGCCGTTTCCGTAACTGCTCAGCTCAGGTGGAAGCTTCTTCTAACCTTACCTGTCGTTTCTAACCTTACCTTACCTTCGTTACTTTGTGAGATTTATGCAAATACGTTCTGTTCATCCGCCTCCCCCCCCTACTTCATTAGTTCTTCGACTACTAAAATTTGAGTTATTAAAATATAAATTATTCTTACAATTCAGAAGCCGTTACAGTTAGGAATTTATTTTAATTAACTGAAAGATTTCTCATTACCGTTTGTATTTAATCACGGTGTTGTTGTGTTACCAGTATGCAGATTTCTCTATTGTAAAACTTCACATGGGAAATCTGCTTAGTTTACGCAGTCCCTGCGTGACAGACTTTTTCTTCCATACTCTTGATGATTTTACTGCAACCATAAGGTAGTGAGTGTTTTCTTGACCCTGGTCTACTCTCAATAACAATTAGTTGCAAAGAATGGTAATAAAAATCGATGATTTATAAACAGTTTTTAAGTTCTTGTTATGTAAATACTTTGCAAACTAAAATAATATTCTGTTCTAAACGCCTAAAGTAAAAAAGTTAGAGTTGAGTATTTAACTCATTCAATGTCAGCTTACATTTTAGCAGATTATTCTTGAAGACGTACACAAAAATGAGGTTCGTTCATATATATATATATATATATATATATATATATATATATATATATATATATATATATATATCATATTCGTCTGTTGACGCTCTAATTTACGCAATTTTTGTTTGATCAACACCAAACTCGATATAAACGCTTTATCTAAAAATGAAGATAAAGTTCTTTAACGGCTAAAATCAGGCTAGTGCGGGGGGGGGGGGGGTATAGGGAAAAAATTTCGAAAAATTTTAATATCTTGGTTGCTATGCGTGGGAACGAAAAATTGTGTATATCCGATTTTATTGCAAATATAATATTCTATAAATTTTCTTATGTAGTTTTTTTCACTATTATGATTATTAACCGAGATATTTGCGTTTTTTTTTAGTTTTCGGCCTCTATTAAACACCCACTCCTATTCACGTCATACTAACAATAAGCAGTTATATTATGAAGCACTTTATTTGAAGCGTAAATGCAAAATATTATTCACATTGAACTTTTACGTTTTGAGATAAATTGAAATACGTGACGTACGTGGGAAATCTGCTTAGTTAAGGCAGCCCTTGCGTGACGGACTTCTACAGTATTGGGCCATCCAGGATACCTAGATTTGACTCCTGTGCGCTTTCCAAATGTTTTCCATTTTGTCACATGAAAAGTAAAATATATGTAAATTGTTAATTTATTTTTTAGTTAACAGTTTGAAACTTTTAGAGAATCCAGCCTAAATTTGGAATGTTTTAAACTACATATTTGAGATTTGAACTAAATATTACCAATTAATCGTCGTAGCATATAGTGGACGCTAATTAGTAATAAAGAAAATAATTGAATGGACTATTAATATCCAAGTGAAACAAGTGTGTGTGTGTATTGAAGTAGGAAGATTCTCTTTGAACGCATGAGGCATACGAGAATCTTTGGATAACTTTATGCAACTCTCCGTGTCCCGACATAAATTATGTGTTTCCCATTAAACTATCAAATATATCTCGAGCAAAATACATTATTTAGTTTGCAATTTTCTTGTGCAATATCGTAGAATGGTTGGGGGCAAATGGTTGGTTAGTAGGAGCTGAGGGCCGTGACATCACCTCGACTACCTTCCTATTCCAGGTACAACACAACCTGTGTTGCTCGTAAACAATTCTTCATAAGCCCTTACCCAAGTTGTACAAGCCCCTGGGCCTTTCCCTTATTCCCCATTCTGTTTTAACAACTCTCTCTCCAAGGTAAAGATCCCTGTTGATATTAAACATTTAAAAGGCTTGTTTTATGCGAGTTCTTTGCTAGCCCTTATTTTAAGTTATTATATTTTTTTAAATTTTAATATAAAATAACATTTTTTATTCGTTTAAATCAGTATAAAAAATAGAAAATGTAATCAAAAAGCACGGGGCTTGTCTCAGTCTAATGTTTTTAGTCAGACGATTTTATATTCATTGAATATTTATTTATTTGATTTATGTCTCACATCAAATTGGCATGATCTCAGTTTCGAATAATATATTTGTCCCTTCTTGTAAACCTTGATTTTGTACTATATATAGCATGGAAAATATTCCTTAAATATCTGAGATTTTCTCATATCCGTACTTTACCAATTGGAATATAGTAAAAATTATCCCTTAGTATTTGTGGAATATATTGGCTGTTGTCAGTTAGTAGTTCTGTCATATCGTGGGGCATGTGAAGGTTTTAGCAGATTTCCTTTAAGGGAAATCAGCTATTGAGGTTGTATTCATGACGGAATTTTCGAAATTTTTCATCTAATGTCCATCGAGTGTCCAGTTCGTTAACGGCTGAAATCGGACCTGGGGGGGGGGGGGGGAGGTTTAGAGGGGAGGATTTTCGAAAATTTAAAATATCTCCGTTATTATACGTCGGATCGAAAAATTGTACAGAATCAATCTTATTGCAAATTAAATTTGCTATAAATATTGTTATTTACATTTATTCTCTATCTTGAATATTAGCCGAGTTATTTGCATTTTTATTAAATCTGGGCGGCTAACGGACGGGTGACTTTTCCGCCAAAAGTTAGTTCGGCCGCTTCCTTAACTGTTCGACTCTCGTGAAATTCCTCTATTGTAAAACTTCACGTGGGAAATCTGCTTCGTTTACGCAGCGCCTGCGTGACGGACTTTTTTTTTTCGTTGGATGCAGTCTGTCAGTATGTGTTTCATCGTAAGGTGTTTGTTGCAGTATTTGCATATAGGGCTATCAGTCCTTGTCATTAAGTGTCTATGTGTGACCAATCCTGGGTCTGGCAAGAACTACTTCCCCCCGTCCAGTACTCCTATTGCTCGATGGCCACTACTTAATTGTACTTTTGATACTGCGGAGGTGGATGCTTACTTTCATACATACTAATAGCCATTTGTCTAGGGTTCGGTGTCCTATATGTCTCACTATGTCTTCGTATAGTATGTTTGTTTGTGTGTATTGAGTTTTTTTTGAGCAATTAGTTCTGCCTGATGGTCTGCTGTCGTACTAAGTCCAAGGTCCTCGAGTGAGTCCTGGCAGCCAATATAGGCTAATTGTATTTTGGTATGTATGTTGTTTATGAATTTCTTCTGTTACATTTAGTGCTATTGGGCGAAAGGTATAAATTCCTCGGAGAGTTAATAATAAACTTAGTGAATCGGAACCAATTAGTGTGTGTTTGGGCTGTGATGATGTAGCTGTCATGTTTATAAGTGACAACCAAATTGCGTTCAGTTCAGCTGCATGTAACTGGAATATTTAATTTGCAGTATTTAGATATTTTTATCTATGAGAACTTTATCTATGTGTGGAGGATCTATGGAGGGATTTGTACATGACAATCCAGTATTAGTTCTTGATATAGAGAGTGTCTCCTGGGTCCCGTGAATTGTATATTAAATTAATCATTATTCTAATTAAGGAAATATTTATAAAGAAAAATGATAAAACTGTGTATTGATTGAAGTATAATTATTAAATTATTAAAATGGGGGCTCAGGTTAGCCATGTGAGTTAAAGCGTTGACCTTTATCTCACATGGTAAACCTAGAGTGGCGAGTTCGATTCCCGCCTGGGCAAAGGAAATTATTTAGTGACGGAATTCATTAAATAACATCCTAAAATCCCACCCTGGCAAGAAAAGGGTGGTAACCTGTAGATAACCCGTCCCAATTAGCCTTAGTTGCAAAAAGTGGACGTTAATAAATAATAAAAGTAATATTAAATTTTCTTTTAAATGACAGGCTACTGAGTTTAATTATTAATTAAGGTCTTTACTAACCACTATATATTTATTTACTTACTTTTTTAAACCAATTTTCAGGTTTTAATTTTATGAATGAATATGAATATGAATATTTTAATTGCTTTTAAAATTTAACAATTTCATATCTAGGGTTCAGCCCATGTTAAGGATTACATTTTTCTTTTATCTTTTCTTTATATAATCATCAACAATTCATTTAAAAATAACAAAAAATAAAAACTATATGCAATAATTACTATAGAAAAATACATAAAACATTAATTTTATTTTAATAATTATATTGTTTGCATTCTTTTCCCTCTGACGTAAAGGCTTTTACGTATGAAAACATGTATGCAGTTTATTTTATTCTTGTCCATAAGGTCAGGCAGATTATCCATTGATTGCTGTGGAATGTTGAGACTTTTCAGGAGGTGGTTTTTTCTCTCTGCTAAAACTGGTTTTAATTTTATTAGCAGATTTCCCTTAGGGGAAATCACCTATTGAGGTCGTACTCATGACGCGAGTTTCGAAAAATTTCTTCAAATGTCCATCGATCCTACCCAGGAGATGACGAAAGTGAGGTCCGTTCAAAATTATATATATATATATATATTTGTCTGTTAACGCTCTAGCGGTCGCAATTTTCGCTTGATCGTTACCAAACTCGATATTTAAACGTTTTATGTAAAAATAAAGATCAAGTTCGTTAATGGCTGAAATTGAAGGAGGATTTTTGAAAATTCGAAATATCTCCGTTACTATACGTCGGATCGAAAAATTGTACAGAATCAATCTTATTGCAAATTAAATTTACTATAAATAATGTTATATACATGTATTCTGTATCTTGAATATTAACCGAGATATTTGCATTTTTATGTTTTCAGCTTCAGAGATGAGATCGGCTAACTTCGGGTCTAGTCGTGAGTTTCCGTCAAGAGCTAGTTCGGGCCGTTCCTGTAACTGTTTGGCTCTCTATTCTGAAATGTCTCTATTGTAAAACTTCACTTGGGAAATCTGCTTAGTTTACGCAGCCCCTGCGTGACGGACTTTTTTATATATAGTGACGTTTGTGAAATTATTCTCTAATCATTTCGGCTTAATATTTGCTACATTGTTTGTATTCTCCAAGTTTAAGGAGCATGTATGTCGATTCCATCTGATCCACAGATTCTGTGGGAAAGCCTTGATAAATGTATCAGTCCAAAACTGGCGTTCTCTGCTGCTAAACTCTGGTGGAAACTGTGTTTTCTTCTAATCTAATTTTCACTCGTCTCCATCTCGCCACCCCATCTTCCAACTCTTCTCATTTCGTTCACTTTACCGGTCCGTAGTCTATCCTTTACACGCTTTTCCCTGGCGTGGACAGCATACAGACACCTACTAAGGCTACTAGACAACACGGCAAATTAAGGCTGGACTAACAACACTATTACACTGATGAGAACTTAGGATCCAAACCCTTACTGTCCAAAGTATTCCGAAAAAATCACAGACTCGCCATTTTACGTGTTCAATTTATCCTTACACAACGGTCTTGTGCCTGGTTCCTAGCCAAATCCCCCGATATCAGAAATTCCATTCTCTCCTTCCGAGACATTCCAATCATCTAGTCCAATCCCTTTCCTCAATCCATAATCTCCAAAAGCCAGGACATCAATTCAAGCCTAAGTTGTCTAATGTTAGCAGATTTCCCTTAAGGAAAATCAGCTATTGAGGTTGTACTCATGACGCGATTTTCGAAAATTTCTTCAAATGTCCATCGATCCTACCTAGGAGATGACGAAAATGAGGTCTGTTCAAAATTATTTATATATATATATATCTGTTAACGCTCTGGGCGGTCGCAATTTTTGTTTGATCGTTACGAAACACGATATTTAACCGTTTTATGTAAAAAGACAGATCAAGTTCGTTAATGGCTGAAATCGGACCAGAGGGAGGGGGGGGGGTTAGAGGGGGGATTTTCGAAAATTCAAAATATCTCCGTTATTAGGCATCGGATCGAAAAATTGTATAGAACCAATCTTATTGCAAATTAAATTTACTATAAATATTCTCTATCTTGAATATTAACCGAGATATTTGCATTTTTATGAAGTCTGTGGTAGGGTATGGTTCGGATTACGTCGGCCATCTTAGTCATTTCTCGGCTCAGGCGGAAGCTTCTTCTAACCTGTCGTTTTTAACCTTACCTTACCTTCGTTACTTTGTGAGATTTATGCAAATACGTTCTGTTCATCCGCCCCCCCCCTTCTTTAGTTCTTGGACTACTAAAATTTGAGTTATTAAAATATAAATTATTCTTACAATTCAGAAGCCGTTTCAGTTGGGAATTTATTTTAATTAACTGAAAGATTTCTCATTATCTAATCACGGTGGTATTGTGTTACCAGTATGCAGATTTCTCTATTGTAAAACTTCACGGGGGAAATCTGCTTAGTTTACGACGCCCCTGCGTGACGGACTTTTTTTATTTAGTGAAATCCATCGATACAGTCCTTTATTTAATTGACAAATAAAAACTGGCATGTTCTTACCATTTAGTGTTATTTTCATAGAATGCTTTCACTCTTTAAGTCAGTCAACTTCCACTTTACAATCTTTATAAGAAATTCGATTTTATTATTTTTTGTTTAATATCATTGCATATAAAAATACGTTCAAAAAAATGTGTAGGACAATAATTTTAGCGTGTTTTTTTGGGAATAACCTTGTTTGCATAAAATGTCTAATCCTAAGCATCATAACAGAAATTAACACGTTTTCGTATTTCATCCCTTTAATAAACCCTGCCCAGATCCAATTTCGACTATTAGCGACCCCAAATTTTCGTTTTACATGAAACTATGGCTAAATATTTAGTGTGATTTCTATAAAAATTAGATTATAACATTACATTGATAATCTAATGATATCTATATTTCGATTCAACATGTTCGATCTTTAGTATTACATGATACATTTAAATATCTAGTATCGTAGCTAAAAAATAAAAAAGTCCGTCACGCAGGGGCTGCGTCAACTAAGCAGATTTCCCACGTGCGTCACGTTTTTCCATTTAACTCAAAAATTTAAAGTTCAATTTGATCAATTATTGGTATTTAAGCTTCAAATAAAGTGCTTCATAACATAATGGAATATTGTTAATATCAGATGAGTAGGAGTGGGGGTTTACTGAATCCTGAAAACTGAAAAATACAAATATCTCAGTTAATAATCAAGATAGTGAAAAAATGTACATAACAACATTTATAGAACATTAAATTTGCATTCTTATTGCAAATTTCTAGGTTAATTTAATGTTTCGATCCAACGCGTAATAACGGAGATATTACAAATTTTTGAAGTTCTCCCACTCTAAGCCCCTCCCCCCGGTCCGATTTCAGCCTTAACGAACTTGATCTTTCTTTTTACATAAAAACACTAAATATTGAGTTTCGTAACGATTAAACAATAATTGCGGCCTCTAGAGCGGCAAAAGACAAATATATAGATAGATGAATATATATACACACATATATATATATATATATATATATATATATATATATATATACAGTTTTGAGTTGAACGGACCTCATTTTCGTCATCTCTGAGGTAGGATCGATGGACATTTGAAGAAAACATTCGAAAATCGCGTCATGAGTACAACCTCAATAAGCTGATTTCCCTTAAGGGAAATCTGCTAAAACAAAAAGGACTGTTAACACGTTAACAGGCAAGTTACGCATATGTAGAAATTAATATACATATGTGTATGAATTAATTTGAAAAGTATAATACACGAATGGGAATTTGCTAAAATTGGAAATATGTACGATTCCCCCGTCCCATCCTTTTGAAAATATCATTTTTCTGACTACCTATTCACGAGGGACGAACAGTTACGGAACGCCCGTACTAGCTCTCGGCGGAAAGTCCCGAACATAGCCGACTCCTGCCGACCACACACAGAATACAAATGCAAATATCTCGGTTAATATTCAAGATACAGAATAAATGTATAGAACATTATTTATAGTAAAATTTAATTTGCAATAAGATCGATTTTATACAATTTTTCGATCCGACGCAAAATAACGGAGATTATTTTGAATTTTTTAAAAATCTCCCCTCTGAACCCCCCCCTCCCACTGGTCCGATTTCAGCCATTAACGAACCTGATCTTCCTTTTTACATAAAACGATTAAATTCCGAGTTTGGTAACGATCAAACAAAAATTGCGACCGCTAGAACGTTAACAGACAAATATATATAATTTTGGACGGACCTCATTTTCGTCATCTCCTTGGTAGGATCGATGGACATTTTAAGAAATATTTTGAAACTCGCGTCATGAGTACGATCTCAATAGCTGATTTCCCTGAAGGGAAATTTGCTAAAAAGAAAGTTTTAAATGTATTAATAAAATATTAACTCAAATCACCAGTTTGCTGCGAAAGAGGTACTATTATTATTTTATTTTTTTAATTAAGTTAATTCATTGGCTGAGGTGTAAATTTGGTAGAAGTCCAAGAGTACTTTTTTATTCACTTACCCACACTCAAGTAGATGGCTCTTTAGGCAGGTTTTCATCCATTTATACAAGAGACTGTCGAGAGTAGCTTTGAGCCGGGCGTTCTATGCAATCCCCTTTCAACATTCAATAGGATAGCTTTCCTGCCTTCAAGGAGAATATAAGGTGTTGATTTGGCGCTAGGAAAATACGGCAGTTCCTAGTTCAGAGAAACCCCAGTAAACATACATAATTAACTAGGTCCCTGGAAAAGAAATCCCTTTAATAAAATGTTAAAAGTGTCTTTTTCCTCTTTGAAGAGCACACGGTCAGTACACCAGTTCATGCCTTCTGACCAAGCATCTAGTTGCACACTACATTCATACCCACTCCAAACATGACTCGATGTCGTTATTTATATTGTTTGGATATTTCGAATGAAAAATTGCTCCACAGTAATTTTCTGTAATTATATTAAAGCTCGATAGTGTTCTTGTTGAATTAAAGTGTTATATTAAAGTGTGCAGTTATATTTTCAAAACTGTATTGTAAATGTTGAAAAGACTGCTAAGAGTTAAAGAATTAAACTATTAATAATAATAATCTTTATACTGGAAATAGAAATAAGAACAGTCTGTCACGCAGGAGCTGCGTAAACTAAGCAGATCTCCCACGTGCTGGTATAGGACACTTGTGATCTCAGCTCATCATCACATATTCTCTATTTATAAAAAAAAGAGAAAAAAACCGATGAGGCGAAGGGGTGGGGGTAATTGAAGACTGAAAATAAGAAACTACGAATAACTTGGTTAGTATTTGAGTTACAAAAATATGCACAAAACAAATACTGTAGAACTTCCATAGTTTACCAAGATTGATTCTATAACATTTTACGATCCGACTCATAATAACGGAGATATTATGAATTTTAGAATTCCCTCTCCCTTTAACCCCCACCGGGTTAAACGGTTAATATCAGGTATGGTAGAGATAAAATAAACATTTTCGAGTGAAGAACGGAAAATCTTAATTGATGGCGTCAACATCACATAACGTGTTCGCGTGGATCTCACAAATTAAAGTTCCAATAGAAACGATAGTTGGTAGTCATGCTTGGAATAAACAGGTTCACGTTATAAGAGCTTATTATTATTGGGACATGAGTAGGTGTGGGGGGTTACTGAAGGGTGATTCTCCAAATATCTTGGTTAATATTAACCTTAAAGTAAATATGTACATAACTACATTTATAGAAAATTAAATTTACAATAAAGTTAGATCGATACACTTTTTCGATCCGACGTATAATAATGGAGAAATTTCGTTTTTTCAAACTTCTCCCCTTCTAAAGCCCCTCCCTCGTCCGATTTTCGCCATTAAAGAACTTAATTTAGTTTTCGAAAATCCCGTCATGAATTCAACCCCAATAGCTGTTTTCTCTTAATAGAAATCTGCTAATAAAAGTTGGTACCAAGAGTCAATCGCTTTCTGAATGAATAATTTATAAATATGTCAATACATGTATTAATTTATACATTAACGTGGATATTTGGTTTGGAGTAGTGGTGGACTATCTGTAAGCCACGGTTTCCAGGCGGAGTAGAATCAACAAACTGGTGTTAAGACATAGCTTCTGTTCCCACTTTCATGCCTGAGGCGACATAAGTAAGCCCCTTCTATAAGCCCTTTCTTCACAGCTTTCATTTTGAAGCTCAAATTCGCCTCAGTGCAAATATGGACTCTTCTTTCACAACCCTATATTTTGAAGCACAAATTCGCCTCAGTGCAAATATGGACACTTCTTTCACAACCCTATATTTTGAAGCACAAATTCGCCTCAGTGCAAATATGGACTCTTCTTTCACAACCCTATATTTTGAAGCACAAATTAGCCTCAGTGCAAATATGGACTCTTCTTTCACAACCCTATATTTTGAAGCTCAAATTCGCCTCAGTGCAAATATGGACACTTCTTTCACAACCCTATATTTTGAAGCACAAATTCGCCTCAGTGCAAATATGGACTCTTCTTTCACAACCCTATATTTTGAAGCACAAATTCGCCTCAGTGCAAATATGGACTCTTCTTTCACAACCCTATATTTTGAAGCACAAATTCGCCTCAGTGCAAATATGGACTCTTCTTTCACAACCCTATATTTTGAAGCACAAATTCGCCTCAGTGCAAATATGGACTCTTCTTTCACAACCCTATATTTTGAAGCTCAAATTCCCCTCAGTGCAAATATGGACTCTTCTTTCACAACCCTATATTTTGAAGCACAAATTCGCCTCAGTGCAAATATGGACTCTTCTTTCACAACCCTATATTTTGAAGCACAAATTCCCCTCAGTGCAAATATGGACTCTTCTTTCACAACCCTATATTTTGAAGCACAAATTCCCCTCAGTGCAAATATGGACTCTTCTTTCACAACCCTATATTTTGAAGCACAAATTCGCCTCAGTGCAAATATGGACTCTTCTTTCACAACCCTATATTTTGAAGCACAAATTCGCCTCAGTGCAAATATGGACTCTTCTTTCACAACCCTATATTTTGAAGCACAAATTCGCCTCAGTGCAAATATGGACTCTTCTTTCACAACCCTATATTTTGAAGCACAAATTCGCCTCAGTGCAAATATGGACTCTTCTTTCACAACCCTATATTTTGAAGCACAAATTCCCCACAGTGCAAATATGGACTCTTCTTTCACAACCCTATATTTTGAAGCACAAATTCGCCTCAGTGCAAATATGGACTCTTCTTTCACAACCCTATATTTTGAAGCACAAATTCACCTCAGTGCAAATATGGACTCTTCTTTCACAACCCTATATTTTGAAGCACAAATTCCCCACAGTGCAAATATGGACTCTTCTTTCACAACCCTATATTTTGAAGCACAAATTCGCCTCAGTGCAAATATGGACTCTTCTTTCACAACCCTATATTTTGAAGCACAAATTCGCCTCAGTACCAAAGTAAACTCCTTTTCCACAAGCCCATGCTTTACACCACAAATTTGCATCAGTGCACATACGATCACCTCTTCCACAAGCCCATGCTTTACACCACAAATTTGCATCAGTGCACATACCATCACCTTTTCCACAAGCCCATGCTTTATACCACAAATTTGCATCAGTGCACATACGATCACCTCTTCCTCAAGCCCTTGCTTTACACCACAAATTTGCATCAGTGCACATACGATCACCTTTTCCACAAGCCCATGCTTTACACCACAAATTTGCATCAGTGTACATACGATCACCTTTTCCACAAGCCCATGCTTTACACCACAAATTTGCATCAGTGTACATACGATCACCTCTTCCACAATCCCATGCTTTACACCACAAATTTGCATCAGTCCACATACAAACTTCTTTTCCACAAGCCCATATTTTGAAGCACCAATTTGCCAAAGCATAAATAAGAATTTTCTTTCCCCAAGCACATGCTATACAGCACCAATTTTCCTCACAAGGCGAGTGCATGGCCTCCCCCCCCCCCTATTTTAACTAAACTTTTTCATTATGTAGTACCTAATGGAATACAAATTCTGTTAAAGCGAGAGAATGCACTTCTCAAAACTCGTTCGTCTAAAAAAAATGTTAAACATGCCTGAAAGGCTTGAGGTGTTGTTAAGGTAAGTATTTCAAAGTGGCTCTGTGGTTGCGTCTTATTTTTGTAACCACAAGATCTCGAGATCGAATCTCGCCGGGAGGGACTTTCTTTCTGGATTTGTTTTTAATTTTTTTTTTTCTAGGGCATTTCTTTAATACTAACAAATAAACAAAAAGTTGTTTTTAATTATTGGCATTTAATTTTTAACGTTTTTCATGTATTTAAAGAAAATTGTCGAATGCTTTCTGTCAAAAATATTATAGGCATAAGGAAATATTTAATATTATCCAAGAAATATATCACTGTTAATTTAATACATAAGTATATAAAATATATTAATAATAATGCTGATACATTGATAATATTTTTAAACAGTTTTATTTAGCTTTACCAGTTTATTTGTAATTATTTTATTTAACAATTAGTAAAGATATTTAAAATATTCTAGCTCTGGATATAAAAATATTCTTTAACAGTTTTGTACTTTAGAGTTATATTTATATATGCTTGGCCTTGCATCACTGACATATATTTTTATCTTCAAGTTAAAAATTTTATGGGGGATGACAATGGTGTGCAAGAAATGAATGAATTTTAATACAATGCTCTCTAGATGGCATTTTGCTATTCTGTTCAATCAAATACGAGGAGTTTAGGAGGTCTTGATAAATTTTATGAGTATTTTTGTCTCAGTGTACATTCACCCTTTCCACAAGCTTTAGTTTCAGTGCCCATGCTTACGAGTTTAAAGACCGTAGAAATGCTGTGTGAAGTAAAAGAAAAGGTTGGGAGGGTGCGTGATCTCCTAGAATCAGAGTGGTGGGATGGGTGGGGCTTAGGGACGAAAAACATCAAGGGTTATCATCGTCCTTGGACTAGAACGAGGAGGCCAGTCCTTAGACACCGCTGGTAGGAGTCGAATCCCACAGTAGCTCCACACTACAAGGGTACTGTATTCTATTTGATTTTTTTTAAACCGTTATAAGGGATCAATATTAATTTTTTAGCAGATTTCCCTTAAGGGATATCAGTTATTGAGGTCGTTCTGATGACGCAATTTTCAAAATATTTCTTCGAATCTCCATCGATCCTACCCAGGAGATGACGAAAATGTGCCCGTTCATAAATATATATATATATATATATATATATATATATATATATATACACACATATATATATATATACACACACACACATATATACATACACATATATACATATATACACTTACTTACTTACTTGTCTTTTAACGTTCTAGTGGTCGCAATTTTTGTTTGATCGTTACCAAACTCGACATTTAGTCGTTTTATGTTAAAAGAAAGATCAAGTTCGTTAACAGCTGAAATCGAACCAGGGGTATGGGGGGGCGTTAAGAATTAAAAGATATTAATTGAAGCCTAAATACCAAATAATGTTTTTATTAAACTTTTACTTTGTGAGATATATGCAAATACGTTCAGTTGACCCCCCTCCTTCTTTTGTTTTTGGATTACTAAAATTTGAGTGATTGAGATAAAACTGATTCTGATTCATTACAAATCACACCACTAGCTTTAGTAAATTGATTTCAATAAAATTAATATGTTATATTCAGATATATTTCCTTAATTGTTTCTTTGTCTATCTATGCAGCGCTACGAGGTTGGCTTGCCTGTTTGTTTACAATTCTGCCGTGTATTGTACATTTACTAAGCATTCACAGTTGTGTTACCTGTATGTATATTTATCTATTGTAAACCTTCGCGTGGGAAATCTGCTTAGTTTTCACAGCCCCTGCATGACGGACGTTTTTTTGTTTTCGGACGGAAACTCCCATTCGTACTAATGACATATTAACAATAATATATTATGAAGCACATTATTTGAGGCCTAAATGCCAAATATTGTTCTCATTGAATTTTTACGTTTTGAGGTAAATGCAAATACGTGACGCACGTGGGAGATCTGCTTAGTTAACGCTGCCCCTGCGTGACGGACTTTTTTAAATAGCTAGTGAAAAACATTTAATTTCTTCATCTTAAATTAGTAGAGATAAAACATGTTTGAAAACGTTTTAATACTACTGATTTTGCATTGTTTCCGAAACTACTTAAATGCAAATGATACCTCCCCCCCCCCTCCCCGCAATCCTATTTATTGAATAAATGTATAACAGGAATTAGGGATGTTAGAGAATATACGTTTTAGCCGTATTTCCAAAAAAGATAAATTTAAACAAATGCTCATAATATTTTATGTAGGAGTTAAAAGAACGTGTAAAAAAAGCCCTCCTTGTTTTATTTGACACCTGTTAAATAAGGAAAGTCCCTAACTGAGAGAGGAGTGAAAATTCCTTGTAAGTTTCCCCCCTATAACGGAAAGCGTGTTACATTCCCATTACAGGAAAGGAAGAAACAGTCAAAGTTTGTTTTAGATCAATTGGCAATTAGTGTAACTTGACACTTTCCCCTTTCCGTGCCTCCACCAACACCAGATTTTACTTCACCCATGTATATAATCTTAATTGATTTTTGATTCTTTCTAAGGATAATTCCATAACTTTTTTGTCAAAATCTCATTATCATACACTCCTTTTAAGGGAGATTTATAAATAGTACTCTTTGAGATATAATTCAAAAACGGTTTTTTTTGGTAGTCAATTGACTCAGAAAATGCCTTACATTCACAAACATTCATCTATATGGAATTTATTTTTATTATGTTAGTTACATTAGCAAAAAAGCCTGTTTAACGAATAAACATATTAGTCCATGGCTCAAAAAAGTCGACACCTCTATTAGGTTATAACTTACTATTCCAGAGCCTGGCTTTCGAGGGTCCTCCCTCATCATCAGTGCTATCATAAAATAATAACACAAAATACAGACAAATATATAGTCAATGATTTTTATAACAATAACATTAGTTAAAATATAAAAAAAGTCCATACGCGGGTGCTGCGTAAACTCGCAGATTACCCCTCGGGAAGTTTTGCAATAGATAAATATTAAATAAATATGAGAAATCTTTCAGTCAATTTTAATAACCTTCCAACGGAAAGGGTCTGAATTGAAACAATCAGGTCCGCCAATTTCTCAGAGCTGAACAGACAGATAGAAATATTCCTCACCGGAAAGAAAAACAATTACTAAAATTTCCCTAAGGGAAAATTTCCTTCCTAAGGGAAATCTGCTAATATAACATAATAATTTTATTGAATACTATTCAGTATATCTAGTACTGTAATTTATAATGAATACAATAATTTTTATCTCAGTCACTCAAATTTTAGTAGTCCAAGAACTTAAAACCGGGTGGGTGGGGGTCGACATATTTGCATGTATCTTGTATAATAAAGGTCTCTTGCAAACAATATTTGGTATTTAAGCTTCGAATAAAGTGGCTTATTATATAACAGAGTATTGTTTATGTGACATGAGTTGAAGTGGGGGTTTGCTGAAGGCTGAAAAATGCAAATATCTCGGTTAATATTCTAGATAGGGAATAAATCTATGTAACAATATTTATAGTACATTAAATTTGAAAAAAGATTGGATCTATACTATTTTTCATTCCGACGTATAGTAACGGAGATATTTCGAATTTTCAAAATTCTCCTCCTCTAAACCCCCCCCCCCCCGGCCTGATTTTAGCAGTTTATCTTTAGTTTTGCATGAAAGCTTATATATAGAGTTTGGTAACGATAAAACAATAATTGCACCGCTAGAGCGGCAACAATAAGATTGATTCTATCGAAATTCTCGATCCGCCTCAAAATAACAGAGAAATTCTCCCACTCTAAATCCTCCTACTGGCCGGATTTCAGACATCAAAGAACTTGATTTTTAGATTTACATAAAATAATTTAAATACCGAATTTGGTACCGATCAATAAAAATTGCGACCGCTAGAACGTTAACTGACATACATACATATATATATATATATATATACACACACATTGCCGATCAAATGTTTGAGACCACTTCAATTTTAAAAAAAAAAATTGGATTATATTAAACAAAATAAACCAAACCAAAAGGAACCTTCAATAAAACAATAAACCTTCAATAAAACAATAATAAGCAATTAACAAACAATAATATTATAAACATATAATACTTTATTGAAACACAATTTAAAAATATATACAATGCAGTTATACTTTCTTTTCGTCAGAAATCCTCCCTTGCTTTTCAAAACTGCTTTGACCACTCGTGGGATTTTTTCTATTAGTTTATCTAATGTTTCAAATGGCAAAGTATTCCAACAACTTTTAAGACGCTCCCAGAGGTCTTTTCGTGAAGTTGGAGCAACATCTCTGACCTTCCTATCAAGTTCTGCCCAAAGGAACTCAATCAATTCGATTGAGATCAGGTGACTGAGCCGGCCAATTCATATTTTTCAAGATACCGTCATTTTCTTGGTCTTGCAAATACTCCCTGCACAGTTTTAATGAGTAGTTTGGATCGTTATCCTGCTGCATAATAAAATTAGAACCAATTAAACGAAGACCAGAAGGAATTGCATGGTCTTTCAAAATGTCTTTATAGCCTTCTTTATTAAGTATTCCTTTGATTTGTACAAGATCCCCTTGCCCAAAGCCTGAGAAACATCCCCACACCAATGTTGACCCTTCTCCATGCTTTACTGATGGAATTATGCACTGAGGAATGAACTTTTCCGAAGGCGTGCGACGAACCATAATCCTACGATTAGTTCCAAACACCTGAAACTTTGATTCGTCTGTCCAAAGTACCTTTCTCCAATCCTCCACAGTAAAATCCTTGCAAGCAAGTGCCCAAACATGCCTTTTCTTTTTATTGGCTGGTCTTAGAAGTGGTTTTAGCGTACCGACACGACCTAATAAATTGGCTTCTCTAATTCTTTCTTTTCACGGTAGAAAGAGACACAGACTTTTTCGAGGCGCTGTTGGTCTCAGCTCGAATCTCGGGACCAGTGAGTCTTCTATTCCTTTTGCTTTTCAAAATAATAAATCGATCTTCTAGAGCAGACTTTATTCTAGGCCTTCCAAACAAAGTTTGTCGTGATGAGAGCGATCTTCATAGCGAGCGATTGTCTGATGCACGCCAGTTTTCGAAACTATCAGTTTTGGGGCAATTTGGCGCTCAGATTTTATCTCTTTGGGTAGTGTGTAGATCGCACTACGCAATTCAACAGAAAATTCCTTCTTTTTAACGAAACATTAAAGAAAAAAACGAAAATTACCTGTGCAGTGAACTTCTTACAACTTCGGCAGTTTAGAAATGAATAAATCAAACTAAGAATAAAATTTATCATCTTAATTCCATCTGGGGGAATTACTAGACTGTAAATAAAACTCCAGACACAACAAACACATTGTTTATTCTTATTTATTTTTAGCACGTCAGTAGTCTCAGTGATAATAAGATTAAATCAAATTATGTTCTTGCTATTGACGATAGTCCCAAACCTTTCTTACACCTAATTAGCAAATTTGTTTATAAATACAAATAATAATAAGATACCTATATTTTGTAACTATGCATTGATAATTAGGTAAAATTGAGGTTTTGCATGATTAAAGTAGATTAATTGATGTAAACAATAGGTGGTCTCAAACTTTTGACCGGCAGTGTGTATGTATATATATATATACTGCCGGTCAAAAGTTTGAGACCATCTATTGTTTATCTCAATAGCTGATTTCCCTTAAGGGATTAAAAATAACTTAAGATAATTTGATCATGTAATCATTTGGACCTCTTTCGGTGAGTTACTGACCTTCCAATGTATTTTGCAATTAAAGACCAAAGTACATGCAAGATGAGCAGCAATTTTACATATTAATTTCATCAGGATCGTAATAGTTAATTCAGTTAATACTGAAAACTATTATCTTTGTTTGTAAGTATTATTTGCTCCTTCCGAAAAGTTATGTACTAGCTCTGTAAAAGTGACTTGGGGACTTATTTCCAGCATTCTTGAATATAAGAAAGAAAAGTCCTTTTTCTTAAAGAAGTCACGTCCTACGCCGTGCTGAGTGTAAATGAGGCGGAGTGACAGCTAAACACTGACTAAGGCAACTTTAACTACGCCACAGCGCCCTGGAGCTGTGTATGTTTGGGGCCGCCTTATTTCACTCCGGCTGCCCCACTCACAGCTCATTCCTTCATACGGGTATTTAGGCTCCTATTTCCTTAAACGAAATCTGAAGGGAGGACTTTAGTTGCTATTAGATTCACATAAAACGTTTTTTTAGCAGATTTCCCCTTTGGAAAATCAGCTATTGAGGTCGTACTCTTGATGCGATTTTCAAAAAATTTCTTCAAATATCTATTGATCCTACCTAGGAGATGACGAAAATGGGTTCCGTTCAAAATTATATATATATATATATATATATATATATATATATATATATATATATATATATATATATGTCAGTTAATGCTCTAGCGGTCGCAATTTTTGTTTAGTCGTTACCAAAGATCGATATTTAAACGTTTTATGTAATAATACAGATAAGTCCGTTATTGGCTGAAATCGAACCAGTGGGAGGGTGGATTTTCGAAAAGTCAACATATCTCCGTTACCATACGTCGGAACAAACAATTGTATAGAGCGAATCCTATTGTAAATTAAATTTACTATAAATACAGTTCTATACATTTATTCTCTATCTAGAATATTAACCGAAATATTTGCATTTTTCAGTTTTCAGCAAACCCCACTTCTACTCATACTCTGTTGTGTAAAAAATCACATTATTCGAAACATTAATACCATAACTTGTTTTCAAGGGACATTTATTATACGAGATAAATCCCAATATGTTATCATGACCCCCCTCCCTTCTTAAGTTCTTGGACTACTAAAATTTGTTATATTGAGATAAAAATTATTCTGACCCATTATAAATTACAGTACTAGATATAGTAAACAGTTTTCAATAAAATGAATATATTTTGCGTAATTGTTTTTCTTTCCTGTGAGAAGTTGGCAAACCTGTTCTGGTGCTTCCCGTCTGGAGGTTTCTTATTATCGTTTGTATTTATTCACTTGATGATGCTATTGTGTTACCAGTATGTAAATTTATCTATTGCTAAACATCACGAAGGAAATCTGTTTAGTTTACGCTCCCCTGCGTGACGGACTTTTGATAATTAATATTGAGTTTGGTAACGACCAAATGAAAGCTGTCTTTTAGGTTTTACTCAGGTCGGGGTTTTGAAAAAACTGCACAAGAATCAAACTTATTGTAAATGTAATGTTTGATTTTTTGGCCTTCAGTAAACCCCCACTCCTATGCATGCCATACGAACAATAAGCTGTTATTTTAAGAAGCACTTTATTTGAGGGCTAAATACCAAATATTGTTTCATTGAACTTTTACGATTTTGAGATAAATGCAGATACGTGATATATCTATTTATAGTGACGATTTATTAAATATTTTGCCTTCCCATGAGCCAACTCTAAAGCTCGTAGTGTTGATAGTTGTTTGGCTCTCTCACAGCAGATTTGAATTAAATAATTTCCTTTCAATTATACCCATGAGCGTACGTATTTAGTTTCGAGTGAACCTCATTTTTCTCCATTTCCTGAGTACAGTTGAAAGACATTTGGAGAAGTGTTTCGAAAATCGCCCATGAGTACAACCTCAATAGAAAAAAGGCCGTCACGCATGGGCTGCAAAAACTAAGCAGATTTCCCACGTGCTAGTCGGACGTTAATAAATAAAAAATATCACAACATATTCCCTATTTCTATGTAAATAACAGATGACTAGAATGGAGCGGGGGATGGAGGATTAAGGCGAATAACTCGCTGAATACGAAATGAATAGACCAACATTGTAGAGCATCAATAGGTTAACAAGATTCGCTGTATAACATTTACTATCCGATTAAAATAACGACTGTATTTGGAATTTTCGAGCCCCCCCCCCCTTTAAACCCCCAACTATTTCTGGTCCGACTTCAGCCAAAAACAAATATGATCTTTAGTGTTGACTGAGATATCATAATAAAGGTCTCTTGAAAACAATATTTGGTATTTAAGCTTAGACTAAAGTAGTTCATGATATAAAAGCTTATTGTTAATATGACATGAGTAGGAGTGGGGTTTACTGAAGGCTCAAAACTAAAAAATCCATATGACTCCGTTAATATTCAATATAGAGAAAACGTTTACATACGTAAAATTACATTTGAAATAAGATTGATTCTGTACACCTTTTCGATCCGTCGTATAATAACGAAGATATTTAGAATTTTCGAAATTCCTCCCCCTAAACCCCCCCCCTCTCCACAGTCTGATTTCAGCCTTTAACGAGCTTGATCTTCCTTTTTTTTCTTAAAACGCTTATATATCGAGTTTGGTAACGATTAAAAAAAATTGCTACAGCTAGACTGGTAAAAGACATATAAATTATAATTTTGAACGGACCTCATATTCGCCATCTCCTAGGTAGGATCATTGGACATTTGAGGACTTTAAAAATCCCGTAATGAGTACAACCCCAATAGCCTTAAGGGAAATCTGTTAGTAGTAGGTTTGAGCATCATTTAATAAAAAAAAAAATAAAAAAAAAGTAAAATAAGTTACTGCAGAAATTATTTTCTGCCGGTCAAAATGTTTTTGTTGGTTTCGAGTTTGGAAAAGACAAAAGGAGTGACTATAATGGAGTCGAGTGGTAGTTGATGAGGTAGAGACTATCTTTCCTATCTAGAAAACGAAGAAACAGTCAAAGTTAGTTTTAGATTAATTGCCAATTAGAGAGACTTGACACTTTGAAGACCACCAACGCGATCCACCACAAAGCTTGTCTCATCTCAAGACATAATTATCGGCGTGGGACCCTTGCTAAAACTTTTACAGCCTTCCATTTCAAGAGGTGCCGAGGTAAAAAAGACTTTGCTCACTGTCCCTGTCGGAAATTCTTCACTTTTCAACTCGAATGAAACTCTAGATACTAAAAGGAAAATAAAACAGTCCCTGAAATGAACTCTAAAAAAAAAAAAAAATACTTTAGAACTATAAGTTTATCCCTTGTGTTAAAACGTTAAATTAGTTCCAGACTGTTATATTTTATTTTAATTACGAAGATAATACCAGATTGTTTTATCTGTCTAATTAATAATTTCAATCTTGCCTCTTTTTATAATAAAATATATTATTATTCTGAAAACTTTATAAATTGAATCTTAGGCGAACAGGTAGGTAGGATGATTGGGCAATCAAAATCGTGGTTATTATGTCCTTTAGGAAGTGGAGAATTTATCGTTGTGGTTACTTTGTATCTGCTTATACACGCACTACTATATTTTGGTGTGTGTGTGTCTTTTAACGATCTAGCAACTATTGTCTGATCAATCAATTTATCAAACTCGATATACAAACATTTTATATGAAATGAAGATCAAGTTAGTTAACAGCTGAAATCGGACCGGGGAGAGGGGGAGGGAGGTTTAGAGGGAAGAATTTCGAAAATTCAAAATCATCTCATTTCAGATGTAATGTTATGTTATGTAAATCTTTAATCTGTATTGAATATCAACCGAGATATTTCCATATTTTAGTTTTCCGGCCATCAAAAAACCCGCACTCCCTCACCTGTCATATTAACAATAAGTTGTTATGAAGCACTTCATTCCAAGGTTAAATGGCAAATATGGTCATCATTGTACTTTTATTTTGTGAGATACGTGCAAATACGTTCTCATTACGTCGCCAATGAGGACTTTTCGTTCTTTACTCGAAAATGTTTATTTGATCTATACCAGGGCTTCTTAAACTATGGGTCGCGACCCCATTTGGGGTCGCGTAGCAAAATTCTGGGGTCCCGAGAAATAAAAATACAATTTATGTCTTATCTTCAGTTACAACTTATTCGTCGATTAGACGAATATGCTTTATCTATAATTACAACTTATTCGTCGATTCGACGATACTTCTTTTACAAAGAGAAGGTTATCTTACCTTTGGAAGAACGAGACGATTTTCTACTTCCGGATGTATGTAGGCAATAAAAAACAGGCACATCCATCTCATTAAATTTTTAACTTATACTTTAATTTAATACTTACCACGCAACTACTTGAATTTATTCGAGAGAATTAAGACGTTCAGAATCCTCTTTTATTTTTGAAACTATAATAAATACAATTCTATAATTTATTGTGCAATTTTTAATTTTAGATTTTTGTATGTAACGTATTCTAAACTTATATATTTTCATATGTATATGTATATTGTTACCTAATAAAGAAATCATCAAAAAATATTAATTTATTTTTCATTTATATTTGTATGGGGTCGTCAAGAAACTCGCAATCATAAATGGGGTCTTAAATTACAAAAGTTTAAGAAGCCCTGATCTATACCATACTCGATATTAAACCGTTTCACTCGACACTATAGATCATAATAACCTTCGACTTAGTATGGTGTGTTATACCAGCACGTGGGAAATCTGCTTAGTATACGCTGCTCCTGCGTGACGGACTTTTTTTTTATCATGAGAAGATGAAAGATCGAGCTAAAAGAAAGAGAACAACAATTTCCTTTTAATCAACGTTATTCCATCGGGCCTAACGCTCAACAAGTTATAATTAAGGGTAGAATCGTCTATAAGGGGCAAATTGAATGGGCCCTCTCTGATTTATGGCTAAGGTATCGGTTTGGTGACTGATTAAAAAGAACGAGGTGCCCAAGTGTTGGAGGGGAACGAAAGGAAAGTATTTCCATCCTCCTCCACTCTTTTCCCTCAACAATCAATTGAATGGAGTATTTAGTATTTTATTTAATCCATGCCTCCGCATTGAATTTTCCTCCTGCGCTTTTTTAGGAGAAGGCTTTCTTAGGAAAGGATCTCCGTAAAGCCTGTATTTATTTAGATTTAATGTTTGCCTTTCTTTCTAAAGATCACTCTCTTATCCTTACTTGTTTTTAATTAGTTCTTGAATCTCGTACGGTCCTTTAATTAAAAAAAAAAGGATAATAAAAAGAAATCCTCGTTTGTTTTATTAAATTTTGCGGAATTTCAGATTATACCCGTAAAACATCCCTCTCTCAGGTGTTTCCTTTAAGCAGGTTTTTCTCGTTCATTTCTACTCTAGGCGGCCTCAGTTAATATTAACTTATATATAATGAGTCCATGCCATCATTTTAAGGTGATCTTTGCACCAAAAGATTTCGAAAAATTTCTTCAAATGTACATAGATACTACTCAGGATATGACGAAAACGAGGTCTGTTTGAAATTTTTATATATATATATATATATATATATATATATATATATATGCTAATATATTAACTTATTTCCAATATCTTGATGTTATTGAAACAAATATGTTCCATCATAACAATTAGAAGTTAATAGTAATGTTATTATGAAAAAAGACAATATCCATTTAAATTTGATATGATTTAAAGTATTACTTATTTTGCAGGGAGGGCTACGATCTCTTCCCCTCACCTATATTTTTGAATATAAATGAAATTATTTTTAGGGAAATACTATGATTTAATTCCATCAGGTAGATAAATTATTAAAATAATACTTTGAATCAATAATTTAAGGAAAACAATGGTGATAGCCCTCATGCTGGAGGGGACGGTGACCGGAGCCTAAACAGTTAATTGAGTTAACTTATTTCCTGTGAAATGCTGGCATTACTAGAAGTGATTTCCACTGGGCTCTACTATTAGGAATATAATCTAATGTACAAAACTATGCTTAAACTATATGTTTAAAGATGATACTTAATTGTAATAAATGTTATCCATGATTATTGTTTGAAGTATTCAAAAATGTGAGTGTAAGAGTGGAGAAGGATAGATTAGAAACAAATTTTGATTTATTCTTCAATAGTAAAATTTCTCAACTATAAGTCGCCTGCTTGACCCTCACCGGAAAACAATGCGCGGGAAGCCTTGCCCAAAAAAAAATACTATCATCATTCAGTCTCAAATGATTTCCCGAGCGAAGCCGGGTACCTTAGCTAGTATATATATATATATATATATATATATATATATATATATATATATATGTGTGTGTGTGTGTGTGTGTGTGTGTGTGTGTGTCTACCTGTTAACGCTCTAGCGGTCGTAATTTTTGTTTGATCGTTACCAAACTGGATATTTAATCTTTTTTTTGTAAAACAAAAGATCAACTTAGTTAATGGCTGAACTAGGACCAGTAGGAGGGAGGGTATAGAGGGGAGATTTTGGAAAATTCGAAATATCTCCGTTACTATATGTCGGATCTCAAATTTGCCAAGAACCAATCTTATGGAAAATTAAATTTACTATAAATATTGCTGTATTCTTTTATTCTCTATCCAAGATATTTGCGTTTTTCAGCATTCAGCTAACCGCCTCTTCAACTCGTGTTACATAAACAGTTCTCTGTTATATAATAACCACATTATTCAAAGCTTAAATTCCAAATATTGTTTTCAAGAGACCTTTATTATACTAGATACAAGCAAATATGTTCTGGTGATTCCCCTCCCCCCCCCCGTCTTATGTTCTTCGACTACTAAAAGTTTATTAATTGAGATTAAAACTATTCTGATTCATTATAAATAACTGTACTAGATATAGTAGTAAATATTTTTCAATAAAATTAATATGTTATATTCTGATATATTTCAATAATTGATTTTCTTTCCGGGGAGAAGTTGGCAGACCTGTTTGTTTACATTTCAGACGCTTCCCTTCGGGAAGTTATTAAAATTGACTGAAAGATTTATTATTACCGTTTGCATTTAGTCACTAAATATTCACGGTTTTGTTGTGTTACGAGTATGCAGATTTATCAATTATTAAACTTCACGAGTGTAATCTGCTTAGTGTCTGCAGCCCCTGCGTGACGGACTTTTTAAGCGCTTTGTCTTCGAAGTATTGAAGGTGAACTATAGTACGTCTTTCCTAGTTGATTGTTCAGTTTTTGAGAAATTAATTTTCATCCCTCCTGTGAACTCCAATTTAGTGGTCTTAAAAGGAACCTGAGATGACAACAAATTTTTAAGCTGGAACCCGAGATGTCTGTCCTCGTTGAGTCGTGTTAACGAGAGACTAATGGTTACGCTTTTAACAGCCTATACGTCTTCCATTAAGTCTAATGCTTCTTTTTACATTATCCTTCCTTATTTTCCTAAGGCCATTACATCCTTTTTTCTGAGAATATGTTTAGCCTAAATTAATCAGATGTCTCAATACTATTTTTGAATTATGAGAATTTGCGTTGGTCCAAAACTGAAATTTAGTATACAGTGACACTGACAAGGAAGTGTTGGAAAAAATTATGTCGTCCCTATGGAACATTTTGATAACGAAACATTTCTGCGGGTGTTCTCGTTTCTCTTTTTTTTTCCTCTCGTTTAAATTTGATTTTCATTCAATTTGAAATTTGTATTCGAATGTCTCTAATTAAAATAGGTTACTAAGTTAAATATTTCCATGACCGTGAAGCAGTCGTTTTTTAAATATGTTCGTTTCTATTTATTAAGCTTACCTTCCCCTTGTTTATGTCCTTTTACTAAGAACAAAAATCGCAACAATTTTTTTTTTTTTTTTATTACATCGTAATTATTTTACCCCTCCCTGATCCCATTTGGATTAGTTTGGGAATATATAGCATTACTCAAAAACAGCTAGCCTGAGGATGTTGATATTCCATATTCATGGTTGTTGCAACGTCTAATTGTGAACCGACACTTTTCATTAAAATCGACTATGGGAGGGATGGGGCTAAATTAAAAAATTGCAAATTTTTCTGCACCTTAGAGATATAAATTATTTTTAAAGGAAATTGATCTATAAGTCACTTACAATGAAATTTTTTGATCTGACGCACTGGAAACTGGAATATCATTAATAACTTTCGAGTGAAATTCTAACATCCCGACACCCACCAACAGTGAGCAACCACGAAGCCCAAGCACCACCGGAGACAGAATCAACCAATGGGAAGGCAGGCTCCGACCGGGACCTGGACCACGGCAGGTATAAAACCAACTGGATTACAAGATGTTCTCATTCTCTACTCAGCCCTGAAGATGCCATCACACGATGTGCGAAAGCTCGGCAACGATGAAAATTAAGACATGGTCCAATCCGGAAGATGTTTTTGTACATACATCTGTAAAGACCCATATATTACGACCCATGTTTTCTTTAATTCATTCGTTAAAGCCTAAAGAGTGTAGGCTGAAACCAATTTGAATTTTAGACGGTTTACAGGTTGAGAAGAAAGGTCGTTCACTTGTTGTTGGCTTAATCATTTCTAAATCTGATTCCCTCAATACGTCCTGAATCGTATACATTTAATATTTTCGTTTAGACATTTTTGTACGTATATATTTCCTAATATGTGGAAATTTCATTATGGAAGTTATATTCGTAGTAATTCAAATGCTTTTCATACTTATATTTTATTCCTAAAGGCCTTCTGATAGAATAAAAGAACTACAGAAACAAGCGATTTACCCCAGAACAGTGTTTTGAGAAAAAATAATGGCCCTATAAATAAATAAAAAGGGAATTAGGCTCGGAATGAGATATAGAGAACTCGACCCTTCTCGGTAGACTGAGGGGAGGGTTTACTCTTTTACCAGAAACCATCCTGCGGCTCATTACTCCTCAAATGTAAAATAATAATAAAAAAAAAAATAAAGTCTGTATAATTTAATTCGTTTTAGTAAGCTTCAATTTTTATTTTCAACTGAAAACGTATTTTATTTCAGCAGGAAAAATTGTTCTACCGACTCAGATCGAATCACATAATTGACTCTTTTTATTTTGGGATAGTAAAATCATAAATAAAATATTTATTAAAAGAAGATGAATTAATAACTAAATAATGAATTAAAACTCCATTTCATACGCTTGTGCTGCGTAAACTAAGCAGATTTTCAAACTGTAGCAATGCTCCGTTGTAGCAATCAACCGTATTGATGCTCTATAATTGTAGCGAGTTATTTGTGCTTTCTTCTTTTCAGCCACTTACTTTCAGTTTAAGCAGTCCCTTGTTTACTTCTATTTATATAGGATAAGTTTATAACCTGAATGATGATCTGACAGAAGAAGAAGAAAATACTAAAGATATAATATTAGGTGTGTTTATTTTAGTGGAGCTCTATTTGTTTGGTCCACGCCGCTTCCTTATACCATGACAGAATCTTACTTCCATAATGACTCGTTAAATGCTTTGGACAAATCTCCCCAGGGCTGTCATAATAAGGGCTAGTCTATGATTGTCTGTAGGCACATGTAATGTAACATTAAGCTCTTGAAGAGGTGTATAAAGAGTTGTGGAAAATGTTGACCTGGGTTACAATAAACTGAGTAAATATCATATGTGTTATATAAGTTCTTGACCTGCCACATCATTATAGTAAACGGTTGATAAAATTATTCTCCGAAAGTAGACGGATGTAGCAAGAAGTAAATGAACATATATCTTAACTCTTGTCACTTTAAGTAAATATCTGAATGAGTTCATCTTCAAATTGTGAGGTGTATGTTTGAAAAGAATGACTCCTTACCTCAATGGCATTTCAATGCATTTGTGGTGGTACTGGTCATGGAGAAATGTTGGCATTTAATCAATTTCAAAGATCCCTCCCCCCAAGTAAATCAATTATTTTATTATGAACTATTGAGGTTATCATGGGGCGATTTTTAAGGAATTCAGTCAAATATCCGCTTGCTACCGCTTACAATTTGTACTAGCTTGAATATGAACGGAGATGCTTGTATTTTAATTTTTTCTGTTAAATTAAAACAACAGCCCGAATCATGTGATGTTTGAAAACGTGCAACTCCAGACTGACATTTGGGCATTCGCTAATGAATAAACACGGAATTGAAGTAGAGTCTTACGAGCAATATGGCGTCATAATTGTGGCGTTATTCTATTCTGAACGAAATGTATTTCAAATCGCGCTTTGCCAAAAAAATATATCAAGGATATCTATTGTTGTGTTGCACTTTGAAAATCTGAGTACTTTAAGCTGGCTGGATGACCGAACTGACACAGAGCATTTCGACTTGAATGAGCGCTCAGTAATTCATCTCTTACACTCGTCACAAACAACTGTATGATCTAAGCGTTCATTGTTGATAATGGGATTCTTCTCGGCATGTTTATGAGTCAGTGAAGGAAGTAAGACTGATAGGAATGGATATTAGTAGATGCCCCGTATCCTGTTCCTTGTCGTTTCTAGTAAATATTTAGATTTTTTTTTTTCTTACTCTCATGAATAGGAGAGCCACCAGCTGGCGTCAGCTGGTTATCTTTGCCGCCGCATAAATCAGGCTTCCAGCTAACCTAACTTACTCTAATATCGCATCAGTCATCTTTATGACTGACATATACGTCTCAATTCAAACAGAGCTTCTCCCAGAAAGAACAAATTCATAATATCTCGCTGCATTTTTTTGTATCTCTTATTTATGCCTCCCCAGCCCGACATTTATGTCTTCATTATATTATTTATTTTTTTTTTTAGGAATTTCGGTTGTAATTTGTCACCTTTCCATCCTTTCTCTTATTTAACAAGTCCGTCACGCAGGGGCTGCTTAAACTAAGCAGATTTCCCTCGCGAAGTTGAGTAGTAGATAAATCTACATACTGGTAACACAACACCAACGTGAATATTAAGTGAATAAATACAAACGGAAATAAGAAATGTTTCAGTCAATTTCAATAACCTGCCGACGGGAAGCGTTTGAAATGTAAACAAACAGGTCTGCCAGCCTCACACCGGAAATAAAATTAATTACTGAAATACATCTAAATATAACATATTACGTTTATTAAAAAATATTTACTGTATCTAGTACTGTTATTAATAACGAGCCACAGAAATTGTTATCTCAATAAATCAAAGTAGTCGAATACTTTAAGACGGGGGAAGGGGTTACCAGGACATATTTGCACGTATCTCGTATAATGAAGGTCTCTTGAATAAAATATTTGGCATTTAAGCTTCGAATAATGTGGTTTATTATATAATAGAGTATTGTTTATGTAACATGAGTAGAAATGGGGGTTTGCTAAAAGCTGAAAACTGAAAAACGCAAATAACTCGGTTAATATTGAAGATAGAGAATAAATGTATATCAATAAATATCGTAAATTTAATTTGCAATGAGATTGGTTCTGTACCATCCGACGTATGATAACGGAGATATTTCGAATTTTCGAAAATCCTCCCCTCTAAACCCCTCCTCCCCGTGTTTCGATTTTTGCCGTTAACAAATTTGATCTTTTGTTTTACATAAAACGACTAATTATCGAGTTTGTTAACGATTAATCAATAATTGCGACCGCTAGAGCGTTAATAGACACACACACACACACACACACACACACACACACATATATATATATATATATATATATATATATATATATATATATGTCTATTCTAATGAAGAAATTTTTCGAAAATCGCGTCATGAGTTCGACCTCAATAGCTGATTTCCCTTAAGGGAAATCTGCTAAAATCCTTGTTTACGGACTTATACAATAGATTGTGATTTTGCTTCTCTACTATTGTAAAGTTATTAATTCCTAATTGGTTACTAATTTCATTGCCCTAAAATACATTATAATAGCCTTCAGAATTCAAAACTTGAGGTTTATTTGTTCAGGAATATACAATGAATTATTATTATGTTATTTATTTATGTCCACTTTATTCAATTAAGGCTGCTCGGGACGCGTTATCTAGAAGTTGCCACCCTTGTCTAGCAAGAGTGTGACTAAGGATTTCCATACATGAGCTTGTCAATAAATAAATTCCTATTGCCCAAGTTAGAATATAAACCTGGGCTCTAGGCTCTCAGAGTTCATTCAGGACAACGCACTTAACTCACACGGGTAACCTGAGCCCCATATAAATCATTAATATCACGATGTTGTAAATGATATTGTTCGTTATTTTTTGCTAATTAAAATACTTTATTTTGATCATTGCCCAGGATAATTATTTGTGAGAGGCAAACAGATGGGCTCCTTGTTATGCGTCGTGTAATTTAAATTTCGCCCTCTCTAGCTGGCGTTATGGGCGGACTATCGTCATTCCTATACAATATTTGCTGGTGAAATGTCAGTTCACTGTGATTCTCAGTTCCCGTGCTCCCCATCCTTCTTGTTGCGGTTCTTGGCAGGGACCTTATCTCTTTCTCTGCGGGAATCCGTTTCCCTTTGATATTAAAAGCTTAAATTGTTCAGTTCTTACTTCTCCAGGGAGTTAAGTTGGTGATGAGCGAATTTCCTTCATCCCTTAGATGTTGTCATTACCATTCTTCTCTATCTCACTCTCCTGTGCCGTTTCTCTCGGTTTAAATGTATAATACACGGTAAGACGGATCTATTTCAATCATTTCTTTTATTTATATATGTGTCTTCTTGGTCCGATTTTCTTTATCTCAGCACACCAGACCTAACAAATTTTGTTATATTTCTATAAATTTTTATTTACGTGGCAGACTATATGTATATATATATATATTGAAACAAACAAGGGTGAATAGGATTGGTATTCCAAAGTAATCCATATTATCAGCCCTCAACTAAGGAATTATCCTAACCTACATGCGTAATACACTGAATTGATGACAATCTATTTCATTTGATATTTCTTAATAAATAAAAAAGAAAAAAAAAATACAGGCATATATGCCCAGTGAGGAACAGGTAATTAATAGATGGTATAAAATGCAATTATGAAATATATATAAAATAATTTTATTTTGGTGACCCTGGCTGTCTAAGGCAGAACACATTAAACAAAGCCACAGTTTTCATTAACTGCAGTTCAATTATTTTTCAAGCTTAAAGTGCCAGTGATTGGATAAGGTGAAAATAAATCGGCTTAGATCAGATACTTATTCTCATTTATATTATATATAATATTAGCCGGGAAATCATTTGGGGCTGAATGAAGAAAGAATTTTTTTTTTCTGGGCTTTACTTTGCACAATATTTTTACATCCCCCCCCCAAAAAAAAGCCAGCTGTGTGAAGGCTTGCCATCCCTTGCAATTTAAATATTCCAAATTATATTCTTATAAATGCTACTTAACTGTCCAGTATATTACAATATTACAACAAGAATACGTTTCTAAGCTCCCTTTACATTTTTTTTTCTTTTCAGTAACTACGGGTTACATTTAATATTGCTATAAGTAGTCTTATAATATGCAATATGCAAATGCACGGTCAATTTCGTACATTTACGCCTACTCGTTAAAATGGTATTAGGACAGGCAGATATAGTGTCGAAACTATAACTGTTCTATCCGAACACCCTGTACTCAAAGAATAAACTAATTTACTATTAGTAGAGCCGGAAAAACTTCAAGTATATTCCCTCGTATTGAAATGAGTCACAAAAGAGACATTTCACTTTCTAAACTCTATTTTCTAGTGTATATCACCCCATTTGTATCTATATGTAAACAGGACTCAAAATTTAAGGTGGAAATGATATATTTAGTATTTAAAAAAGCTTGGTGTGAAAATCGCATTAGCCGGAGTGGGATTTGTTGAAGTCTAAAGAGGAAAAAACTACACCTTTAATATTCCAGTTACAATGAAATGTATTATATTTTACCCCTCTAACCTCCTCCTTTCTAGTGTGATTTCAACCATTTACTAACGTGATCTCTGAATTTCCACGCTTAAATATGCTGCTTGATCAAATTGCAGTCGCTATAGCGTTATCCAACGAACAAGGTAGTATTATATATACGCGGGTGTGTGGGCTCGCGCGTGGGTGCATACATTTGATATCAAGCATCCCCAAAATAAGTTATGTCTGCATTCATTGCATTGTTCCTTCTTTACTCGGAAAACTGTTGTCATGACTGTGAAAATATTCATAGTGCACCATCGCTATTGGAATGGAGGTATCAAGAGATATTTCATAAAGTACTGACGATGCTAGTTGTTATTCAAGTTTTAGTGAGACAGAGGGTAGTGAAGTTGGCCTAGTATCTCTGCATTAGCACAGTCGAG
>CM032233.1:57585000-57782500 GCA_019009955.1 Riptortus pedestris | reverse complement strand
AAATGCTTTTAAATGTTTCTTAACATTCTAAGAATTTATTTTAACAAAATAAATTGAAATGTGAATGAATTATTGGTGGAAATAATCAATATATTTTAAAATTTAAATATAATAATAATTACCTTCCTTGTTTATAACCTGCACTTGTTTATAATTGCACTACTTCACAATCATCACTAGTTGTTTTATAACTATGCTTATAACCTTTCACAACCATGCTTATAACCTACCAACAACATACCATAATCTTCACAACATCCTAATTTTGTTCATATTCTGGTTAGATCTGATCATGTATTACACGATTACAGAAAAAAATTAATATTACACTCGTGACGAAAGTAGAATTTACAACTCTCGTGAAATTACCACACTCGCTTCGCTCGTATGGGTAAACGTTTCACTCGAGTTGTAAAATGATCACTTTCGTCACTTGTACAATAAATAACTATTTTGATATTTGTATTTGCAATATATATATTTGGGCGGACTTCATTTTCATCACCATCTAAATGAGCATGCGATGTCTATTGCTTATACATTTATAAACGTTGCGCTGTCCAATATAATTGGTGAACGCATAATTGTACTTGACACAGAGAGACACAGGAACCTGAAAATATTATTAAAACAATATTGTTGTTTTTATTACAAAATCAGTAATAAACGTTGATTCTATGAGTTCTTTTGGATTGCAAAATTAAACACACACAAGTTTCAGAGTTTTGTTTTTTTTATCACTGCACAATTTATTAAAAAACACTACACACTTGGTTAATTATTCTTAATTACTACTCACAGTATGCACTCACTGTTCTTCAGTGACACTGAAGTTCACAGAAAACACGGCACTGCACTGTCCTTTACTTCACGAAGTTAACGGCACTGCACTGTCCTTTACTTCGCGAAGTTAATGGCACTGCACTGTTCTTTACTTCGCGAAGTTAATGGCACTGCACTGTCTTAAACACGGCACTGTACTGTTACTTACAGAGTTACGGCTCAACACTGTTCTTCACATAAAAACTCTTTACCGCACTGGACTAAGTCGCACTGTAGCACTGAACGCACTGAAGACGGCTGAGAACAAACTAAACTAAACTGACTTGGGTCGTCCAGGGTGTCTTATATAGATTGGCGGCAAAACATCAAAGGGAATGCCCAGACCCTTCCAGAACAGGACTCGAACGAACTCGATCCTCTGTCGGCTTCTTTGATCCACCTCGCACTTCCCAAATACGTGACTATCTCCGTTTAATTTTTCATGTATTTAATTTTCGTAACAATATTTATAAATTATTGTACGAATCCACCGCTTACATCAACAGAGAGACAGAACAAAATGTTGAATAGGCCTCCCTTAGAAATTATTTTCGAACAGAGTTATCTATGGGTTTTAGATTAAATTTAATTGTTTACATAGTGTTAGAAAACAAACTTACATATATATTACTTAGCTGATTTCCCTAAGAGAAGTCTCCTGAAACTATTAAGTCAATATAACAACACTTAAATCAATCGGAGTGGAAATTGTAAAAAAAATATAGTTCCAGTTAAATAATAAAAAAACTAAAACTGTAAACATCAAGAATAATCATAGTTAAAGGACAGGCAATAATTGGCAATTAAGAATAAGGAAGACCTAAATTTAATTTTCATTATACAGGTGATTTTTCATGCACAATAATTTTAGAGCCTGTATTCTCCATATATGTTGCTATAAAGGTTACCTCCATGGTAATTTTGAAAAGAGTAAGTGTGGCATATATATTAAAAGGGGAGCCTAATTTCGTAAACGAAATTTATGAGCTAAGCTGGTTGAATTTTTATTTGGGTGTTGGAAGTGGTAGTGTATATCTGCATTAGTGGAGTAGAGATAGCTTTGCTTTACCCTGAGGCCTTCTGAATTTAGTGCTGTTTAGTAGCTCTGTATTAGTCATATTAAAAAGAAATAGTCATAGTCTAGATATTCTAATTGCAATAAAACAGAAAAAGTCATTATATTTAGTAAATCGCTTAATCTACCTGCAATAAAAACCTTCCCAGACCACATACGAAAAGAACTTAACTCCGTGGCTTTATTTCATAATCTTGGGTTGGAAATACTAATCTCTAGAACACATCTGGTATATTATTTGCTCACGTGTCCTTATATATATATATATATATATATATATATATATATATATATATATATATATATATATATATATATATATACACGCAGTCCATTGACTATCCATAGAAGCGATGCCCATCAATTCTCCCCATGACATGACGAAAATGAGATCCGTTCAAAACTATATATATATATATATATATATATATATATATATATATATATATATATATATATATATAGTTTTTTTTTGTGGCATGTCAACCAATTTGGTCATTAACGCCAAACCGTTTTTGTAGATTATTGATCAAAATATTTTAATATGTATTACTCCATTATGTTTAGCAGTTAATATTATTATTATTATTATTAGTTAATGATTGCGATACGAGGTATAACATATTGGGAGGGTTAGACATAGGATTTCATTTTTGGTGAAACATTGTTCAAACTTCTTAGTTTATGCCGATATTTCGAGAATTTTATTTTCTCTTCTTCAGGGATGTAAAAATAAAGTTAAGTTGCTACTTTATAATATTGCACATTGTTGTTAAATTAGAGTGTAACAGAGGAGGAGGAGGGCTATTTTTACTTACCAAGACTAAAGATACTTAAAAAATTACTAAACATATTGCACTAGAGTTACTGGTAACAGTAACCTTCCCAGGTCTGTTTACATTGAGCAGGGCCACAGCCTGATGTTTTTTGTATATCTACAGTATATTGTCTTATGTTAGTTGAACTATATTATAATTATTATCCTAGCTATTGTTGGAACTATCGTTATGTGTTATTACAATTATTGTTAATTTTATTAAAGCTATATTCGTGTTATATAAAAGTTATTATATATATATATATATATATATATATATATATATATATACACACACACACACACACATATATCTGTTAACGCTCTAGCGGTCGCTTTGTTTCATCGTTACCAAACTCAATATTTAAACGTTTTATGTAAAACTAAAGAAAAGTTCGTGAATGGCTGAAATACGACCAGTAGGAGGGGATGATTTAGAGGGGGAATTTTTAAAATTCTTAATATCTCCACTATTATGGGTCGGATCAAATAATTGTATAGAACTTGTCTTATTGCAAGTAAAATGTTCTATAAATGTTTTTATGTATGTTTTTGCGCTACCTTGATATTTGCATTTTTTAGTTTTTGGCCTTCAGTAACCCTCCTACTCATGTCATATTGGCATTAAGCTGTTATACAAGGTACAAATACAAAATATTGTACTCATTGAACTTTTACGTTTTTGAGACAAATTTTCATAAGCGCATGGGAAATCTGCTTAGTTAATGCAGCCCATGAGTGACGTACTTTTTTTTTATTGTATATTTGTGTATTGCATATTCAAAGAAGTTAAAAAGAATACATTCGCTCCATAGCACAATACGTACAAGAAGTGATATCCTCTCTATCAGTTAGAATAGAAATATTTCTCCACTGAATAGACTGACAGATAGTCGAATGTAATGAACATTTGCAAAGTGGTTAGCTTGTTAGATGAAGTACTTTTACAGAGAAATAAATATTGGGCTGTTATTAACAACAGACTGCGTTACTTGCAATTACCCTAATTGCGAGTAGTCACTAAAGTGATTGCTATCTTTCTGTACTCACCCCGCCCGACAACGTCCAAGCTGGTCCAATTCCATTATTCCTAGAATTCAATGTATTATGTTTGTACGTGATTTTATACATACCTGAATGCAATGGAGAATAATCCTTTTAATGTTTACGTCACTCTGAAAACTGGAAAATCGAAATAACTCCCTTAGTATATATTGTCAAAAATGTATATGCTCATAATGATTTAAATATTTATTAATTCCAATGCACCCTTCGTTTAAACCCCTCAATTCTTTGTCCATGAATGAAGAGTCGTATAGTTTTACATGAAAGGATCAAATAACAATTCAGGCCACTGATTTACAGGTATCAGACAGTTTATTTGTGTGTGTGTGTGTGTGTGTGTGTGTGTGTGTGTGTGTGTGTGTGTGTGTGTGTGTGTGTGTATATATATATATATATATATATATATATACACACACACAAGTGGAGATTATTTGCATTTTTTTACTATATATGATCGTTGAATATTTGAAGCATATTTTAATATTCCCGCTATGAAGACTATCTCCATAGCTTAAAAATTATAGTTTTTTATGATTAAAAATGAATCGTTAATTTGATAATCCATTTAATTAATTTTAATGTTTCTTTTCTGTTATTTTTGTTCCAGATCCCAGAATTGACGATGCGTATCTAGTAAAAGGATGGCATCCAGACGGAACTTGAGTGTTTTCGTGGCCTCCCTGCTGGTCATGGGAATTGGATGTGCCAATACTGGACCAAAGAACTTCCGGTTCACGAAAGCTCAATATAATGCCAGCATTCCAGAAAACTCTGCTGGAAAAGCATTTGTAACTGCTGAAGAGAAGATGGGAATCTACAGAGGTGATGAAGACGTCGAAGTACGTTACAAAATAGTTTCCGGCGATAAAGACAAGTTCTTTAAAGCTGAAGAACGCCTTGTCGGTGACTTTTGGTTCCTTCTCCTAAGAACAAGAACTGGAAATATTGACGTACTGAATAGAGAACGGAAAGACAAGTACACACTGGAAATAAAGGCCACCGCTACTAAGAGAGACGGCAAAAAGGCGTATTTCGCTGAAGCTGAGACAACAGTTATTGTCACTATATTGGACGTGAATGATCTAAACCCTCTATTTTATCCTACCGAATATGAAGAAATCGTTCCAGAAGATATGCCTCTTCACCGTAGTATTCTGCGAGTATCCGCTGAAGATGCTGATCTAGGAAGGAATGGTGAAATATATTACAGTTTTCAGGAGCATTCAGTACAGTTTGCCATACACCCTACCACCGGCATTGTCACCTTAACCCGACCTTTAAGACATATTGATAAACCTGTTCATGAGCTGACAGTTTTAGCCAGGGACAGAGGAGCTGTTTTTAAAGGCGGCGGTAAGCCCAGTACTGCTAAGTTGAAAATAATTGTTAAGCCAGTGAATCTATATGCCCCTGAGATAACTATCAAACATTTACCAGAAATTGTTGAAAACTCCAACACAGATGTTTATGCTATTGTGAAGGTAACTGATCATGACGAAGGAATCCATGGTTTCATAAGAAGCTTAGATATAGTTGATGGAGATCCAGATGGGCACTTTCGTATCAAAGCTACTGGCAGTCCGTCACCTCAAGTTTCCGAATTCAATATTGAAATATTGAAACTTTTGGACCGTGAAACTTCCCCTCGTGGATACAATTTGACTCTAAGGGCAGTAGACAGGGGGATTCCACCCCGACAAACATACAAGTCCGTATCTGTACAGCTAGTTGATCAAAATGATAATGCCCCTATCTTTGATCGGGAGATTTATGAAGTAGACATCCCTGAAACTGCGCCTATAAATTCTCCTATAATAAGACTGAAAGTGACTGACGCGGACCAAGGAAAGAATTCACAAACGTATTTGGAGATAGTTGGTGGAAATGAGGGTGATGAATTTCGAATTAATCCGGATACAGGCATGCTATATACTAATGTACTAGTCGATGCTGAAGTCAAATCTTTTTATACCCTTACTGTCACAGCTATTGATCAAGGCAATACTGGTACAAGAAAACAATCATCAGCCAAAGTAAAGATCTATGTGGTGGACACTAATGACAATGATCCTCTATTTGAGACAAACGATATGGAAGTAGAAATATCGGAGAACTTACCACCAGATACTTCAGTCACCAAGATGGTTGCTAAAGATAAAGATTCAGGAGAAAATGCCTATATATCATACAGTATTGCTAATTTAAATTCTGTACCATTCGAAATTGATCATTTCACTGGTGTAGTGCGTACAACGGAACTCTTAGATTATGAGTCAATGCGGCGCAATTATGTCTTACGCATAAGAGCTTCCGACTGGGGCCTCCCATTCCGCCGGCAAACGGAAACTCAGCTTAAAATTCGTGTTAAAGATATTAATGACAATAGGCCTCAGTTCGAGAAAGTTGATTGCGTTGGTCAGGTGAATCGATTTCTCCCAATTGGTAGTGAGATAATTACTCTGTCTGCGATTGATTTTGATGCTGGTAATATCATAAGCTACAGGATAGTTTCCGGCAATGAAGATGGGTGTTTTTCTTTAGATACTACGTCTGGAGTAATTTCTATTACTTGTGATTTGTCAGATGTTGCCGTGGATGAGAGAGAACTCAACGTGACAGCTACAGATGGAACTCACTTCTCTGACGTTGTTAGAGTTGTGATAAAATTAATGAGCAAAAGAACTTCTACTCCGCCTGGCAGAATTTTGATTGATGACTCAGGTTCGTTTGATTGTAAAGACACAGGAGTTGCCAAGAAACTTACTGATATTCTTGCTGAATCTGAGAGAAGCAATTCAGTCGACAAGGGTGAGCATGAAGAATTTGCAATGATGCCAAGTAGATATGGAGAAAATATACATTCACCGGAGTTCATCAATTTTCCATCTAATATACAAGTTAATGAATCTATACCAATTGGAGAAACATTATTTCGTATTAGAGCTGGTGACAGGGATCGTGGCTATAACGGAAAACTTATATTTGGCATATCATCTGGTGATAATGATTCGGTCTTTCGGCTTGATCCTAATACAGGTGAACTTAAAGTCATTGGATACTTAGATAGAGAAAGGGAGATAGAATATTTCCTCAATATTACTGTCTATGACCAGGGCAAACCTCAGAAATCTAATTCAAAGTTGCTCTCTGTAACAGTATTAGATGTCAATGACAATCCTCCCAAGTTTAAAGTCCCTTTAGCAAGTTTCCGCGTTACGGAAAACGCGCATAACGGGACCGATATCTTCAGAGTTAACGCGACAGATTTGGATGAAGGTGAGAATGCACACATAGAATACAGCTTAATTACTGATACGGATGAATTTCGAGTTGATCCTGTGACGGGAGTTGTATACGTCTCTGCTCCATTAGACAGAGAAAAGCAAGAACTTTATGAATTAGTTGTGAGAGCAACTGACTGTGCTTCAACTCCTGGATCTACTCAAGCTCTTTTTTCTGATGCTGTTATACGAGTCGTTGTTGATGACGTTAATGACAACATTCCAGCATTTTCATTACCATCCTATTCTGTCAAAGCAAGAGAGGACATTCCTGAGGGTACAGTCATTGCGGTTATCAGTGCTACTGATCCGGATTTGGGATCCGGGGGAGACGTTCGGTATGCCCTCATTCCTGAAACAGAAGACGATAATACTTTTGAAATTGATGATTTAACTGGGACCATTCGAATAATTAAATCTTTAGACTTCGAAGATAGACAAGTCCATACTTTGATAGTGCGTGCTCAAGATAGAGGAACACCACCTCTCTCTTCCGAAGTGACTTTGATCGTTGAAGTAGTAGACGTGAATGAAAACTTGAACCCACCTGCTTTCCACGATTTTGTCGTAGCGGCTTCAGTTTTGGAAAACCAGCCCGTCGGAACGTTCGTCACCAAAGTAAAGGCAACTGATCCAGACCCAGCTGACAGTGATGACTCCAGGGTTGGCTATTCCATCAAGTCTGGAGACGGCCTAGGCTACTTCAGCATTGACAATGAAGGTAATATTTAGTTTATATGTTTTTGTTAAAACTGCATGTACATTATATGATCACTATCATTTTTGCTGACTCCGTATTTTTTTATGGTGTATCACTAGAGGATTTGTATGCCCTTTCATGTTTTGTTCATTAAGATTTAAAATTTATTTGATCGAATACATTTAGTAACACTTTCATCTTGCCTCCATTTTTTTTAATTTTCATCCACCTAAGTCTTTCTTATGCTTTCGGAAGAAAGGTAGTTCAGTTATCTCTCCCTAAAGCGTGGGTGACACCAAACCAAGACTTTTTGAATCGAAAAGCTATTCAACTGCTAACAATACACTGACGGATCAGATATAGTCAAACTTTGAAACTTGGCATAACAAAATAAAATGTCTATGCAATCCAGAAGTTCTACCCTAGAAGCCCTAGTATAGGAGGGCAGAGCTCTACAATTGGGATATAATAAACCACTGGCATTGGCGTGGTGGAGGTTAAAAGAAATATTCTGGAGAAACTTACGACTAAATGAAGTGGTTTCATACAAATTCAAGTTAATTAATCAAAACGAACCTACACATTTTTAAGCAATTCTTGGGATTAAACCAAAGTCCATGAAGGGAGGGAGTAAAGAAGTGGAGAGAGTAGAAATCACAGCGTACAATTTTAGCCCATTTCCAATAATTTAGGACTTTAAATTAGAATAAAATAAATAAAAATTAAAGCGTTATTATTTTCGAAGAATGCTTAACACAAGCTTTCCAGTTACGTACAATAGTATAGGATGTACGAAAACGTATTACCCCCTCTTCTGCCTCCAGGTCAAAAGTAGATAAAATTACGTATAAAGTATGCATGAAAGCCTTTTTAAAAAGCATTTTTATTGATAATAACAATTAAAAACTTAAAATTGAGCAGAGTAACAGGCTACAGCTACAGAGGAAATGGCAAGGAGAGGCAAATGGAAGGGATTATAAAGGAAATAAATGTTGATGCTTTTGATGTCAGGAGAGCGGATGTCCCCTAGACGTAACTCCTCCCTCCTTAAGCTGAAGCCGTCCTCGACGAAGTAAGTGATAAGCGAGGAAGCGATGATAAAGAAGCCATGCGAGTTTCGCATTCTTGTGCTTCTGTTGGCTCTAGTGATGTTCTTCCTCCGGGTCTTCCTCCAGCTGCAAACATGAATCTGATGACGATGTTGACGTCCTGAGTCTTCTGCTCCTCCAGATTCCTTCTTCCTGCTCCAGGCTGTCGTCTGCTTCAATGTAATTGGGGGACTCGGGAAATAGATCACGAGTAAAAGTGATAGGCTTCACTATACTTTGGGTAATTAGCAGTCAAGGATTAAAATCCAAAGATTTCAAAATGGGAAGTAGATCACACTCGAAAATTAAAACTACTGCTAAGTCCCTATATTCGAGCGCCAGTTAAGTACTCGTAAAAGTATGAGTAAACCCCTATTTAAAAAGCACTTTCATTGATAATAACAAACTCAGCAGAGCGGATGTTCCCAAGATGTAACTGTAGACAAAGGACCCTGAAAACATTTTTCCGAAATCCAAATGTAATACATATACTAACGAAATATTTATCAGCCATTGTACAAATCCTACGCTTACATCAACGGAGCGACAGTATAAAATGTTGAAGAGTTTATTTAGACCTCCCATAGAAATTATTTTCGAACGGAATTATTATCTGTGAGTTTTGGACTAAATGTAATTGTGTATGTAGTGTTAGAAAACACGGCGAGATGTGCTATCTCTTGGGAGTGGGACTTTTTCCCTGATGGATTTGTAGGTTGTAGGATTCAAGGTAGGAGAGAGGAACGGCGCCAGTGTTCCAATTCGAGAGGACTTTTGAAGGAAGTTATACATCATTGTCATGTACTGCCGAGCTCTACCCTTTTCACAGTCTACCCAATGTTTTTAGAGTTCTTCTCTTCCGTTTATAGGCACCTTTACAAATTCTTTTCTCTTAACATCTTCTGTCGCGGTACATTTATCTCTTTTATTTTAAGCTGCGATGTGTTATTTTTGGGGTGTCTTTGTTTGTTCATGTCTACCCGGCCGTTGGGTCGGGAATGGGCTCTGTTAACCAAGGGCGAATTAAATTTTGCTCGAGTGGTTGGGATTCCGTTCTATTCTAAACTAAGGCATAACATCAATTTCATTTCATTGGGGGTTTATGTGATGTCTGAGGAAAATTTTATTGAAAATTCTATGACATTTTTATATTATTTTATTTATTTGTATTTTGTTTTTATATTATTTTATTTATTTGTGTTTTGAAGTTACCCTGGCTTTAATAAATTTCATTCCACCTGATCTGATTTACTCTATAAACTATATCATCACGGTCTTTGCACTTTACTTCAGGTGCTCCTTCTGTTCAGCTAAAATACCTTTTAATGTTGTGTCTTTAAGAAAGGAAAGAGTCCGTCACGCAGGGGCTGCGTAAACTAATCAGATTTCCCTTGTGATATTTTACAATAGATATATCTACATACTGGTAACACTTAACACCACCGAAAATACTAAGTGAATAAATACCAACGGTAATGAGAAATCGCTCAATCAATTTTAATAACCTTCCAACGGAAAGTGTTTGAATTGTAAACAAACAGGTCTGCCAACCAATCAGAGCTGAACAGATAGATACAAATATTCTTCACCGAAAAGAAAAACAATTACTGAAATATATCACAATATAGCATATATATTTTATTTAAAACTATTTACTATAACAAGTACTGTAATTTATAATGAATCAGTATAATTTTTATCTCAATCACTCTAATTTTAGTAGTCCAAGAACAAAATAAAGGAGGGAGGAGGGGGGCGGTGTCAACAGAACGTATTTGAATATATTTCACAAAGTAGAAGTCCAATGAAAACAATATTTGGTATTTAACCTTGGAATGAAGTGATTCATGATATAAGAGCTTATCATTAATATGACATGAGTAGTAGCAGGGGGTATACTGAAACCCAAAAACTATAAAATCCAAATATCTCGGTTAATAATCATTTTGCGGAAAATATCTATAGAACATCTATTGATCTTGCAATTTTCAATAAGATTGTTTCATACAATTTCTCGACCCGATGTATAGTAAGGGAGATCTTTCGAGTTTTCGAAAATCCCCCCTCAAATCCAACCCCCCCCCCACTGGTGTGATTTCAGCCATTAACCAACTGATCTTTCTTTTTACATAAAACGATTACATGTCGAATTTATTAACGATGAAACAAAAATTGATACCGCTAGAGTGTTAACAGACAAATATATATATATATATATATATATATATATATATATATATATATATATATTACTTGTGCTATTCCAGTAACGGAATAGTTGCCGGACATAACGGACGATCTCCATAAATGTATCAAGGATGAAAATTGTAGAACTGTAAATCTCTCCGACATTTTATTGTTAATTGGTAACAGGAAGTTTTCATAATTCTCATAAATCCTATCCCTTATTATTTATATTTCCATGATTCATTAAGCGCCTATAATAAATATCTCATACTACATACACTGTAACGGGCGAAATATTGCTGTTGGCAATATGCACTAAATTTATAACATCTCTACAAGGGACCTTTACCTTGTAATTGCGGCCAAAAAAAATTAATCAACGCAGACCAGAATTAAAAACACATTTCTAGAGTTACGGAATTAATTAAAAACAAAGCCAAGAAGTGAGTGAGTGTCAGTGAATATGGATTAATTTCAGAATTGGTTTTTTTCAAGGGGTTAAAAAAGAATGCTCATGGAAAGAAAAATGTTCTCACTTTCTTTTCCCCTGCTCCTCTCGTCTCCCCCAATATTTGAATTGAGCGTGTTTCCATTCCTATAGACATCGAGACCGATTTATGGCAGAAAGAAAGGAGTCATCTGGTTTTTCTTTCTCCGCAACGCTTATTGAAAATTCAATCTTTTCTCCCCCCAAACGTTCCTCTATTCCCACCCCTTATAAAATTTATCCCCAGTAGCCCAGACCGCTCGATAAAAAAATGACGAGCTGACATTACCCCTTATTTCCTTTGCTCTCCACGGAATTATAGTAAACAAAAAATATTTTATTATTATTAGAATAACGTATTATTTTAAAAAGTCCGTCCAGCAGGGGCTGCGTAAACTGAGCAGATTTCCCACGCGAAAGTTTAAAATAGATAAAGATACATATAGATGAATGTTAAATGAATATATACAAACGGTAATGGTTAATCGTTCAGTCACTTTACAATACAAGTTACTAATCTCTACAACGGAAAGCAGCTGAATTGTAAACAAACTGGTCAGCCAACCTTGTAGCGCTGAATAGATAGACCGGAAAGGCAAACAGTTAATGAACAATTACGGAAATATATCAGAATATAACTTATCAATTATATTGAAAACAATTTACTAAAACTACTGCTGTAATTTGTAAGGAATCAGAATCAATTTTATCTCAATCACTCAAATTTTAGCAATCCAAGAACAAAAGAAGGGAGGGGGGGGGCAATAGAACGTATTTGCATATATATCACATTTATATATAAAGCGAAAATTCAATGAAATCAATATTTGGTATTTAACCTTATAATGAAGAGATTCATAATACGAGAGCTGATTGTTAATATGAGATGAGTAGAAATGAGGGGTTGCATGAAGGCTCAAAACTGAAAAATGCAAATATCTCCGTAAATATTCAAGATAGAGCATAAATGTATATAGCAATATTTATAGTAAATTTAATTTTCAATAAGATAGATTTTATACACTTTTTCAATTTGACTTACAGTAACAGAGATATTTGGAATTTTCGGAAATCCCCCCTCTTAACCCCCACTCCTCCCACTGGGGTCCATTAAGGAATTTGATCTTTCTTTTTAAACGTTTAAATATTGAGTTTCGTAATGATCAAACAAAAATTTCGTCCGCTAGAGCGTTAAAAGACAAATATATATATATATATATATATATATATATATATATATATATATAGTAGAATATGTTTATCATTTTGAATGGACCTCATTTTCGTCATCTCCTGGGTAGGATCGATAGACATTTGAAGGACTTTTTCGAAAATCGCGTCATGAGTACGACCTCAATAGCTGATTTCCCTTAAGAGATATCTGCTAAAAGCCACTTATCGAGGGTAAATACATACAGAATGGAATGTTCGTTGTACTAATATTTCAAGAAGGAACTTAAGTTTTTCATGTGTTACGTTACTGAATAATTGAAATAGCTTAACAAAAGTGGAGTCGTATGCAAAATATGTGGCTACGGTTTGAACTTATTATCAAAACCAATAGAGTAAAACATAAGACATTTCTCAAGATTTTTAGAATGTGTTTGTACGCCAGTGAGGTTTGTATGGAGGGCTTTCTAGTTATCTTGCCCGGCCAGTCTTGAAACTGATAATTAAATTAAAAATCCATCATCAAACTAAAATAGTACATAATGGTCAAATTTTATTCCATTGTTCACGGTCCAAGTTAGAGTAAATTAAAAACGGTTGTTGAAAATGTTGCGGCCAATAAAAAAGTACATTTTTCATAAAATCTTAGTAACTGGATATAATATTTTTATCAAAACATATTTATGATGATACATTGTTAGGCTTGGAAAGTAAAATGTCTTTTATATGGGCGAAGATAAGAGGAGGGATAGGAAAACGACATATTAACGCCACCATTTTCTAAACATTTTCCCAGCTCCCCGTAGCATAACACTCGCCCATTTCGGCTAATACTAATTTTGATCTAGTTGCTATTGATAGTTATCAATAACAATAACAATGTATGCAAATTTCTTAAATTCTTTGTAAAGCCAAAATGAAATTTCATTGAATTTTAATGACATCCGATTTATATACAATAATGAGTAATTGTAGATGTCAATTTGGTTTTGACATCTACAGAGTGAGTCTGATCATTTTTTGATTCTCATTTACTAGAAGTGTTTGAAGAAATTACATGATCGACAGCAACAACGAATCCCCTTTAGGAAAATAAGAAAAAGTATTATGGCTTTAGGTTTTTATAATAATCTTCGGAACCCTTACTTTCGGGTTAATGGGCCAAAGCACTATTTTTTGGAATAACCATAATAAATATATGTTTATATTTTAGCAGATTTTCCTTAACAGAAATCAGCTATTTAGGTCGTATTCATGACGCGATTTTGGAAAATGTCCCCAAATGTCCATTGGTCCTTTCCAGGAGATGACGAAAATGAGGTCCAGTCAAAACCATATAAATATATATATATATATATATATATATATATATATATATATATATATATATATATATATATATATATATATATATATATATATATATATATATTGTCTTTTAACGCTCTAGCGATCGCAATGTTTGTTTGATCGTTACCAAACTCGATATTTAATAGTTTTATGTAAAAAGAAAGACTAAATTCGTAAATAGATGAAATCGGACAAGTGGGAGGTGGGATTTCCAAAAAGTCGAAATATCTCCGTTACTATACGTCGGATCGAAACATTATATAGAACCGATCTTATTGTAAATTACATGTACTATAAATACTGTTATATTCAATTATTATCTATCTTAAATATTAACCGAGATATTTGCATTTTTCAGTTTTCAGCCTTCAGCAAACCCCCATTCCTACTCATGTCACATAAACAATGTTCTTTATATAACAAACCACTTTATTCGAAGCTTAAATACCAAATACTGTTTTAAAGAGACCTTTATTATGGGAGATACATGCAAATATGTTCTGTTGATCTTCCACTCTCCCCCTCCCCCGTCTTATGATCTTGGATTACTAAAATTTAAGTGATTGAGATCAATTATTCTCAAATTCATTATAAATTCCAGTACTTGATATAATAAATAGTTTTCAATAAAATTAATATGTTATGTTGTGATATATTTCAGTAATTGTTTTTCTTTCAAATAAGAATATTTGTATCCCAGCTCTCTGAGGTTGGCTGACCTGTTTGTTTACAATTCAGAAGCTATCTGTTGGGAAGTTATTAAAATTGACTGAAAGATTTCTCATTACCATTTGTATTTATTCACTTAATATTCAGGGTGGTGTGTATTGTTTTGTGTTACCCGTATATAGATTTATCTACTGCAAAACTTCACGTGGGAAATCTGCTATGTTTATGCAGCCCCTGCGTGACGGACGTTTTTAGTTTTCGGCCTTCAGTAAAGCGCCACTCCAACTCATGTCATGTTATCAATAAACTCTTATATTATGAACCACTTTATTTGAAGCCTAAATACCAAATATTGTTCTAATTGAACCTTTAAGTTTTGAGGTTAATTCAATGAGAAAAATTCAGATACATAATTTTATTAGTCTTTATAGTTTTTAATTATCTAGTTTCCTTACAAGATTTTTTGTTTTTGAATTAAATGTTTTGTTTTTGTTTATTTGTTGATTCGTGTTTTTTTGTCTCTTTGGTTGCGGTTTGTTATTTAGTTACGTTTGTTATTTGATTGCGTTCTGTTATTTAGTAGAGCTTTATTTAGTTGCGTTATGTTATTTAGTGTCGTTCTTAGTTTGTTTAATTTTTTCTTGTTACTGTTTTAATTTTTGTATTTTGTTTATATACATTGTTTTTTTTTGTTTTGATGAGCAATATCGCCTCGCTGCGAACACTCCAAAATAAATAAAAATATGTGATGCATGGGAAATATGCTTAGTTAACTTAGCCCCTGCGTGACGGACTTATGTATATTCATATCAGACAATCACATTGTCGAGGAATGAGTTATTCTGAATATAAACTTACCAAATGCATTTTTAAGTAGAATGAAAAAAGAAAAAAAAAGAAAAGGAAAATATCCTGAATGAAAGGTCGTTGGAACGTAACTGAGTCACTTGTTTGGAGTGTAATTCAAGAGTGGGACGATGTTCAGTGGTCGATGAGGATACTTTGATCAAGGCTGTAGAGTTTCCATTAAGCTTAAGCACCCGTTGTCATTGGAGCTGCTGCTATCCGACCGACTATAAACCGGCACATCTAGTTAGATAAAGAAAGGAAAAAGAGCTTATAGGCCGGCATCTCAGACCTCCCGAGATCTCAGTTGAAATCTTCCTTGAGGCCCATTGTATTTCTCCAACATCCCATGATAGGTTGAAAGTGTTTTTCTTTTCCATGTTCTCTACTGTTTTATTTGCAGTGGAAGTTAATAAAGAGAAAGTTAGCGCAACAAAAAGTTGGACTCGGCAATAGAAAAATAAATAAAGTCCGTCCAGCAGGGGCTGCGTAAACTAACCAAATTTCCTTCGTGAAGTTTAATAATAGATAAATCTTTATACTGCTAACACCATACCACCGTGAATATTAAGTGAAAAGTCCGTCACGCAGGGGCTGCGTAAACTAAGCAGATTTCCCATGTGAAGTTTTACAATAGAGAAATCTGCATACTGGTAACACAATACCACCGTGATTAAATACAAAGGGTAATGAGAAATCTTTCAGTTAATTAAAATAAATTCCCAACTGAAACGGCTTCTGAATTGTAAGAATAATTTATATTTTAATAACTCAAATTTTAGTAGTCCAAGAACTAAAGAAGGGGGAGGGTGGATGAACAGAACGTATTTGCGTAAATCTCATAAAGTAACGATGGTAAGGTAAGGTTAGAAACGTCAGGTAAGGTTAGAAGAAGCTTCCACCTGAGCCGAGTACTGACGAAAATGGCCGACCTAATCCGAACTATACCCGACCACAGACTTCATAAAAATGCAAATATCTCGGTTAATATTCAAGATAGAGAATAAATGTATATAACAATATGTATAGTGATTTTAATTTGCAATAAGATTGATTCTGTAGAATTTATCGATCCGACGTATAGTAACGGAGATATTTTGAATTTTCGAAAATCCTCCCCTCTAAACCCCCCTCCCACTGGTCCGATTTCAGCCGTTAACAAAATTGATCTTTCTTTTTACATAAAACGACTAAATATCGAGTTTGGTACCGATCAAACAAAAATTGCGACCGCTAGAGCGGTAACAGACACACACATATATATATATATATATATATATATATATATATATATATATATATATATATATATATATATATATACAGTTTTGAACGGACTTCATTTTCGTCATCTACTAGGTAGGATCGATGGACATTTGAAGAAAAATTTCGAAAATTCCGTCATGAGTACAACCTCAATAGCTGATTTCCCTTAGGGGAAATCTGCTAATAGTTACAAACGATAATGATAAATCCAGCAGTCAATTTTAATAAAATCCCGACGGGAAGCGTCTGAAATGTAAACAAACAAGTCTGTAAAAAAAATAAAAAATAAAAAAAAAATATTACTGAAATATATCAGAATATTACATTAATTTTATAGAATACTATTTACTACATCTAGTACTGTAATTTATAATGAATCATAGTAATATTTATCTCAATCAATTAAATTTTAGAAGTCCAAGAACTTCTAAAAGAACTTAGACGGGAGGGGGGTCATCAAATTATATTTGCGTGTATCTCGTGTAATACAGGTCTCTTAAAAACAATATTTGGTATTTAAGCTTAGAATAATGTGGTTTACTATGTAATAGAGTATTGTTTATGTAACATGAGTTCTACTGGGGGTATAATGACCTAAGATTAAGCTTATTTAATACAGGCATTTCTGTAAAACGAATTCCCAATAATTTAATACTGTCTGATCATTTACAGAACAGCGAGTCCTAGTTTGTATATCTACAGGATTTCCAAGTTATTAAGTATAAATGCCGATTTTAAACCAACACATTTTGTGTGGTACATTTCTTAGCGACATCACTTCTTTATTACTTATAGCTCTCCATAATAAATGCAGTACACCAAAACATTTTCTCAGCCATCAGTGACTTTTTATTTAGCGTTAAAGTTAATCAAATTTCCCATTTGTAACAAATAACTTAATATACAAACTCTAAAGAAGTTTCCAGGATTAAATGACCAATAGCATTCAATATGAAATCATTTTTAATATGAAAATGTTTATGTATACTACTACGACATTCCCTTTGTAATTGCATCCTCGGTGACGTGCCTGACGTACTCATGTCTGAGTGAATGGTTTTTAAATAAAATAATATAGTAGAAATGTGTAGTAAAATAGAAATGTAATATATATTCACCCACGCAAAGAAGTGTTTTCATCTGTATGAAACGAAAGTAATTTGGATGCACCAACTAGGCCAGTTTCACTCTACAATGCATTTATTGTGTGAGGAAGTGCACTTTCAAAGCTCCATCTTCAAAGGCTCTAAAGATGGAACTGTAGTTCTGAAAGTGCACCTTGTCTCACAATAAATGCATTGTAAAGGAAAACAGGCCTAGTTTGTGCATCCAAATTGAATCGTTCTTCTACGACTCAGCTTCCCTGGAAGAAATTAAAGTAATTCATAAATCGATAGGCAAGTCGTTATAGAATTATCATTTAACTAGTGCAGCTTACAACTTTTTTGGCAATATTTAAACGAAAACTCTTGATTTTAAATGAAAACACTCTCTTATAATAGTTATAAGATAAAAATGAATGTTACACACCTGCATGTAGTTCACGTGGGCTTCAATGAATATTTCATGACCATCTGAGCTCTGAATTGCTAACAAAACGTTTATCGTAATCGTTTCACGCATAACGCCCTTTGAATGGGCGGAATTAGCGTCTCCAATAAGCCCAGCCTTTAAATTAAACGAATGCAATATATATTATAATGCGGTATTATTTCATGTTCGGTCACGCGAACCGCTTACACGCATCCTCACTGGACACAAGCATGCACTATGGTATAAATCTATATCCTATGAAATAAATGTGCTGTAATTGAGTGGGGCTGAGAGTGTGTTTGTTGGTGCGTGAGAGAGTTATGTGGAGAGTATGTAAGTGTGTATGTATGAGAGAAAGAGAGAGATTAAGGACACTTGTAAATCTTTATGAATTCAAATAATTTTTAAGAAGAACTCCCGTATTAACAATCATTGGTTGAGTTTAACATTATTTAATTTCTTAGTTTTTATTTTCATTTGATTTATTATTTTCATTTGTAATTATCTTACTTATTTCAATATTTTATTTTATTTTTTTTTTCATTATATCATGTTATTATTTCATTCTATTTTATTTTATTATTATTATATTTGATTATATGGTTGATTAACGTGTATATTTAGTAAAATAAACATTTACTTAAAAATAATCATACGTGCAATACACCATGTGGGAATGGAACATGTATTCAAATTAAGAGCTTCTCAAAGTGTTACCATGAGGAGAAAAAAAAAATCCTCAAGAATACAGTCTGATCAAAGTCTGCTTTATCGGATTAATAATCTGATATACCTCACAATGAATATAAATAAATATAAAAAAAAAAAAAAAACTTGCATGTAGAGGAGTAGGATTTTAGAAGAGTTGAAATTCTAAATCTCAGTAACCGCAATATAACCAGTCTTGTTGAAAAATTAATATCCTTCAGATGTTCTATAGATATATTCTTTCTCAAACTTGGTTTATTAATCGACTGAATTACATTTTGCGTTTTCAGTCTTTAACCAACTAGCCACTTCTTCCTTGGTTCTACTTATACGATATTCACTTAAAGCTACTTCGTATGTCTAGGTCCCATGGCCAACTTTTATTTCACGTTGGGAGCATACATGCGCTGTGTATGAATATATATCCTTTGAAATTAACATCCTCTGATATGAAAGTGAGTTTATGCGTGTGTATATGTGTGACAGGTTGATAAGAGCGCGCGCGCGTGTGTTAGTTTATTATTATTTACGTCCACTTTATGCTACTAGGCTAATTTGGACGGGTTATCTACAGGTTGCCACCCTTTTCTAGCCAGGGTGGGCTCAAGGAGTTTATTTAGTGAGTCCATCACTAAATACATTTCTACTGCCCGGGGAGGGAATCGAACCCGCCACTCTAGATCTACCACGGGAGATTAGGACCAACGTCTTGACTCGCACGACCAACCTGAGCCCCGCGTGCGTGTGTGTGAGTGTCTGTGTGTGTGTGTGTGTGTGTGTGTGTGTGAGAGAGAGAGAGGGGGGGGAGGGAGGGAGGGAGAGTGATGTGTCTGTGTACAATTTTTGGCATTCGAGTATATCGATATATTTATAAAAACACCAATATTAAGTTGAATTACATTCTGTCATAAATAAGAATCTTTATTTCCGCTATGTCTGTAATTGTCTATTTTTTCCTCATTCACCTAAGGAATGTTTGGGCTCTTCCACTATCAAGTAAGATGTACTGCTGCATTCAATAGAAACTTTTATTCTTATTAATATAGTAACTAGATAAAAAATAAAATTTGTAAACTTTCATTAACTACTTTCAAAAACAGAAAAATATATTCTTAACACTACTAAAACGTTGAATTACTTTCAATCAAAAATACAGTAACTGTGATTTTTCTGCTTATTTAGCGTTTTTCAAGCTTTATAGTGTATATTATGTTTTTTAACACTAAATAATTTTTTTCAAGGGAGCCTTTTTGATGGATCTTCATTTTATATAAACTTTTGACAAAAACACTGTTGGTTTTCATTATTTGTCCCACCGAGTAAACCAGGGTGTTCATTTTTTGCGTTGGCTCGCCCGAGCTTGGCATATGGTTTACTATCCACGAAATCGTACAAAAGTGTGCCAAATGAATTGTAAGAATAATTCTTTAGCCCAAGGCCTACATTATTCATAGGTGACATCACTTTCGTTGAACAGAAGAATGTTTTCGGTTTATGTGATTAAGGCTTACATATACAGGGTGAGGCATATTAACGAGCGATTTAAAAAAGCGCGCGAACCAAGCTGCGTTGGATGGAGGTGGAGGGGATAGCGTCAGTTACGTTTGGAGCGAAATAGCATTTAGTCACAATGGAGCGCTGGACCCCACAGCATCGTGCGTACGCTGTCAAAGCATTTTATCAAAACGGTAGTTCATACCAGTTAGCACGTCGTGCATTCCGCAGACGTTTCAATATTAATCGGAATTTGCCGGTGCCGTCTGCATGTGCGATTAAAAAGTGGGTTGAGAACTTTGAAGAGACTGCGTCAACGACAAGGAAGAAAACAGGGAGACCGAAAACTGTGCGCACACCTGATAACATTGAACGTGTAAGAGTCGCCATTGAAAGAAGCCCTCGTTGCTCAGCTCGCCGACACAGCGTTATGTGAGGAATGTGTGCGTCTAAACGGACGCCATCTTACTGGAGTTATTTTCAAAAAATAACAGACATTTTACTGTTGCAGAAAATGCTTTTTCATGTATTTTAATATTGTGATATAAACATATTTTTGTAACAAAATGTTTTTATTTAACAGTCTTTTAAAAATCGCTCGTTATTATGCCTCACCCTGTATATGAAAAAAAGAAAACAACTTAAGGTAAATTTAAAAAAAATAAAATAAATAAATAACATACATATATCAAGCGCATGGAGAGAAGAAAAATTTAAGTGCCTTAAAGATATTTAAAAGCAAAAATTTGGCCCAATACAATAATTAATAAATATTTGAGACTAATTGGACGACTATTTAAAAATAAATTGTCTTAAACTACACGGAATAATTGGAAACCTTGATTCTTTGATAGCAACTCATACACTCTCCTTTAACAGAAAATCTGTATTGATAGAAATGTATCCCCTAGCCCATTAGTATTTACAAAAAAATACCTTGTAATGCCACCAAAATATACTTATAAAATCTTGGATATTAGGCAATAGATATTCATGGAATAGGATGTCTTTATTTAGTTTGAACTTGTCAAGAATGAATTGGCGGCTGTAAGGTGTTGAGGTTTGGTGGCTGGGAGGGCGAAGGTCCACTGCCGGGGCCCATATATCAAATAGACATAGATAAAGGTATTCTATATACGGCGCCCCATCCTTTCTAGTCCAAGAGCTTACACGTCTCCTCATACCTTCAAAGCAACGTAATTGTTTTGTTTATATATATAAGTCGCCATGATCTAAAGGATGATCTTGTAGTTGCAACCATTGTATCCTTCCGGAACCTGCTCTTTTCTTATTAATATAGCCACCAAAATATATAAGTTGTTTGGAGTCTTCAAAATATGATTTTAAATGCAAATGCGAGTATCTCTGTTAATATTCAAGATAAAGAATAAATGAATATAACAATATTTATAGTAAATTTAATTTGCAATAGGATTGGTTCTATACAAGTTTTCGATCCGACGTACATTAACGAAGATATTAAGAATTTTCGGAAATCTGCCCTCTAAATCCTCCTCCCTCTGGTCTAATTTTAGCCATTAACGAACTTGATCTTTCTTTTTACATAAAACGTTTAAATATCGAGTTTCGTAACGATCAAACAAAAGTTGCGACCGCTAGAGCTTTAACAGACATATATATATATATATATATATATAATTTCGAGCGGACCTGGTTTTCGTCATCTCCTGGATAGGATGCACATTTGAAGACATTTTTCGAAAATCTTTTGGTGTGTGTATATACAGAAATATATCCGACCTATATAGTTGTTTTCCCTTAAGGGAAATCTGCTAATATATTTCTGAAGAAATTGTATAGCCTTACGTTATGCACATCTTATTCATGACCTTGATAAAACTTTCGCTTTCACTTTCCTCAATTTATTTTTTATTACATCCACTTTATTCTACTAAGGCTAACTGGACGGGTTATCTACACGTTACCACCCTTTTCTAGCCAGGGTGGAACCAAGGCTTTTATTTATGAGTTCGTCACTAAATAAATTCCTATAGTCCCGGCGGGAACTCGCCAGTCTAGGTTTCCCATGTTACATTAAAACACGTGTTGGTATGACGCACTTATGATCTCTTTTCACAATATATTTTCTATTCCTAAGTAAAAATCTGATGCATTGAAGTGAGGGTATCCTGAAGTCTGAAATCAAGAAAGTATGAATAATTCTCTTAATATTTAAGTTGCGTAAAAATGTAAAGAACGCCAATTGTAGAGCATCCATAGTTGAACAAAATTGTTTCTTCAGTATCTCTGGATCCAATTCATGTAGTGGAGATATTTTGAACTTTTGATTTACCCGTTTAAACTCCCTCCCAATTCCAGCCAGGAGACCATCTTTAATTGCAGTGAAGTCTTAAATGTTTGTTACTTATTTACCGCACATTCTAGGGAACTTATTTTACTTAGCTTGTTCAATTTAAAATTGAAGCGTCAATAAACTATACCAGCCCCATCTGTTAGCAACTAGACCAACCAAGGATGTCCCCTGGAGAGTGCTGACCTCTACAGCCTACTTTGTGAATACTACCTGAGAGGGCATCCTTGGGTTCAAAGTGCAAGAGATAAGGAAGACAGGCTGAGACAGTAGAGTGAGTAGGACAGCAGAGGAGAGAGTAGAGCCTCCCATGTGCGGCAGCAGTTTTAGCCTTTTCTCACAGGATGGAGAGAGGAAGAGGGAGAACACCATAGCAGCATCCAGGACAGTATCACCATATCAACAGTATCCCTTGAAGTAATGTATAAACTAACTCGCTAACACATATATACCCTGCAATAGCCCATCCCACAATATCTTGTAATTATTCAACATAGAAATACATAGTTTGGTCCGATTCGGGCCGGATATCTTGTAATTATTCAATATACTATTAATGGTAATAACCGTCTTATAAATCATGGTCCTCCGGTATCAAATCACACATACAAAATTACATGAACCAGCACCTCTCTCAAATTATTTACAAGCCGTTAGCGGGTAAGGCCGAAGGGCTTCTAAATACACATAGCTATTTATTTAAAGGTTAAGAGATTTGGTTATTGATCGAGCAGATGTGTGCCTAAAGATGGAGGAACGTGTATAATCGCAAATGTCTTCGTTCTTGTGTGAGTAATCGAATGGTATTATTGAACCTTCCCTATAGATAATGTTTTATCTTATCAGTAAACCCTACTCCTCCTACTCACGTGAGTTTCCCATCAAGGGATTCTATCACTAAATATCTATTTTGTAGTTTATATTTCGGAGTTTGTAGGTTTCTTGCTAATGGATAAACAGAAATTAGATCTTTAGATGATGTCATCAGTCATGACTTCATTTACGTTACGCCCTAACGGTCACTGTTGTTATTAGTAAGCTCTTATGTTAGGAGGTTTTTTGTTGAAAAAAAAATAGAAAGGTCTGCCAGGCTGCACAACTTTAAAAATAGATTTCTCACATGTTGGTATGACGCACTCCACCATTTATTTTCTATTCCTAAGTGAAAATCTGATGCGGTGAAGTGTGGGTATCCTGAGGGCTGGAAACAAGAAAGTATGAATAACTCTCTAAATATTTAAGTAAAAATGTAAATAAGACCAATTGAAGAGCATCCATAGTTGAACAAAATTGATACTACAGTATTTCTGGATCAAATTCATATAATGGAGGTATTTTGAACTTTTGAATTGCCCGTTTAAATCCCCTCCTTGTTCCAGTCAGGAGGCCAGCTCTAATTGCAGTGAAGTATTAATTCTTTTTTACTTATTTACCGCATAACTCCACATCAGACGACGGGAACATCACTAGCCAAAGTACTCATGACTATCGCGTTCCAAGTTATCTCTTCTGAAATCAGGTCTAACTTCTCACATTGAAGCAACCTTTGCTAAACAGAAATGAAACACTGACGATTAATCGTCCTGACGTAAATTCGTGATGGCAAGAGCCGGTCTTGGTTGGCGTAAGCAGCCTGGGAGCATTGGAATGGGGCTTTCTAGCGAAGAACTGAACCTTTAGCATACATTGTGAATGAGAGGAGGAATGGAAGGCTACACGCTCAAGACCTGAGGAGACCTGCTGTCGGTTTTTGTGCCATATCACGCCCCTAGACGTCGAATTATGAAAGAACACCTTCCTTTTTTATTCAAGAAGCTCACTCGTCGATGCTATATATTTTACAAACATGATGACAATTTGGCAGTTCACCTCGTTTAATGCCTTGTGACTCATGACATATTATGGTTCGTAGTCAAGGAATGTGAGCAGATATTGTCAGTGTTGTTTTAGAATGAACAAGGGAAATGAAACCGCGTAGAACTTGCCCTAATCAAGTGCATAACCAGTAAATTTCGGGATCTCTAACTTCAGTAATTAAGCTTGAAACTGATTTGGATTTACTTCTACTAAGTAACTTGCACAACCGATAGATGGCACTAGGCTGATTGAATTAGCAGATAAAGAACCCTCACATTTTCCATTGTGCAATTTCAAGGCTTATGTCCACTATTCTTCTACGAACATTGATAGTGGCAACGTATCTAACTCAATGTTTGGATCAAGTTATTCAAATTTAGCTTTCGCATCACTGTGAGAGTGTTTCAGAATAAGTAATGATTATACTATTAAAAGTTTTTAAGAGTTAGGGTAAAGAAGGAGGCCTGGATACGAACTTGCCAGGGGCTCAGCAAAGCAATGAATAAAGAAGTTAATAAGACTAATGCATTAGTGAGATGAAAGACACCCTAATGCAGATGGTGCATAAGCCGCACCGAATAATAAAAAGCCAATGTCGAGATACCTCTAGTGAAGAACGCAAATGCTCACGCCGGCATTATCAAACTATGTTGTTAGTCATAGTTTTCTATAACACATGATATCTTTTAATAGATAATGCATGCCATGTAATTTTGTAAAAGGTTTGAAATTAGAAATATGAAGTATTCATTCTAAGCAGAGGATATCCTTTATAAGTAATGAGAGTGTTTCCTCAACCTTTGAGACAATATGCCTGATCATAATAGGAGCAAAGGGTAACTCTGAAAAGGCCGAGTTCGTTCTTTGAGCCTTAGTGTCAAATCCCCTTCCAATTGGTTCAGTCAATTTAATGAGAGGGGGTTTTAGAGGTGTATTACCACGGAACCTTTGTTAAATGAGGGTTTGCCTGAAACTGGTGCAGTGGACTATGCTAAATGGGGACTAAGCCAGTGATTCCCCTGTCTGGGGCTAATTCCCCCAAGTAGGGGCAGCCAAAGTTCGGGCTGCCAACTCCGGGGGAAAATTGTTAAGTTAAAATGTGGGTTAGGCTGAGGGGCTAGGGTTGGAGTTGAAGAGCCCTCGGGAGAGGATGAATATTAAGGGGTGGGGTAGGGGTAGGAGGGGTGGGGGTCCGGGGGTTATTTTTACCCAGCCTTCAAGATCCTTCCTACCCCTCCACGCATCCCCTTTCTTCACATCCTTCATCATTCTTTTAACCCCCACCTCCTCTCCCCTCATCTACGGGTATGTATATACAATTAATAAATGATAAATGAGAATCCGGGAGATGAGTAAAAAGTCCTTGGGCTTTCAGGAAACTTTTTTATTAGTATCCCAAACTAAACTCAAAACAACAGTATCCAAACTTCAGGCAAAAATGACACAATGTTGCTGATGAGGGGCGGGGATTGGCAACAAGCTAAACTTCTTCCTCGCCGCTCCAGTCAACCACACGAACGATGAAGGATCAAAAAATGTTTTACTTTGCCGTTACCCAATTGAAGACGCTTAAATTGGGCTCCGAGAGAAAGGAAGTCATCATCATTTCGAAATTTCTACGTCTTAGACCTTCCATAGGTCCCCACAGTTATGTTCTTTACTGGCAAATCGGTGGCATCCGTATTAGCAGATTTCCCTTAAGGGAAATCAGTTATTGAGGTCGTACTCATGACGCGATTTTCGAAAACTTTCTTCAAATGTCCATTGACCCTACCCAGAAGATGACGAAAATAAGGTCCGTTCAAAATTTATATGTAAATTCCGTCTGCATGACTTACTTTTTGAAATTTAACTAACAAGTTCATTCAACTAAGCAGATTGCCCAAGTCCTAGTACGACACACTACTAAACCCATCTCAGAATATAATCTTATTCCAATTAAAACTCAGATGAGTAGAAGTGTGCGGTTACTGAAGAATGAAAACAAGGAAGTACGAATAACTCTCTTAATACTTAAGTTACGAAAAAAGAAATAGAATAAAAATTGTAGACCATCACTAGTTTATCACGATTGATCTTACAACATTTATCGATCCGACTTTTCATAACGGAGGTACTTTGAATTTTCGAAATTCGTCCCCCCCCCCTCTAAACTCTCCCTAACCCAGGTCCTATTTCAGCCAATTACAAATATAATCTTTAGAGCTTGCCGAAATGTTTAAGAATAGATGAAATAAACATTTTCGTATAAACGACGAAAAATCTTAATTGATGACGTCGTAAAACGTCACCGTACTTGAATTTATCTCACAAAGTAAAGGTTCAATGAAAACAATATTTTGTATTTAACCATGGAATAAAGTGGCTCATTATATAACATCTCATTGTTGGACTGGCATAAGTAGATGTGGGGGTTTACTGAAGGCTGAAGACTAGATTCAAATAGCTCGATTATTATTCTAGATAAAGAAACAATGCATATAATATCATTTGTAGGACTTAAATGTGCAATAAGATTGGTTCTATACATTTTTTTCGATCCACAGTATAATGGAAATATTTCTAAATTCCCCCTTTAACCCCTCCCTCCCAGAGGTCCGATTTCACCCATAAACAAACATGATCTTTAGTTTTACATAAAAAGTTTAAATTTCAAATTACAGTTTTGAACGGCTGTCATTTTCGTCATCTCCTGGGTAGTATCGAGGGACATTTGAAATTTCATTTTCAAAAATCGCGTCATGAATACAACCTCAATAACTGATTTCCCTTAAGGAAAATCTGATAAAAAGCTGTAGGGTAATACATTATGAGAAAGATTGCTCGTATTAAAATTTCCAATCCCACGGATAATAATGGAGCTATTTAAAACATGACATTTCGCCCTTTCTTTAAACTCCCACTCATTATGGTCTTATTTTGGCCGATAACAAACATGACCTATATGTTTACATGAAAGTCTCAAATGTCGAGATTGCTCGTAATAACAATTGCAACTGCTAGGGCGTTTGCGTAACTCAAATATTTGTACAACAATTTTCATACAGATAATGACTGGGATATATAAAATATGTATTCCTTCCCGGTCTAAATTCTCGCTTACAACATGTGAGTGGGGCAAAACTGGAGGATAGATTATAGTTGTACTAATGCCTATCATCAGTCAGTTTATGCAGGCTACAGGCAACCGAGGGATGGCTATCCAACAGTTCTGGTCTTCAATTGAATTTTCTCCACTCATGTCTTTACTAATAGGACGGAATTTTCCTCATGGTGCCTTTACTGTTGGATGTTCAAAGGTGGAAGGCAATGAGAAACCATTGTATGCCCTTGTGACCCGCCTATTCTCTTGTTCAGTCCCGTGAAAATCAGGTTTACCTGTTACCGAAATGAACTACATATAAGAATTACCATTTCACCACTTCTCTGAATTCCTACTCCTAATCTGATATTGGACATAAAAAAGTCCTCCATGCGGTAGCTGTGTAAACTAAGCAGATTTCCCACGTGCGCCACGTATTTGCATTTATCTCAAACCTTAAAACTTCAATGAGAACAAAATTTTCTATTTAAGCTTCAAATAAAGTGCTTCATAACATAATAGAATATTGTTAATATGAGATGAGTAGGAGTGGGGCTTTACTAAAGCCCGAAAACTAAAAAATGCAAATATCTGCGTTAATAATCAAGATAGTGAAAAAATGTACATAACATGTATAAAAAATTACATTTGTATTACAGTAGGTTCTATACAATTCTTCGACTCGACGTATAATAACGGAGATATTAAGAATTCTCCCCCTCTAAACCTTCCCTCCCCTGGTCCGATTTCAGCCGGTAACGAACATGATCTTTCTTTTTGTACAAAATGAGTATATATATCAAGTTTCGTAACGATAAGACAAAAGTTGTGACCGCTAGAGCGTTAACAGACAAATATATATATATATATATATATATATATATATATATATATATATATATATATATATATAAAATTGTAACCTCCGTCTGTACATTGATTTTTTTCGCGAAATTTCACGATAACTTTTCATTTCATATGTCTTAGACACCATATCTGCATTTTGTTTCTTTTGTGTATGTTTGTTTGTTTGTTACCTTTTCACGCATAAACGGCTGAACCGAATTTTATGAAACTTGGTATGTATATTACTACTAACCCAACTTAGACTTTAGGCTATATTAATTTTCTCTGAGACGAACAGGAGTGGGGGTTATAAGGGAAGCCTGAAAGTAAAAATAGCGATATTTCGTTTTCTATTGGTTTTTCAGCAAATATGCACTTAACAAAAGTTGTTTATTTTGTTATTTAGAGTAACTTTTGCTATATACACTTTTGTCGTATACCTAAGTATAAATGAGTTATACGTTAAAACTTTAGCGGGAGCCAACAATTTTATTGGGCACTAACGGCTGAACCGAACTTAACAAAACTCGGTATGTCAATTAGCATTAATTCTTCCATTATTATAAGTTATATTAAAATTTTTTGGTTCGAACGGGAGGGGGGTTATAAGGGCCTGAGGCCGGGAGGCCTGAAATAAAAATTCGCGATGTTTCATTGTCTATCTGTTTTTCGACAAACATGCACATAAAAAAAGTTGTTTACTTTTGTACTTTGTTATTTAGATTAACTTTTTTTTTTTTATACATTTTTCCAGGAACAATGTGTGGAGCAAGTAATTTGCGTAGAAATATTGATATGCTCAACAATTCATTCCTATTTGAACTATCAGGTACCTCAGCTGGAAAAATTAATTCAAATCAATGTTAATATTTTGTCCTTAATAGCTGAAATCTATGCATAATGCACAGGAGACGGGAAATATGACAATTTGGAGGACAGTGAAGACTAACATAAAAAAATAATTTTATTATTACCAATGCCAACAACGGGTATTGACCCTAAACACTGGGACGGGTAAATGTCAAATTATTGTGCAATGTAAAGCCTTGCCAAAAAAATACCATCACTATTCAGCCTCAAATCAATTCCCGGGCGAAGCCGGGTATCTGAGCTAGTATATATATATATATATATATATATATATATATATATATATATATAGTATTCTATTAGGTAGGTTGAATGTATATTTTGAAGAATTTTTACGAAAATTGTGATATGAGTAGAGCCTGAATAGGGAAATCTGCTAAAAGGATCTGCCTGTAGAGAATATATGGGGGCTGGTGAAGATTCGGGGGTACTAAAGCCAGGGATAAATATTAAGTAGGTACTCGTCACCAAGGCAAGCCAGTAACCTCTTCAGCATGAATATATTCCTATAAATTATACGCTAGATCAACTGCCTACAGAATGGACCATCTCAATTGCCCATTTATATGGCTCCTATTGAATAATGTCAAGGTAGGTGCCTCTATGTAAATATACAAGATTTTCACCAACCTAGATACATTCTTCTTAGTGCAACGTCTAGGCTAAAGAATGAATACAATACAATATACCGTCTAACGTGGAAAAAAAAAAAGTCTAATATGGATTTCGAGTATGGTTTATTGTATATATGAGTATATTAAATTTGCAATAAGATTGCTTAAGTACAATCTTTCGATCCGGTGTATAATTACCGAAATATTCTGAATTTTCAAAATTCCCCCTCTAAACTCTTCCCACTGGTCCGATTTCAGCTATTAACGAACTTTATCTTTGTGTTTACATAAAACGTTTAAATATGAAGTTAGGTAACCCGGAAATATAAATTGCGACCGCTAGAGCGTTAACAGACACACACACATATATATATATATATATATATATATATATATATATATATACATACACTAGCTTTTTTTTTTGACAAGGCTTCAATGTATTGTTTTCCAGTAAGGGCCATGTAGGAGACTTATACGTAGAATAAAAAATTTAGTTTTGAAGCATAAATAAATTCCTAGTCAATCCCTATTGAATGATTGATACACAGTGAATAATTCAAATCCTAATCATGGAGAGCATTTATTATAATTAAATATTATGTATAATATACATATTTCCTGTCAGAAACCAATTCGTCAATGTGAGCACAGTTATATAAATAATAGTAAATTTCGATACAATGCAATTCCATCATTTCACAGGATATAAGTTAACACAATTAACTGTGTTACCCTCCCGACAACTTCCACCATCATCATCATTCATCATCAACATTGCTTTACTTCAACTATTTATTTAAAACATTAAGAAAATATTTCTTATAGTAATTTATATTTCTGGTATAAGCATATAACAGTGATACCCTAAAAATAGTATTATTTTTATTCTAAAATCGAGGCGAGGGAAAGATATTGTAGCCCTCCCTGCAAACTAAAATCATATTGAGTTTAAGCGCTTATTGTTTTTTGTCACAATGACATTACCAAGTAACGTTTAACAGTTATGGATAGTACATAGTCAATTCAACAACGTCAACATATCGGAGGAAATCTGATAATTTATACCACAATTAAAGAGTTCGATTCCGTACAACTTCCGCTATCACACTTTGTGTGAATTCAGCATGACTTTGTTTAAATAAATCATTATACAAATTAAACAATCAAAATGCTCTTAATGTTTAAATTTATATTGGAAATAAATGAGGAAGTTATTTTCTAATTAAAATAAGTAACGTGAGTACAACCTCAATCCCTGATTTTCTTTAAGGGAAATCTGCTGAAACCAGCGACGATTCTGACCCCTACATTCTGATCTCAAAATCTCATTACTGGGAGAACTCCGTTACCGTCCATGTCCATGTAAAATTACGGAAACAAAGGAAATTTTCTACGCTGATATGTCATACCAAATTCGATTTTCTATTCCTCCACTAATAAGAAAACTATGCATAAACAAATTCTAATTTAAGTTGAACACGAAATAATTAGTGATACAATTGCTGAAAACTAAAAATCCCGCAAGTAGGCTGAAAACAAAAATGCGAGTAAATCGAGTTATATTTAAATTAAGAAAACAGTATGTAGAGTCTCAATTGTTGTTGTTGCAAGAGCGGTATCAGATAAATATATAGATGGATGGATATATATATATATATATATATATATATATATATATATATATATATATATCTACCTAGTAGTAGACGAAAATGAGGCCCGTTCAAAATTGTGTTTTATATATATATATATATATATATATATATATATATATATATATATAACACAATTTTGAATGGGCCTCATTTTCGTCTACTACTAGTTAGGATGGATGGACATTTGAAGAAAAATTTCGAATATTACGTCATGAGTACGACCTCAACAGCTGATTTCTCTGAAGGGAAATTTTGCTAATATCTCAAATAGTACTCGTCGGTTCTAAATCCATATTTCATATTTAAGCTAAGAATTAGTCGTTTCATAATATATCAGGTTATTGTTAATTTGGGACGAGCAGAAGTGAAGGTTTACTGAAGACTCACAACTTCGAAATACAAATATCTAGGGTAATATTGAAATAATCTATGGAGGAGCATTTAATAATTAATTTTTTAACTAGAACATGAGTTATTTAAGGATGACAAAAAAATTAATTTAAATTAATTAACCATGACTGACCAGGGCGTGGTGGTTTGCTAGCTGCATTCCTAGAACAATTGCGGAGGAAGCGTAGCCATTACTTTCAACTGGTCCCCAATTGTTATTCAATGCTGAGTCGGGACCGGAGAGACGTATTGAATCCAATATTTAAGATGGGTGATCACATTACTGAGTAATATGATATTTATTGTGCAACAACGTGATTTGAACTTTGCACCTCTTGCGCAGAAATCCAGTTCTTTATATGTAGAATCTCATAAAGGTTTTAGATTTCGTTTAGTTTATATCCCTCTCTATTAACGAACCGATTTAGACTAAATATATTCAGATATAGTTGAATTAAAACCTTATAAATATTGTTAACAACGAAGTTACATGTTCGTGCTTTGAGCGTCTAATAGCTACGCTATGCAGCTGTTTCTGTGAACCGGGAATCGACGGATTTCACGAAAACGTACAGTAGCTGAGGTCACTATTACACGCAGTAGTGTTTCGTTGCAGCTGGGTTTTCTCAATCATTGAGAAATTCACTGGACGCCAAAACTAACACGAAGAAAAACGTATAACTCTAGATTCTGTGAAATGTATTTATGTCAATTGCATGTTAACATAACATAATAGGATAAGGATCAATAAAAAGGCCTTGTCCTCTACTGTTTTCTAATATTATGCAGAGTGCACTTTCGGAGTCAGCGTTCCATCCTCAGTGCCTGCTGATAAACAAAACCTTGAGTCAATTTAACAATCATAACATGGCCAAAAATAAAATAAAAAAAACTCACAAAAACAAACACAAAAATAAAATTAATTTAATAACTAGTCAACTAATAAAAATTAAAGAAGTTAACAACGATAAGCTTATGTCAAAAACTTAAAATTAAAAAACGAAAAAACAGTAGAGGACAAGGCCTTTTTATTGATCCTTATCAATTGGTTCTTCTACCATCCAGCATATTCTAGAGATAATAGGATATGTCCAATATTTTTGTTTTCTATAAAACATTTACTAATGTTATGTCAATATATTTCTTTACATATTCTTGAATAGAATTTATAATTATATAATGCATTCGTTATAATACTAGCTCAATTCCATTTTATAATATCTATCAATTTAATAATAATAATACATAATAAATTATATTAATTTCGTTAACATAATAGGATACGTCAAATACTTTTGTTTTCTATAAACCATTTAATAATTTTATGTCAATAAATTTCTTTACATATTCTTAAATATTATTATTATTTATTAACGTCCACTTTTTGCAACTCAGGCTAATTGGGACGGCTTACCTCCAGGTTACCACCCATTTCTAGCCAGGGCGGGACTTAGGATGTTATTTAATGAATTTCGTCACTAAATAATTTCCTTTGCCCAGGCAAGAATCGAACTCGCCACTCTAGGTTTACCATGTAAGATTAAGGTCAACGCTTTAACTCAAATGGCTAACCTGAGCCCCATATTCTTAAATAGAATTTATTATTATATAATGCATTCTTATAAAACTAGCTCAAATTCTATTTTATAATATCTATCAATTTAATAATTCTGCATAATAAATTATAATAATTTCGTTAAAAATCTTAATACCACTCTAAATATATAGCATGCATATTCTTTGCTATTAGACTTTAATTAGTAAAATGATGGCATGGTTTATGACTAATGAGAAACTTGTCCCCACCTTAAAGAGGCAATGTACCTGATCACAAATTAGTTTTTGAGTGATTTTTACGAAAATTATTTCGTATTTTAAATTAATAATTATACATGTTTGATAGTATTAATGTTTTGTTTAAAAACATTCTTCAGACATGAAGTTCTTTAATTTATATTTAAACAAAGGATTTGTTTTTTCTAAATATATTAAATACTTTCGGACAGGGCGTAAAAGAGTTTTGCTCCTGACCCTTCTGGAAATATTCATTCTCGGTGATTGATTCCCGACTTTAAATGTTTTCATATAATATGGGCAGACAGTCTTGGGATTATATTTATGTATATAGCATAGATATTAGATAAGCTAATATCTTGAATGAAACACATATCAATCGTTGAGAGAATAGTATAAATTCCATCCCTGCTGCCAGTTATGGCCTTGGTCTGTAAAGGTAGGATGGGGATTATTGTGACTCCCATTCAAGGGATAAATATCACTGGTTCTGAAAATAAGATGTTCCTGCTGACAGGTCATAGCGGACTGGATGGATAAGACCTTATTGAAAATAACATAGGGAGTGGGTATAAGTTCTTTATGTTTCCCCCTCACGATGCCCATTAATATTCATCTGTTCCCAAGGGTCCTAAACCTCCTTTTCCCTGCCCTAAATTGAATTTTAAACAGTTTTATCACCCACAAATTAGCTCATAATGCTAAAGAAAAACTAAAGAAAAAAAAAATGTTGTCTCTTTGTTTCTCTTCTCCTTTGCTTGTGTATTAAAATTGAGCAGACTTTGAATAGAGAACTAGTTTCGAAGGTAAAAGGATAACAGAAGGAAAATTACCCGTTCGTTCCAAGCTACTTGAATAATTTGTCTACAATATTCTGTAGATAACTCATCCCTGTGTAAGTGTCATTATATATATATATATATATATATATATATCTATATATATATATATATATATATACTAGCTCAGATACCCGGCTTCGCACGGGAATTCATTTGAGGCTGGATGGTGATGGTACATTTATGGCAAGGCTTTACTTTGCACAATATTTTGACATTTACCCTTCCCAGTATTTAGGGTTAATACCCGTCGTTTCTGTGGATTTGTTAATAATAAAATTAATTTTTTATGTAAGACTTCACTGTCCTCCATATTGTCATATTTCCCGTTTCCTGTGCATTATGCATAGATTTAAATTATTAAGGACAAAATATTATAATAATATATTATAATTTGAATTAATTTTTCCTGGTGAGGTACCTGGTAGTTCATATTGATAAGAATTGTTGAGCACATTTCTCTAAATAACAAAATAAACAACTTTTGTTATGTGCATACTTGCCGAAACCCCAATAGGAAACGAAATATCCCTATTTTTAATTTCAGGCCTCCCTTATAACCCCCACTCCTGCCAGTCCCTAGAAATGTTAGTATGGCTTATTATAAGGAAGGTGTTAGTGCCAATACACACACCGAGTGTTTTATTTAGTTCGGTTGAGTTTTTTGTGCCAAATAAAAATGTTGACGTCCGCAGTAGTTTTTAGCGTATAACTCATTTATACTTAGGTATACGACAAAAGTGTGTATAACAAAAGTTACTTCAAATAACAAAATAAACAACTTTTGTTATGTGCATAATTGCCGAAAATGCATTAGGAAACGAAATATTGCTATTTTTATTTTCAGCCCTCCCTTATAACCAACCCCCATTCCTCTTCGTCTCAGAGAATATTAACATAGCCTAAAGTCTAAGTTGGGTTAGTAGTAATATACATACCAAGTTTCATATAATTCGGTTCAGCCGTTTATGCATGAAAAGTTAACAAACAGACACCAAAGAAACAAAATGCAGTTATGGTGTCTATGGCATGTGAAACGAAAAGTTATCGTGAAATTTCTTGAAAAAAATCAATGTACAGACCGAGGTTACAATTTTATATATATATATATATATATATATATATATATATATATATATATAGGCTTCGGTAGCCATGGTGATTAGGGCGTGGTTAGATCGACCAATACGCACAGTAAGCTAAAAAAGACTGTAGGTTCGATCACCACAAAAGAAGAACACTAGTTCATTAATCGCTCACAAGAGTTCGCTTGTGTCACAGCGCTTCTGGATCAGCGGGAGTCTAATGAGTGTATATATACGTCTGACAGCCCTTAGGGATAACTAACGATTTCGACTCTCTTTGAGCCCGTCCAAAGGCAGGCTGACAACGGATGATCTGATCACAGACCATCCTGGTACAATGTCGATATTTCGCTTCCTATTGGATTTTCGGTAAACATGCACATAACAAAAGGTGCTTATTGTGTTATTTGGAGTAACTTTTGTTACATACACTTTTATTGTATAACGAAGTATAAACGAGATATACGCTAAAAACTATAGCGGGAGAGATAACCTCCTCCTGGGTCGGCTTTTGGCGGGAAGAGGTAGTTAATGGTTAATAATTGAAGGTAATGATGATGTTTGTTTTAAATTACATATAAAGATTAAATGGCGTGTTTATACCAGTAGAACGTTTGTACTGAGTAAACTTTACATGATAATGATTTGTACACGCATTTATTATAATGCTCTTTTAGTGATGTTATGTTCTCCCCAAAAATACTTCCTTTAAATATCATATACAATTTAAACAAAACAATGTTAAAGGCGATTGAAAGTGCTGAGGGGGGGGGGGTGTACCCATTTACTCCTGCTAATTATTAAAATTGGTCCGCTAATATGCTACACATAACAGACCATAAGAAAATACAACCATGAATACAAAGTTTCTTCTTCAGTTGTACATTAGGGTATTTTTAATAATAGTAATTAAATACATAAAGTAGATAAAATCGTTGTAATTGGGGCTACTTTAGGGAAAATAAATTTGTATTCCCGCATAGTTTATAATAAACAATACAGTCATAATTCTGAACTTTATGGCCTATGGTACTTGAATAATTGCTATCCATGATTATGATTTATATTGTAAACAGTATTTAGGAAAGTGGAGAGGGATTGATCATGAACTAATTTTTTTTTTTTATTCTTTGAGACTATAAAGTTCTATAAGTTCTCAATAGTTACTAGGATAAATAGTAAATTAAAGACTTGAGTCGGGAAGTGGGAAAATATTGTGCATAGTAAAGCCAACAGAAATTACAGTCATTATCAGACTCCCCGAGCAACGCATTCATGTTTTCCCGAGCGAAGCCTTAGCTAGTATATATATATATATATATATATATATATATATATATATATATATATATAGAGAGAGAGAGAGAGAGAGAGAGAGAGAGAGAGAGAGAGAGATTACCTCACAGCTGGGTCACTAAATATTTAAATAAAATTTAGAGTTGGATAGCGAACTTTGAACTTGAAATCTGAACCATAGTTGCCCAACGCTTTACCACTCGACCACTCTCGGACCAAGAAATGGTCATATTAAAATTACGAGTGAATCTTTATCGAATCGACCGTAGGCTCATACAGCGCATGTTGTATGCTGACAATTAATTGATTACTTCCAGAATATGCTGTCACAGAGTTTCAGGATCATGGACTAAGTAGGTAAATACGTACATGAGAACCTGTAATAATAGCTCAGAGACTCTTAAATCCCGATGATCTGGTAAATTTATTCTAGTAAACCCTTTCCATTTGGTGAATGGTTTGGAGTCTAGGAAGGGTAGGTGGCAACTGACTTTGGAGTAGATATTATAGGCAGAAAGGTGAGAGACTAGATGATTTTATTCATTGCTGAATGTTTTACTTCTAATAAGGTTTAATAGAAAGGAATTTTCTTAATTTTGAATTTATATTTAGATATTATATTGATAAGGGAACTTAAGGGGTATCCGTTATTGACTATAATGTAAGCGGTGAATTCCAATGAATTTTCTTGACTAGTTTTTTTTGTGTATGAAATAAAGAAGATAGGAATATATATGCTGAAAGAACTACTAAGATAATAGTTTTTTTGGGATACACAATAATGATACAATGCACTTGCCCATTATTTCATTCTCCCGCTTTTAAGTAGAATAGAATCTTATTTGGCACCATCCCTATACATGACATGGATTTACGTTACAGCATCTGGAGTGAATTCATTAGTTTTACTATAAATATATATGAATTGTTAAAAATGTTGTCCCCTGGTTGAAAGTAATAATATATTAAAGTTGAGAAGTAGATAAATGTCATCGACTCCCTTCTAAATCTGTCAATGCTTTTACTTTAATTAAATAAGTTTTTGACATGACAATAAGATATTTAATAACATGAGAGGAAGAAAAGTGTTCCGCTGAAGTCTAGGATTATTTATGAATGGGAAACGAAGTGAGGGTGTCAAAGTTTTAGCCAGGCTAAGGGAGCTAATGCCTTGGGCATATCCCTTCCTATTCCTTTCCCTGGGTCGAGGAAATAAAGGAAATAGCTATCATTGACAGGATTTTCCCTGATCCTCCATTCCCCTAACATTTTCTTGTAGCCCAGAAAAGCAGTAAAACCATCCGTTACTACAGCGGTCCCTCTTCTTCAATTTACCAGAACACAGTACTTGTTTAAAATAATGACAGTTGCAGCACTTGATATTTAAAACTAGTATTCCGTAATTCAGATACTTCTCCTCATAGGATGATGCATGTCAATTCATAAGGCTGCTAAACGTGTATAAATACACTAACATAATGTAGTGATACATTTAAAAAGCATTACATCCTTGTTCCTATTCAAGTAAGTAAATTGTTACTGAGAAAAATGTTGAATTTAATTCTTTAAGTTACAAAAGAGTATCCTTCCTTATAATTAATAATTTAACAGTTATTCACTGTCCACTGGGAAGTAAACTTTTTTAAGACACGTTAACTTCATGATGCCTCAATGGGCTCACTTTCTTGAGTGAATTCGAATTGGGATTCTCTATATTTTATAATATTTAACAAATATGTTTTATTACATTTTATTTTAAATGATGTTAAAATTTTTAAATAATAAAACTATTCACTGCAACTTCCATGTATACACTTAATACATAAGTTGCAGTAATATTTGAGAAAAACCACTCAAAAATCAAGATGGCCGTTGACCTAACATTACAAAAATCTTTGCTGTTGAAATATTCACTCATCCCTTTAAAACAAAAGAACAGAATTTACTGGGACATGTCTTATCTTATTCTAATTTCTTCTTAGAAATTTATTTAGGGTCGGAATTCATTAAATAAAATCCATAGTCTTACCCTGGCTAGAAAAGGGTGGTAACCTGTAAATAAACAGCTCCAATTAGCCATAGTAGCAAAAAGTGGGTGTTAATAAATAAATAAAACAATTTATCTTATTCAATTTCTTGTCTTATCAAATCAAATATTTCAAATGAAAGAAACAAAAGTATTGATCTCATAGAGTAAGAATATGCTCGTGCAATATATATGAACCAAAAAATATTGATTTAAAAATAAAATTTGATCTTGTTTTTCAAAAATAGTATAACTCATGATCATAAACACAAGATAAAAGAACATGCTTGAAACCCCCAACCACAAAGATAAATATTTTGAGAAAAGCATATCATATTCAGGAGTAAAATACTTTAACGCTCTGCCCGAATGTGTTAGATCTATTAAAAAATGTTCTTTGGTTAAAAATAAATTAAAGAACTTCACGTCCAATGGTGGTTTTATACTCAAGACGAATACTATCGAAAATCGTTCAATTATTTAATACAAATTAAAATATTTGTCATAAACATCTCTCAAAAACTACTTAATGAACAGGTACTTTGTCTCTTGAAGATGAGGCACCTTTCTCATCATGTATAAAGCTTGTCATCCTTTAATAAATTTGTCATCAATAAATTAAAAAAAAAATATGTATGTATTTAAGAGTGGTTCTAAGGTTGTTAACAGAATTAGGTTATTATATATTGGAATTTAAATAGACTTTATGAGATATATTCATGGAATTCACATTGGAATTTTATAAGGAATACTTCATAAGTTTAAACGTTTTCCAATACTATGTAAAGAAATTAATTTACATAATATTAGTCATTTTTTTTTATAGAAAACGAATTTATTTGACATATCCTATTATGTAATGTTAAAATTCTATGGAAATAAATAAATTTCACAACTTGAAATGCCAATGCTGAACAATTTTATGGAAAAGCTTATTCAGTGTTAAATTAGTATGATGATTGGTTGATCATTCGCAATTTTGCCTCCTACTTTCTCAGCTCTTTTTTAGATGTTCATGCCAATGGTATAGCTTTAGAATAAGTGAGGTGTCGCGTGATGCACGATCCAAAGTTTGTAAAACTTTGGTTTATTTTAAACATCTACTGGTAATGTTCTACTGCCGCAGCTACAGTCATTATTTAACTAAATTGATATCTTTGCATCAATCCTCTTATTAAGTTTCATCATCACACTAATCCCGCAAATAATAAAGTTATCTGTCTGTATACTATTCTACTTGTGAAAACAGCTGGGCACATAGGTTCTTAATTTTCTTTACTGTGGCCCCTTACATGTTGAGGTAGCCGGCCTTTCGTAAATGATGGAATTTCCATTATTTTTAAACTTGTATGTATTTTAGAAAATAAATACTTAATTTTATCAATTTATGTGTACAATACTTATGTTTAAAGATCTGGCGAAAATTGAATTGTATTTTCCCCCCGTTTCGGTCTGGGATAGATTAACCAAATAACGTTCTGATTATTCTGGACAGTAGTCTCAATATTAAACAATTCAGGTTGTACCCATGATTTCAATTTTCGAAATATTTATTCAATCGTCCATCCATCCCACCTATGAGATGACGCATATATATATATATATATATATATATATATATATATATATATATATATATATATATATATATCTGTCGGTTACCGCTCTAGCGGTCGCAATTTTAGTCTTATCGTTACCAAAATCGATATGTAAGAGTTTTATGTAAACCTAAAGATCAAATTCGTTAACGGCTGAAACGGACTAATAAGGGGGTGGGGGGTTAGAGGAAGAGAATTTCTAAAATTCGAAATAATTTCGTTATTGTACGTCAGATAGAAAATTACATAGAACCAATCTTATTGAAAACGTAATGTTCTATAATTGTTGTTATATAAATTTGTTCTATCTCTCTCTCTCTCTTTAAAATTAACCAAGATTTGCATTTTTTTTTAATTTTCAGTTGTCAGTAAACCCCCACTCCTACTCATGTCATATAATAATAGGTTGTTATATCATGAAACATTTTATTCGAAGCTTAAATACTAAATATTGTTTTCATTGGACTTTTACTGAGTGAGGCACTTGCAAATTACCTAGTGTAATTATGTCTTCATTTAATATTTAACGTTCTTAACTCGAAAATATTTTTCTTTTATCTATACCATAGTCTATATGTTTTCTTCAACACAAATGATAACATTAGTAAATGGCTGAAACCGGACGAGGAATGGGAGGGAGGGGGGTCAGAGAGGAGGGAATTTGAAAATTCAAAATATTTCCGTTCTTATGATTTGGATCGAGAACCAATCTTATTAAAATATTGATGCTCTACAATTGTTAATCTATACACTTTTTTTATTAAATCAAGTATTAAGCGATCTATCAGAACTTTCTTGTTTTCAGCCTCCAATAAATCACCAGTCCTAGTATATGGAATATTGACTTAGAAATAAAGAGAATAAATTTTGACTTAGTCGTGTGTCATACCAGCATATGGGGAAGCTGCTTGGTTTACGCAGCCCCTGAGTGACGGACCTTTTTTTATTATAGGAAGTAGGATAAGCTATAAAATACTCGTAGACGGTTATTCGCAAACAATATTTTGTAATGAATCTTTCATAGCTTACTTAAACGCGTATTAACATAACGGTGGTAGGTATGTGGTAAAAAAGAATAAAATGAAGAAGCTCCTCTCCATGGGAATTTTCGCCTCGTAATTTTAAGTTGAACTACTCGCTCGTAAAGAAACCTATGATATCTGCAGGCGAAGCTAATTTATAGTAGCATTCAGTCCATAATAAAGTAGCACTTGGATGAGGGTTTTCTGTTAAGAAAAAGTTATATCTCTTCCCAGCACATAAAACCACAATAAAACTTTACCACTGCAAAGCTATCAAATAGTCCTAGCTATATGATAACGGCTATATTCATTAAGCTTCTTATGCACAACCATAAACTGGAACCTTTGCACACAACTAAGAAAAACTGAATATATTAAGCCCTCAGGCGATTTTATTATGTGATAAACACACCTCTTTTGGGAGAAAATTTATTCACATTCTGGTCAAACCTTATCAATATAAATAACAAGCCCAATCATCAACGAACTGCATAGATTCAATAGAATGTGCATTTTGTTTCCGAGATCCAGCCTTTTCTGGACTACGAGCTCCCGTCATGTTCACATGCACACCTGTTGATCATAAGCTCACCTGTAGCATTCAGATCCATTTATTTTATTTCTTTTTACAGAAACGCATCATTATTAGTAGATTTCCCTCAAAAGAAATCAGCTATTGAGGATGTACACATGACGCGATTTTCGGAAAATTTCCTCAAATGTCCATCGGTCCTACATAAGAGATAACGAAATTGAGGTCAGTTCAAAATTTGATATGTGTATATATATATATATATATATATATATTTGTCTGTTAACGCTCTAGTTATCGTAATTCTCGTTTTATCGTTACGAAACTTGATATTTAAACGTTTTATGTAAAAATAAAGATGAAGTCCGTTAACGGCAGAAATTTGAGGGGAGGGAGGCTATAGAGGTGAAATTTTAGAAATTCGAAATATCTCCGTTATTATGCGCCAGATCGAAGTATTGTATAGAACCAATCTTATTGCAAACGTAATATTCTATAAATATTTTTATGATTTTTTTTCACAATCGCGATTATTAACCGAAATATTAGCGTTGGTTAGTTTTCGGCCTTCTGTCAACCCCCACTCCTACCCAAGTCATATTAACAACAAGCTGTTATATTATGAAACACTTTATTTGTAATTTAAATAACAAATATTATTCTCGTTGAATTTTTACGTTTTGAGCAATAAATGCAAATACATGACGCACGTGGGAAATCTGCTTAGTTAACGCAGCCCCATCTGCTTAATAAGACTAAAGCATATGATTTTCGGAATTTTCAAATTTCGGAAAATCAAATGCTTCAGTTGGCTTTACCAAAAATGAGGTGCTTTTGCTATTGCAATTATTTTCGTGGGGTATGACTCCTTGATATTTTAATTTCCATCAGTGGGTGAACAGAAATGCCCAAAAGGGGTTCTGGAGACTACACGGAAAAAAGACGCCTTCATTTCACTGCCGTGAACTAATTTGACCAAGAATTAGAAAAAAGAACTAATTATTTATTTTCTTGTTAAAATAATCGTTAAAATTTACCTATACCCTCGGACAATGAATATTAATCTAATCTATTGAACTTATTGACTAAATATGTTTATTTTATAAATATCAACAGAAGGCGTCTATTAAAGTTTTATTACAGGTTGTAAAAATCTTAATAACAGTTTATAAGATTATTACGATGGGGCAAAAAACTATAAGCTAAAACATAATAAAATTACTGGCTCTAAAGCTCTGCCAGCTGTAGTAAATATCCTGTAAAAATATATATGGGGTCATAAAAATAGTGTAGGACTGAGCATTTTATGCGAGAAAATAGAGGATGTGCCGATATAGCTTTTCATTATAGTTATAAAATAAAATATAAAAACTGTTCTCAATAAAATTAAAAGTCGTCATTCTATAGAATACAAAATTCCTTCTTGATTATATCAATTGATGAGTTGAAATCGTTACTGGTTTAAAACAATTTACGTTAGTTATTTTCTTGTAAAGGTGAATTCCTATAAGTGATCCATATAGATAATTTATTGGAAATGTATTTAGATTTTTAGCAAATTCCCCCCAAGGGAAATCAGCTATTGAGGTCGTACTCATGACGTGATTTTCAAAAAATTCCCCCAAATGTCCATCGGTCCTACCCAGGAGATGACCGAGGAAATGAGGTCCGTTATATATATATATATATATATATATATATATATATATATGTATATATGTATGTATAATTATATATGTGTGTGTGTGTGTGCTTGTTAACGCCCTAGCTGTCGAATTTTTGTTTGATCGTTACCAAAATTGTAAATATCAATTTTCATTTTTCAACGTTTTATGGAATCTAGTTTGTTAACGGCTAAAATCAGACCAGTGGGAGGGGGGAGAGAATTTTGAAATTTCTCCGCTTAAATGTTGTTATGAACGATTTTTCACTCCTACTCATGACATATTAACAATAAGCTGTTATGTTATGAAGCACTTAATTTGAAGCCTAAATAGCAAATATTGATCTCATTGAATTCTAACGTTTTGAGATAAATGCAAATACGTGCACGTGGGAAATCTGCTTAGTTAACGCTGCCCCTGACGTTTTGAAATTCTTCTCACAATCAACTTATCAAATATTTTGTTGATTCCATCTTTTGTGGGCCTTTATTTTAAATAGCTCAACATTGATACATATTTCATTGGTTGCGCTAATTTTTGCATAGCCACTATTGAAGCCTAAATACTTTAACACTATCACTTCAGTAGAGGGAAAAAAACTCTTGAATTGCCGACGTTCCAATTTTCAGGGGTCATTTCCACATGCAAGAGCCATCTTAGCTATTGTGCTCGTTCGGCAGAAGAGACGGTCAAAGGCATTCTTGAAAAAAGAATGCGAGTTAAATGGATTCTTAAACAAAGATGATTTGACTTGTTTTTACAAGATTACGGTCAGTGGTTAAACGAAAATTTAACATTTTCCAAGAGTGTGGAAGCAGATGATACTTCTGAACCAACAACTAGTCGGTAGACCGCAGAAACAATACAAAAATATTTTTTTATGATCGCATAAAATCGCAAGTAACAGCTAATACATCACGAAACTACGTTAACCTTTAAACGAGAAGGCTGTGACCCAGGACAAATTTGACAAGTAGGTGTCATACATGACTTCTACCTGTCATATGCATATTTTCCATTTTATTCTGCCCAGAATCACTCTTCTTGTCACAAAATAATATTTAGAAAAGTTAAGAAGAATAGTGTGTTAGTGTTTGCGTGTGCTTGATAGAACCCCCCCACCCTCGATACCAATGAGAGCTTAAAATGAAATATTAAATAAAAATATGCAAAAAATATATTTAGAGTATAATAATATATTATGTAATATTTATTATATAATAACATACTATGTAATACCTTTACTTATGAAATAAATAAGCTAAGAAGCAAATATTAGTAGCATATTATTATTATACAAAAATATACCAAAGTATAAAAAATTATATATAAATATTAACCTACAGAGTACGAGTACATTAAAAAATCATAGAAACTCATTTATAAGGAAAATAAGGCACAAAAAGACATGGAACTATTCACTTGACGATTCTTTATTATACATAGTATACTATGTAATCACCGCAAATACTTCTTTGGCATTTACAACAAAGACGGGCACCTCTTATATTTTTTTTATTATTCATAAATTACTATCACTATCTTCCATTTGTCTTAAAAAATCATTTCTAATCTCATCTTCAGTGATAAATAGCCAATTCAGTGACATAGAAAATTTACAAAAGGGAAGTTAAACAACAAGGCTGTGTCAAATACGACACCTACCGGCACAAACACTCCGAAAAAGTACAAAACATAGTGAAGGACAGAGCGTGCAATGACCTTGACATGAAGTAGACTACTGAATAGGAGGGTATTAAGCACACCAGTCTTGTCCAGTTTGTTACAAGCTCATGCGTATACAAATTACGGCATAGTTGACGTGTATGAGACAGACTTGTCGTTTGAACGTTAAACAGGGGTTCTTTTAAAATTATTGTCACAACTTGACTACGCTTTTCTACATAGTAGATTTCTATTCCAATGCTACTTATAACCAAAAATAATCATATTTTATGACCGAATTTTAGTTAACTATTACGTATTGTTATAAATACATTGAGATAATTTTTTTTTTTATTTATTTGATAAACTTAAAAATACCTCTAGTTTCAGACTCCATCAGAAGAAAGCACTTCAAATCGCACAGAAATCTAATAAACGTGTACACAGTTTAGTTAACTGTCACACTGACCTGTCAACCATCTAACTCCGTTGGTTTCAGGTACTTTCGCCTATAGTTAAAAAAAAAATCTCCCACCTCCTAGGGTTTTTCCTTTGTATGTATCCGAAAGTGCTATGAGTATGCTAAAATGAATTTTCAATGACTTTATTTAAATACCTTTTGTCCACCTAGATTGGTCAAATCGTACACTGTGAGGCGTAACGATCTATCAAGATTTATTTACTCAGTTTTCGATAAAATCGCATCAGACAGATTAAAGGTAATTCGAGAAAATTATCATTGATTAGGGATATACAGCGGTGCGTGATTAACTGTTATTAAACTAGCACTATTCATCGGAAACCTTTAAATAATTGCTCCCATTATAATATCTAAATGGAATTCAATCTGAGAGGTCATCACCGGTGCATTTGAAATCCTATAGCAAGCAGATCCAGTTTCATTGAAAATTTGATCCGGTCTATTCTCATTAAGTGAACCAATTTATTCGTAATGTGATTTCATTAATGAAATACGCCTCTTTTTAGGGCGTTCCTTTGTAATGTATGCCCTACTGATGTGGTAATTCAAGCATTCCGTCCCCGGCATTTTGCTCCGAATCAAATATCTTTATTAGATTTGACGAAACACCAATTGAAAAACAAGCCACCATTCGTCCATTTTAAAGCTTGCATAGCTGTAATTTAGATCTGTATGCAATATGATATTCAATACCCTGGCATTTTTAGGTTCCTATCATTAGGTTGAAATATGGTTATTTATACTAGCTGAGGTACCCGTCTTCGCCCGGGAAAACATTTGGGGCTGAATAATGGTGGTATTAGCAGATTTCCCTTAAGACGAATCAGCTATTGAGGTCGTACTCATGACGCGAGTTTCGAAAAACTTCTTCAAATGTCCATCGATCCTACCCAGAGATGACGAAAATGAGGTCCGTTCAAAATTTTATATATATATTTGTCTGTCAATGCTCTAGCGGCCGTAATTCTTGATTGATTGTTACCAAATGCGATATTTACTCTTTTTATGAAAAAAAAAAAGATCAAGTTCGTTAATGGCTAAAATCGGACCATTGAGAGAGGGGGGGGTTAATTTTCGAAAATTCGAAATATCTCCGTTACTATCACGTCGGCTCAAAAACATGTATAAAACCAATCTTATTGCAAATTAAATTTACTATAAATATTGTTACAAACAGTTATTCTCTATCTTCAATATTAACCGAGATATTTGCATTTTTTTATTAAGTGTGTGCGGATAACGGGAGAGATGAGTTCTGTTTATATTAAATTATGTTAACAGTTCTTATTACGTTATTTTCACAATACAAAAAGTGTTTGTTCAATTAGTTTTCCAGTTAACATAAGTATTAAATAGTTTTAAGGGAAACTGATATTTCTGATTAATGTTAGGGAGAGAGGGGGGCATGGAAATATAATTTGCTCTTCGTTCAACCTGTTAATAGCTTTAAAACATTAATATGAATTTGAGAAGTTCAATGAAAGTTTTATAATCTATCGTGGTACAAAGTTCAATGAATTCATGCAGTCTAACGAATTGATGATTATTACAAAACCTCTATGCAAATTACTTGCTTTATAATTTGCTGTAAAAATTTATATATCAAAAGTTATTCTAATTAACAAAATTATCTACTTTTGTTGTGTTCACCTGTGCCTAAAAAACCAATAGGGAACGAAAATAGCGATTTTTCACTTCATACCTCCCTTACAATCTCCACTCCTGATCCTTCCGAAAAATTTTAATATAGATTATAATGAAGGAGGTGTTAAAACTAACTTGTGAACAGAGTTTCGTTGATTTCGGTTCAGTCATTCGTGTCCTTTAATATTGTTGGCCCCTATAGTTTTTCGAGTATTTCCCATTTATACTTCGTTATAGCGCAAAATAGTATATGGCAAAAATTACTTTAAATAACAAAATGAATAACCTTCGTTATGTGCACGTTGGCCGAAAAACCAATAGGTATTTATCACAAAATACCGCGATTTTTCGTTTCAGACCTCCCTTATAACCAACCCCCACTTCTGTTCGTCTTATGTAGCCTAAAGCCAAAGGTGGGTGAGTAGCAATGCACGTACCTAGTTTTATAAAATTGTGTTCAGCCCTTTAGACATGCAGAGGTAACAAACAAACAGACAGCAAAGCCAAGAAATCTTAATATCGTCTCGATCACATGTGAAACGAAAAAGTATCGTGAAATTTTTAGATAAAAAAAATCAATGTACAGACAGAAGTTACAATTATATATACATATATAATATAGGGAGAGAGTGAGAGAGAGCGAGGAAAATGGATTTTAGGATACTTCCTTGAGGAGCTCCCGGATGTTAGGGAAGATGTACCCAGTGAAGAAAGAAATGGTGCTTGAAAGTGGCATTTAACACTATGACTAGGCAGTTGTATACAGGGTGTAAATGAGTAGAAATGGGTAAATTGTTTTGAGTGGAGAGCCTGAAATATGACCAATTCATAAATCCGTCCATTATGCCATGCATAACATAAATGGAACAAAAATTGTAGAATAAAATATCTTTCCTCATTAGATTGGGATATAGCTCGGTAATTTAGATAATTACAATTTAGCAGATCCCCTTTGCCTAACACCCTAAATCTTCCTTTCTCTAAAATCCTAAATCTCATTGCCTGATTTCTGCTATTAACTAACACAGCCTTTAATTGTGTACAATACATTTAAATATTGAAATAGATATCGATTAAGTAATGCCAAAACTTCAGACAAATATATTTTCGAATTATATAGATTCATGTGTATAATTGCCCAAAATGTTCCTAATAAATAAGATCGTTTTAGTTTTGCAAAGGCCTTGTAATGGGGGTACTCTTTATTTCTCAAAATCGTCTAATAAGTGCATCTCATTGTCTGCTTTAAGAAAATCTGGATAATGTTTGTTCGCCAAACCAGTTTCTTGGCTTTACAAAATACCTCTATCTCTAAGAAAATATTGTTACCAAAGATTTTCTTCCCTTTCAAGGGACGATTTGACCAGTCTTGTATTATACTCGAGATGTGGAGTGTACAAAGAATGTTATGTTCTGACGCATAGGTGTGGGCCCCACTTGTTAGAATGGGATTGTAGAGCAGCACAAATTCAGTGAGCTGGCTGGGATAACCCACCCCCCTTAGGAGACGTTCCCAAGAAGGGTCCACTTAAAAATAATTGGGCTCACGATTTTACGCACACTTGCAATGCACGACGTGAGAAGAGTTTTATTCAGCTGAGTTAGTCAGGGCATGTGATTTTTATTATTATTATTTTTTTCTCTCACTGCGAGCGAGTAAACCCCTACACTAAGACTCCAAAAAGACGGCCACTCCGTTCTTCATGTGTATTCCCAGTATTTAAAAATTGAAAATGATTTTTTTGATGGTGTTCCTTGATATTGGTACTTATTATAATTTGCGAGTAGTTTTAATTAACCGGTTGAGGCGAATACGAAAGTAGGAGCCTTCCCTTGAAGAAAACCAGATATTGTGGTTGTACTCACGAGGACAATGTTATGTACACTAGACTATATGACTTCTAGTTCACACGACTTCATAGGCTACCATCCATTTGTTCAACGAACTGTTTGTCATACATTCTTAAACTTATACGTTTACTCATCTTTGCCCTATACTTGAAGCGAAACTCGCCTGGCTGAAGAGATCCGAAAAGACGAAACAGACCTGCCCAAACGTAACATCAATGAAAGTGGGAAACTTGAATTAATATGGCCTGTTTCGGTTGGTGGGATTTTAATGGCTCGTTTCCAAACTTACGGTAACTTATCAACAGCCCGAGGAAGGCTTGGAACGATTGTAATTAAACTTAAGGCGCAGTGCACACTGGTGCGATACGATACGCAACCCGATCCTGATTCGACACCGATCACTCATAATAGTGCAAACTTTATGACAGCAAATAATCAAATGCATACTAGCGCAATAGCGATACTACATCGATAATTATCGTAGGAGTGATAAAACTTGCAGGTCGCTCCAGGCTCAGTATCGTTCGACACGTGCGATAGAAATGATGCCACGTCAGCAACAGGACATAGCATTCCATATTTCCTTTGAAAATTGGTGGAGCAAAAAAGAAGTGTGGTAAGCAAGAATGACATCCTCTTCTGAGAATGACGACGACTGATGAAAAAAAAAAGTTTGGTTCCTTATCGTATAGGCTATCGTATCGCACTGGTGTGCTCTGGAGTGTTGCGTGGATAAAAGTCGTATCGTGCGATAAAAATTGCTCATATCGTATCGCACCAGTGTGCCCCGCGCCTAACTTGCTTGTTTTAAGATACTTGTTCAAAGAACGTTAGTCAAACAGAATTTTGCCGAAAGAACTTGTGTCAAATGAAACTTGGTTTCACAGCCGTTTCCGATATGATGTCCTGCAGCTCTGTTTCGACCTTTCGGGTCTCTTCAGTTTGGCGTGTGCTATACGTGAGTTTTCTCTCCAAGTGCAAGCCAAGGACAAAGACGAGTAAACGGAAATGTTTAGGACTGAGTGACAAACAGTTTGTTCGACCAACGTCGTGTAAACTAAATGTCGTATTCCAGTGTATTTGCAAACACTATTCGGAAAAGAATAAGAGAAGCCAAGTTTGACACAAGCTCTTTTGACAAGCCAGTTTGGCAAATATATTTTAGAAAAACGTCGTATGAACAAGTGTCTTACAATTTTGGTTGATTTCATGAAATGTCCATAGATCCTACTTATGTGGCTACGAAATTGAGGTCCATTCAAATGTGTGCATTTGTTTGGTTTTATATATGTTTCTTTAGTTGAATTGAAATCGGACTGGTAGTGGAGGGTTGACAGGAGGGACAAGTAATACGCGTAAATTCAAAATATTCCATTATTATTCGTCGGATTGAAAAATGTTACGTATCCAATCTTGTTGCAAATTTAATTTTCTAAAGTTGATGTATTATAGATGGTTTTCATATTTCGAATATTAAGCGAGTCATTTGTATGGTTCTATTTTTAGCCATCAGTAAACCACTACTTCCAAATGTCTGACGTTAACAGTAACCCAATATCTCTCGAAAGCTCTTATTTCAGGCTCAAATACGACTTAATGTTTTCATAGAGAATTCAGAGAAGAGGTAAAGTAAACAATTCTAAATATCTCATCATTATGATCTAAAAATGACATAACCAATCATGTTCCGTCTTCATCTCCTCTCCAGGACTGATAATGTATTGATAAGGAGGCGAAGGTTGACTTTCCTAATAAATATTATTCTATACTTTCTTACACCTCTTATGAATTCTGCCTTTAGCATATTTTCCTTAAGGAGTAAGTACACATGTCGCTAGTTTCGATAAATTCCTCAAATGTCCATCAATCCTCCCTAGTAGATGACAGAAATGAGGTCTGTTCAAAGATATATATATATATATATATATATATATATATATATATATATATATATATATATATATATATTTGTCTGTTCACGCTCTAGCGGTCGTAATTTTTGTTAGAGCGTTACCAACCTTAATATTCAAACGTATACGTTTTATGCAAAAATTAAGGTCAAGTTCGTTAATGGCTGAAATCGAACAGGGGAGAGGGGGGAATTTCGAAATATCTCCGTTATTACACGTCGGATAGAAAAAGTTTATAAATCAAATCTTATTGAACATTAGACGTTCTATAAATGCTGGTATATGCGTTTTTTCACTATCTTGATTATTAACCGAGAGATTTGCATTTTCAGTTTTCAGCCTTTATCAAACCCCCACTTCTACTCATGTAACATCAACAATACTCTTAGCTGAAATCGGACTAGGGGGAGGGGGGGGGGTTAGAGGGGGAGAATTTTGAAAATTCGAAATATCTCCGTTACTAGAAGTCGGATCGGAAAAGTGTATAGAATGAATCTTATTGCAAATTACATATACTATAAATATTGTTATATACATTTATTCTCTTTCTTGAATATTAACAGAGATTATTGTTTTTTTCTTTTCAGTTTTCAGCCTTCAGTAAATCCCCACTTCTACTCGTGTTACATAAACAATACTATTTTATATAATAAACCACATTATTCCAAGCTTAATTACGAAATATTGTTTTCTTGAGACCTTTATTATACGAGATACATGCAAATATGTTCTTGTGACCCCCCTCTTAAATTCTTGGACTACTACAATTTGATTGATTGAGATAAAAATTAGTGAGCCGTTGGCAGACCTGTCTGTTTAGATTTCACAGGCTTCCCGCCGGATGGGAAAAGGTTTCTTATTACCGTTTGTATTAATTCACTTAATATTCACGATGTTGTTGTGTTAGCAGTTTGTAGGTTTATCTACGTATTATTAAACTTCATGAGGAAAATCTTCTTAGTTTGCTCAGCCCCTGCGTGACGGACTTTTTAAAGGATATTAAGCCTATCTTAGGGGCTCAGGTTGTCCGTATGAGTTTAAGGCGTTGGTCTTAATCTTGCGTGGTAGAGCTAGAGTGGCGGGTTCGATTCCCGCTCTGGGTAGTAGAAATTTATTTAGTGACGGACTCATTAAAAAAAACCCCTAGGCCCACCCTGGCTAGAAAAGTGTGGTAACCTGTAGATAACCCGTCCGATTACCCATAGCAGCATAAAGTGGACGTAAATAATAATAAACAAACAAAAGCCTATCTCATATGTCTAACGAATATAATATAGTTTCCTTACCGTGGAACTCCTTTGAGAATTTTTACAGTAAAGGTATTCGAGTGTATTTTTTTTTCAAAGATTGATTTGCTTTTAAGCTGTACGAGACCCTTCAACGACACTGAAAGATACATGTGAACAAAGTGTTGAGAATTTCACGATTTTGTTTAACAATAGGGGTTATTACTGCCGATTTTCTTTTGATCGATCATTGTGGAATTAGGTTTGGAACGTATAGCGTGACAGGAACGGAGACCCAAGCCCAGCTGGATTATTCTAATTATCTTTTGGCGTAATGACCAGTTTATTTAAATGCATTATTCTCTTAGCGTGTTTCCTTCATCGTCAACCTGCTAACTCCTTCATGAGATTGCTCTGACAGGAACTAATTAAAGGAAAATAATCCTCTATTATTTAATAGAATTAAATAAGAAATTTATACAATCTCCAACCTTGTCCCATATTTTTTTTATATCCACTTTAAAAGATTATATCCCAACTTTTATATGGTACATGTGTAAGCTTATTGAAATTCCTTTTCCATAATCCTTAATTTAATCGTTTTATGTAAAAAGAAAGATCAAGTTCGTTAATGGCTGAAATCCGACCAGTGGTAGGGGGAGGGGGCTAAAGGGGAGGAATTTTGAAAATCTCCGTTATTAAGCCTCGTATCGAAAAATTGTATAGAATCAATCTTATTGCAAATGTTATGTTCTATAAAGTTGTCACGTACGTTTTTCACTATCTTGATATTTGCATTTTTAGCAGATTTCCCTTAACGGAAATCAGCTATTGAGGTTTTACTCATGACGGAATTTTCGAAATTTTTCTTCAAATGTCCATCGATCAATAGTAGATGACGGATCAAATAATTGTACAAAATCAATCTTATTGCAAATTAAATTTACTATAAATATTGTTATATACATTTATTCTCTATCTTGAATATTAACAGAGATATTTGCATTTTTATTAAATCTGGGCGCTAACGGCTGGGTGACTTTCCCGCCAAAAGCTAGTTCTGCGGTTTCCTTAACTGCTCGACTCCCGTGAAATTTTTCTATTGTATAACTTCACGTGGGAAATCTGCTTAGTTTACGCAGCCCCTGCGTGACGGACTTTATTTTAGTTTTCGGCCTTCAGTAAACCCTCTCTCTTACGCATGCCATATAAACAATAAGCTGTTATATTATGAAGCACTTTATTTAAAGCTTAAATTCCAAATATTGTTCTCATTGAACTTTTACGTTTTGAGATAGATTCAAATGCGTGAAGGACTTTTTCAGCTTTCAGCAAACACCCATTCCTCCACTCATAATATTTTTACATCAAGTTTTTTACCACTAATAATCTTTGAAGTTTTGTTATGTATAGATTTCAGACTATGGGGACTATAGGTAATTATTTTATATACGATGACATAAATAAAGGTATAAATTTTGTAATATTCTATTTGTCGTAATTTTCATTAGATTGTTACCAAAAACGATTTTCAAACGTTTAATGTAAAACCAAGTAAAGTTCCTTGAACATCGAAATCTAGCTTGATGGAGTTGGGATCTAATGTACATTCAGAAATTTAGTCAGATCGGAAGACCCCCCGGAACCGAAAATTTATATTCATGAAATATTCTTTAATCATATATGTTACCAAATGCAATTCCAGCAATTTGTCCACTTATAAACATTTGAAATCATTATTAAAATATGTTTAATGCATTTGCATCAAATTAAAACTTCATATTTTCAAGACCAACATAAAGCTATATTCAAGTAAGCTATTACTAGATAAAATAGTTAAATCCGAATGAAACTTAAACAGAAAAAAAAAAGTTTTGATTTCATAAACTATCACGCTTTTGCCAACGTCTATTTTGCTCTGAAATGAACTGGAAATGGACTGCTGCGGGAGTCCCATAAAGAGACGTTTATTCCTTTTTTCGGGGGAAAAATATCTTTTTGACTGAATAATGAAGAGATAATAATTGAGGATCGAAATCCGATATTGGGAATGGGCCAGGGTGAGAAAAGGCCATTCCCCATACATTCTGAAGAGAGCTTTTCTTTCATCTTTCTTTTAAACCCCACCTCCAACTCTCCCAAAAATTAGTTATTATTTAATGGACGGAGAGTAGAATAGAATTATAATTTTAAATGGATTCTTACTTCATAACTATTAATGATTTACAGAAAATGTTTAACTATTTTTAGATAGTAAAGGGGGCAAATATCTATTTACAGGAATCTAGGGATGTGAAAGTAGAAGTGAAAAGTTTCAGTTTTTGATATTCACAGCGAATGAAGGTGCTACCCGTCCATATTTTAAGTATACAATGTTGAGAAAAGTGAAAATTATTTTATTAACCAAAAATTATATCTCCGTTATTGTTCATCGTATCGCAAAATTGTATATAACCAATATTATTGCACATTTAATGTTCTATAAATTGTTCTTATATACACGTTTTCTCTATTTCGTTTTAACCGAGATATTGACAGCTTTTAGAATTCAGCCTTCAGTAAACCCCCAATTTCAGTCATCACGCGTTGAGAATAAGTTAATATATCATGAACAGTCTTATTTCAAGCGGAAACACCGAATATTGTGTTCATCAAATCTTTTCTCGGTGAGATACATGCAAAAATGTTCTGATGATCCCCCCCCCCCCGCCGTCATTGTTCATGAAGTACTAAAATTAGAGTGACTGAGATTATTCTGTTTCATTATAGATTTCAGTAATACATACATAAGAAATAGTTATCAATAAAATTTAATATATTAATGTATTTCCAGATGTATTTGAGTAATGGTTTTCCTTTCCTATCAAGATTATTTCTATCTATGTATTCAGCCCAGAGAGGTTGACTGACCTGTTTGGTTAGAATTTAGACGCTTCCTGTTGTGGTGGTTGTTTGTCTGAATCATTTATCATTATTACTTGTATTTATTTACTTAATATACACGGTGGTGTTAAGTGTTTTCATTATGTAGATTAATCTATTGCAAAAAACTTCACGTGGGAAATCTGCTTAGTTTTACCTGAGTGACGGACTTAAGTAAAATAGTTTTTGTTAGAGGTTAAAATATATTCTTTAGATAATTTAATTTGCTGTGTAAATGTTGGCGTTGAATATAGAGAGTAACAAACTGCTTTATCGTGCTCAGGTTGTAATAACCGACACTAAGAGTCAGTTTCTAAACCGTAAAAGAAACATTTGCGGTTGGTAAAGGGCGGGGACTTCTAATTTGGAAGAGAGGTCGTTGTATACGGCTAGTAGTTGGAGGGAGGAGATTGCCGAGAGCTGGGGGGGTGGAGTATAACGTGATTCGGCCTCCAGATCCTCCCTGGTCCCCTTCATTAGCTCCCATTTAAACGCAATTTAGTGGGCCAATAACCCGGCTTGAATGAAACAAACGAGCTAATCACAGATGCACGGCCCTTAGCAAGTGGAGCGAAAAACTAAACTCCCCCTTCCCCCTTCCACCACCACCTCGCGGTAAGTATTCAACTCGCTGCTTTCTTTACGAGACGCCGTCACCAATAGCTATTTAACCCCCTGAGTCCCCGCTGTCTCTTGAATAAATAAAAGTCCGTCACGCAGGGATACTTAAACTAAGCAGACTTCCCTCGTGCGTCACGTATTTGCATTTATAGCTTAAGACGTAAAAGTTCAATGAGAACAATACTTGATATTTAGGCTTCAAATAAAGTCCATCATAATATAGAAGCTTATTGTTAATATGACATGAAAAGGAGGTTTACTGAAGACTGTAAACTAAAAATTTCAACTACTACGGTTAATATTCACGATTGTGAAATAATTTACATACCCAAATTAATAGAACATTAAATTTGCAATTAGATTGAAAAATTTTGTTTTTTTTTAATTATCAAATTTTCTAACGCCCAAACGAAAATTGCAACCTCTAGAGCTATATCAAACAAATATATATATATATATATACACGGAGTTCAGTTTCATCATCTCTTATGTAGAATCGATGGACATTTGAGGAATGTTTCTGAAAATCGCGTCATGAGTACTACCTCAATAGCCGACTTTCCTCAAGGGAAATCTGCTAAAAGTCCGTCACAAAGGAGCTGCGTAAACTGAGCAGATTTTCCACGTTCTGGTATGACACACTTGTTACCCCAGCTCACCACATATTTTGACTGAAAACAAAAAGTAAGAATTCCTTGCTTAATATTTGAGTTAGGTAAAAAAAAAATGCATAGCACAACAATTGTAGAATATTTTAACAAGATCGGTTCTTTAACCGTTTTCGATCCGACTCATAATAACGTAGATATTTTGAATTTTTGAACATGAATAGGAGTGGGGGTTTACTGAGAGCTGAAAACTAGAAAGTCGAACATCTTGGTTAATATACGATTTTAAGGTGGTGGCACAGGAACTTGGGTTACCCTGTGTGTGTGTGTGTGTGTGTGTGTGTGTGTGTGTGTGTGTGTGTGTGTGTGTGTATATATATATATATATATATATATAGTCAACTCTCGCTAACACGAACCTCGATAACACGAAATCCTTGATATAACGAATTATTTTTAATCCCCATGGAAAAACCTGTCTAACACGAAGAAATTACCATACGTAACACGAACTAATTTTCCGGTTATATTTTACCTCTATAACACGAAGAGAGACAAAAAATACCTCTGTAACTCGAAGTTCAGTAGATAAGACGAATTTTATTAGCGCATTACCTCTATATCACGATGTTCTCAGGATGGATTTGTTTAACACAAAATCCCGGCGTTCAGGTTGCAACCTGTCGGTGAGACATAACCGGGGACAAGAGCCTTTAGTCTGTTTGCAGTCTTGTCTCGGGTATTTTTTATTATACTGTACCAAGTTAAATGTTTAATTTTGAAGCTGTAAGGGATACAGCAAAGTTTTTTTAATTTTAATCAACATTATGACTGATAGTGTTTTTCAGTTTTAAGCAAAGGAAGATTAAGGACTTATTAATCAGTGGAATTAATATTATATTTTCTGTTTTCTGTGTTTTACCGTTTTTTTTTTAAATTATGTATATATATACATATTTTAATTCATTTAAATATTCGTAAAATATTAAGATTATGCAGATTTGTAGAAGATGTAGGGAATAAATCACAGTACATTTTTTTACCTCTGTAACACGAATTTTCATTTAGTTCACCTCTATAACTCGAACTATGCCTAAGACGAACTATACATAACACGAACAAAAATAGCAGTCCCGTGGAATTTCGTGATAGCGAGAGTCGACTGTATATATATATATATATATATATATATATATATATATATATATATATAGAGTGAGAGAGAGAGAGTGAGCGAGAGAGAGGGGGGGGGGGGGGAGAGAGAGATAAAGTAAGTATGTGTGCGTGCGCTGTTACCATTCTGGTGTAATGCATTGTTAAAATTAGGTTCAGAGGGGAAGGGGGTGTGTTAGATGGATATTCGGCGTAACTAATTTTAACTAAGAGCAACTATTTCAATAAGTATCTCATTTGCAGTTAAAATTCAGGTTTCCTTTTTACCTGGAGGATGGCTTCAATAGCAGGTAGTGGGTGTTGTGGGAAATCTGCTTGGTTTACGCAGAACCTGTGGGAAGGACTTTCTTGTTTGAAAAGGACCTTCGTAGACGGTTGAAGGTGAGGAGAGTGTGTTGAGCGCCGTTGACAACTGCTATATGTCACTGCGAAGCGATAAGGCTGATAAACGGCAATGGAAGGAGATGGAAGAATAGAAGGGCTTAGCTATTGTTTTTTCTTATTCCTGGAACATATTCAATTTGTATCATACCCCCTTCTTCCAGACAACCGTTCACTTGCGTAGAACAACTTTATCATCGGGATTCTTTATGCTATGTAACTTCTTTCGATGTGACGCATAATAAGGTACATTTTTACGAATTTCAGTTTCACACATCCACTAAACCAAGTTTATTTTCTCATGAAATCTTAAGAAAAAGGGTAACTCAAGACTTTTAGAGTTCTTCATTTTTGTTTCCTTTCCTTTGTGGCCGTCCCCACCGCCTGTCTACATTATTTATTCATTAATGTTTTTATAAAATCATATGTTTTTAACTATCAACTTTGTTTACTCTTTGTCTTGACCTTGTTCTTGTTTTCATTCCGTCATGTTCTGTACGCAATAAATCTCTTTAAACCCACTTCGTACCTTTCTCATTAACTCGCGATATAGTGGTGACCATCGACGTGATCTGAAAATGTCTAGCGCAGATGAAAATACCAGTAGACCCGACCCCGGCCACCAACTCTCAAAATCCCACCCTTTTGGCGGAAGAAAGTCCGAGTTTGGCTACGTCAGGTCGACGCTCAATTCTTCACGGCAAGTATCACACAAGAACATTCAGTGATTAAAAAGATTAATTATAAGGCATTTTTCCATCCTACTCAACATGACGGAGATATATCAAAATTTGTATTTTACTCCTCCAAACAGTAAGTTACTGAAGATACACTTAATTATTTCGGACCTAATTTTCGTCACCTCCATGGTAGAAACGATACGTTTGTGTTGGAATCGGAATGTATTGAAAATCCTGTAATGAGTACAGCCTCAATTAGCTGATTATATTTCAGGAAAATGTTGCAAAATATATATATATATATATATATATATATATATATATATATATGTCTGTTGTTTGTCCACTCTAGCGGTCGCAATGTAAAACTAAAGATCAAGTTCGTTAATGGCTGAAATCTGACCAGTTGGAGGGAGTGTTTAGAGGGGGGAATTTCGGGAATTTTTAATATCTCCGTTATTTTTCGTTGGATCCATAATTTGTTTAGAACCGATCTTATTGCTTAATGTATTGTTCTATAAATGTTGCTTTATACAATTTTTCACTATCTTGATTATTAACCAAATATTGGAATTTTTTTAGTTTTCGGCCTTCAGTAACCCCCCCCCACCCCACTCCTTCTTATGTCATATTAACATTAAGCTGTTGTATTATGTTAAGTACATTTGAAACCTAAATACCAAATATTGTTATCATTGAACTTTTATGTTTATGTAAATGCAAATACTTGGGAAATCTTCTTAGTTAACGCAGCCTCTGCGTGACGGACTTTTTCGTATATTTGATTAATGATATTTTCTACTAAGCCTGATTTTCATCAAAAATATTCCATTCGCCCTAAGCTAAAGTCCCTGGACTAAATTGATTGCTAAATTGAGGGAAAATTAGTACTGTATATAGGGATTTGATTTGGGAGGGTGCGGGGGAGCAGAGGGCTCTTCTCGCGGAAAATTGGTTTGCAGTACACTTGAGGTGAAGCATATAGCGGTTTGTGTAATCCGTGGGTAACCGTCATTAGACGCTGCAAATGTGTAATCCCACTTGGTGGTAGCCAGCCTACGCACACCTTCCTATTCACTCTCTCCAATCCAGCTGGTATTTAAATATAATTCTACAGCCACTAGATGCATACTTATATATAAACTGTTATGTGTGACGATCTAGAGACCCAACGTTCAAAGTCCGTCACTCGGGGTCTGCGTAAACTTAGCAGATTTCCCGTAAGGGAAATAGCTCTTCCATATTGTGCTCATGGCGTGAATTTTGAAATGATATTGCGAAGGATTTTTTTAAAAATCTCTTCATGGGTACATGCTCATTAGCCGAATGGCTTCAGGGGAAGTCCGTCGAGCAGGGGCTGTGTAAGCTAAGCAGATTTCCCTCGTGACAAGAGATAAACCTACATACTGCTAACACAACACTACCGCGAATATTAAGTGAATACATACAAACGGTAATAAGAAACATTTCCCCTCCTGGCGGGAAGAGTCTGAAATGTAAAAAAACAGGTGAGCCAACGGCTCACGGGAAAGAAAAACTGAACTGAAACATCCGAATATAACATATTAATTTCATTAAATCTATTTACCATATCTAGTATTGTAATTTATAATGAATCAGAATAATTTTATCTCAATCAATCAAATTTTAGTAGTCCAAGAATTTAAGACGGGGGGGGGTCACAAGAACATATATACATCTAACTCGTATAATAAAGGTCTCTGGAAAACAATATTTGGCATTTAACCTTCGAATAATGCGGTTTATTATATAACAGAGTATTGTTTATATAACACTAGTGGAAGTGAGGGTTTATTGAAGGCTGAAAACTTAAAAATCCAAATATCTCGTTCAAGATAGAGAAAACATGTATATAACAACATTCCTGAACATTTAATTTTCAATAAGATCCATTCTATACATTTTTTTCGATCCGACATATAATAACAGAGGTATTTCGAATTTTCGAAATTCCTCCACTCTAAACCCCCCTCCCCCTCTTCCGATTTCAGCCGTTAACGAACTTGATCTTTATTTTACATAAAACGACTAAATATCGAGTTTGGTAACGATTAAACAATAATTGCGACCGCTAGAGCGGTAACAGACAAATATATATAGTTTTGAAAAGACCTCATTTTCGTCATCTGCTAAGTAGGATCGATGGACATTGGAAGTAAAATTTCGAAAATCGCGTCATAAGTACGACCTCTGAATGAAATCTGCGAAAACCTGTTAAAACACTCATCATTTCCTGAAGGCTGAAAATGCGAATTACTACATTAATTTTCTAGTTAGATTTTTCTGTATAGGAGAATGTTACAAGTTTTTGATCCCGATTGAAAATTAACACTTTTTAGTCATTCTCCCTTTCGGTAAATCAGCTCTTCTGTTTGAACTTGATCGAGATTTTACCCAAAAATTTAGACATTACTATCTTTCCTTTCTGGTACATGACCAATTGAGGTATAGATATATAGATAGAACGACGGTTATCTGTAGCTCAAGTAGCTGCAATGTTTGATCTCTACAAAACTATTACAACAGATTATTAAAAGTTAAAAATGTATCTAATGATCATATATCTTCTTATTGTTGCTTTATAATCTTCGTTTTTGTTTCAGGTAAGAGCAGTGGAGTCTAACTTTGCAAATTGTATAAATCGCTATATTCAAAAATGGTACGTACTCTTTATCCTTTTTTAGTCTTCTGGTTTCTCAATTATTACCTAACAAAATATAATTTTCTAAAACTGAGCTCCAATAATCGAATGCCTTCACAACAAATAGAAAAAAAAGTCTGTGAGGGAGGGAGGGAGGGAGGGAGGGGGAGAGAGAGAGGGAGGGGGAGAGAGAGGGGGAGGGGGAGAGAGAGGGGGAGAGGGAGAGAGAGTGTGAGAGGGAGGGAGAGAGAGAGAGAGAGAGGGGGAGGGGGAGAGAGGGAGAGGGGGAGAGATAGAGAGAGAGAGAGAGAGAGAGAGAGAGAGAGAGAGAGAGAGAGAGAGAGAGAGAGAGAGAGAGAGAGAGAGAGAGAGAGATGGAGATGGAGATGGAGATGGAGATGGAGATGGAGATGGAGATGGAGATGGAGAGAGAGAGAGAGAGAGAGAGTGAGAGAGAGAGAGAGAGAGAGGAGAGAGAATGAGAGAGAGAGGATGAGTGATAAATGGGAGTGGAGATGAGAGATGGAGTGAATGGGAGAGGAGATGGAGCAGAGAGAGATGGAGATGGAGTTGGAGATGGAGATGGAGAGATGAGAGAGAGGGAGAGAGAGAGAGAATGAGAGAGATGAATGAGAGAGAAGAGAGTGAGATGGAGATGGAGATAGGGAGATGGAGATGAGAGAGAGATGGAGATGGAGAGAGATGGATGGAGATGGAGGGAGAGGAGAGCGAGAGAGAGAGAGAGAGAGAGAGAGAGAGAGAGAGAGAGAGAGAGAGAGAGAGAGATGAGAGATTGAGAGAGAGAGGAGATGGGGGGGAAGAGGGAGAGAGAGGGGGGGGGAGATGAGAGAGAGAGAGAGAGGGGGGAGATGAGAGAGAGAGAGAGATATGGAGATGGAGGGAGGGAGAGACAGTTCTTTGTTGAAATAATGGGAGCAGGCAAAATAATGTTGAATATTACAAAGGTATGATTTTGCGCACGTAAATTTAATCCTTAAATTAAGTAACATTTTCTTTATTAAAGCATGAGTCCCTTAATTAATCGATCTAGTTTTACAACAGTTAGGTCGGATTTTAAGTCCATATTTCAATTTAACACCTGTCGATGCTTGAACTATTAAATATTTTACGATGGAGGTGTTTATGGGACACTGTTATATCATAATTAAATACTGAAACTCATCTCAGCCCTTTGTGACTAATTATTTAATTAGACGGCTGGTAGTTAATATAATGTAATAGTCCAAGAAGAAGTGCTTTTGACAGTTGCTAGTTTAATGGGGCCCTAAGAGGCAGTCTTAGATACATCTTGTACCCTCTCAAGGAACTGAACCTTTGTAGAGAGGTGTTTCTTCACTTAAAGTTTGCCTCTCTGATATTCTGATACTGTTTCTTTTTTAGCTGATTCCCCTTAAGGGAAATCAGCTATTGAAGTCATACTCATGACGCGATTTTCAAAAAATTTCTTCAAATGTCCATCGATCCTACCCAGGAATTTAATTTACTATAAATATTGTTCTATACATTTATTCTGTATATTGAATATTAACCGAGATATTTGCATTTGTATTGTGTGTGTGGTCGGCAGAAGTTGGCTATATTCGGGACTTTCCGGCGTAACTGTTCGTCCCTCGTGAATTGGTTTAGAGATTCGTTACTACTACTGTTATTAGTAAGCAGATTTCTCTATTGTAAAACTTCACGTGGGAAATCTCCTTAGTTTACGTAGCCCATGCGTGAGGGACTTTTTTTTCAAAAGAACTTACCTCATATTCATATTGATTTAATTTTACGATTGATGTACTTCCAGTGAGCAATAACATCCTTTAATAGGCTTAAGTGTTATTAGTATTGAATTTTCATATAAAAGATTGAGTTTTATCATATGACTATGGGCGTAATAACTCTCCATACTTCACAACGAAGTTTGCGAGAAAAAGATCATGTTAAGGGAATCTATAACGTAGTGATCTGGCTGTGGAAAACAGCTGTGGTAGCTGAAAAATGAAAATTTAAACCGCTTATAAAGAAATTAGATATTACAACTCAATTCATTAAAATTAACAAGATATAAATTTATCCAAAAATAAGTAATCCACTAAATATATATATAAATCGAGAGAGGATTTTATTTTAAGATTATAAAATGGTGACAACTTATATCTAACAAAACCCTATTTTATTTATCTAATTCACCAGTGGTTCAATGGCAAGAGCGGTGGCATAATTCTTCAAAAGGAAGAATTACATACGAATTCCCAGACGTACGTGAACGCATAAATATGTCTCAGATTCCTTTCAAGCACGAAGTAGCAGTCGTGTAGTAATTCAAAGTGTATGGTAGGTCTATGTGAGTCCTTAGATAGCAGTCAGTAAGTATATGTTTTATAGTAAGTCTACAGTTACAGTGTTGGCAGTAGGGTTCGTCTTCTCCAGTAAGTAGGTAAGTGTGAGTCAGTCGTGAATGGCCAATTCTCAACCTCGTTAAAACTACTTCTTCTCTTCTAATTAGCCTTTTTGAGGAAGGCCATTCACCAAGTATATGTTTCAGTTCTCGACGTTTGTTATCAGTTGTGGTAAACCAAGTTTTCTGCCATGAGTTGAGTATCATATGTTTTGCTTGGGCTTGAATATCTTGATGTGTACAGTATGTCGTGAGCTCTTTTTTGAGTAGCTGATTTGGCAAGAAAAAAAAAGTATAGGTTATATGAATAATATATAAGTAAAATAGGTTATTAATCAGGTATTAGGCAATTATTGGAGTCTGACTGAACAGGGGCAGTGAGGCAGGCTCCAATTGCAGAAGCTCATTTGACATTTTCGGCCCGCAATGTAAATATGCAGCCAATGGCTGTGAGGAGGTCTAAGGTGCTCACAAGGACTTACTGTGTCGGCGTTTCTGGGTCACCGACTGCCTGCTAAATCGGATTGAAAATTTAAAGATTATAAATTGGGTGAACCGCTAGTAATTAAGTAATTCTAGTTTTGTACAAATACAAATAACATGAAAACCACTCTGTTACACTGTAATGTTAATTAACAATGTGAAATATATATATAGAGTAATACTTGTTTTACAGCCCTGAAGAAAAAAAAAAAAATATTCTCGAAATATTGGCATAGACTAAAACTTCTTTCACCATCATTGAGCGCAAACCTCAACAATCAACAGCGACCGTCACCTCCTAGAATACTAACCTGGCCGAAAACATCTACACAATTATATATATATATATATATATATATATATATATATATATATATATATATATATAGACACACACACACAAAATTAGGTCTTACAGCGCACCAAACATTGCCGCGATGCGTCTTCTGAAGATTATACAAGTCAATATCCCTACTTCGATTGGGAGGTAAAAACATTCCGTTTTTCCGTGGTCGGTTATTATGTATTGCGTGGGAACAAATGGGTTTTTGATATTTAAGTTAAGCCTCATGTTACATTGTTTTCAATGGTTTAAACCCCACGTACTTTTACAGATATTTACAGGTAGCACACTCGGAACATAAACATCAGCTTCTCCAAAATAACACGGTACTAAATGAAGTCAAGATTTAAGATTTGTTTGAGGTTCATAAATACAAATGTCATCCATGTTGGAAAAAACTGTTATAGATTTGAGTAAACTCTTGCTATATGCAACATATGACATTTGGATTCCAATTAACAGTCGGAATGATAAAGATGGCTGGTTTAAAATATTAATGACAGAGGTAATTTGTGAAGAAATACTGCTATTAATTACAGAGGTTTCCACAGTGCTTTAAATCTAATTTTGTACATTGAGGAAACATTAAAACTAAATGTCTTTACAATAAAATTATTTAACGAAGCTGTAAAGTCTATTTAATAAAAAAGGAAGTACAATATTCTTTCCAACTCTCAATATTTATTCAAAGACTTAAGAGTTCCATTATTCGACTCTATGTATTTTCGTAAACATTGTTATTTGTGAATCACACTTTAGCTTGTTTTGTAGAGTCAATTCAAGATTTATCCACTAGACAAAAATAACGCTTCATAGTGCACACAATATTATTTTCGAAGTCAGTATTATTTTCTGGAATAAAATCAATTGAGAACATTTGTCAAGGTTTTAGGGATAAAACACAATGTATTGAACTATAACTAAACGTATTACGACACAAGTCACAACTGGAATGACATAACACAATAATGAAGAATAATTCAATATAACCTTTAATGTTCATAACTTCTATTGAGAAGAGAGAAAATTCATCTACTGTAGGAGATTCTAATTGTAATGAATTATGCTAGCTATCATAGCGGTTAAAGTATTGCGTTATGCATTGAAATAAAACTTTAATATTTTCATGTACCTATTACTTGCTTGTACTAGTTGCCATGGGTATCATAATCGGATATGGAGTTATCTATTAGAATTTATGTATTAACATACATTAGGAATTTATTGATAGATTGCTTTTATTGGCTAATATATACATATTTTAGCCTGACTCTGGCCTTTAGTGTCTACCACATACACCTACTATATACATAAAATAATACTCTTTTTTTATATATAAATGTTTTCAAGTAGTACTTAAACTTCTAAAATTCTTATAAACGTAATTATTATTATTATTTATTAACGTCCACTTTTTGCAACTCAGGCTAATTGGGCGCGGGTTATCTACAGGTTACCACCCTTTTCTAGCAAGGGTGGGATTTTAGGATGTCATTTAATGAATTTCGTCACTAAATAATTTCCTTGGCCCCGGCGAGAATCGAACTCGCCACTCTAGGTTTGCCATGTGAGATAAAGGCCAACGCTTTAACTCGCATGGCTAACCTGAGCCCCTATAAACGTAACCTGATTGGTACTATTTAAACATAATATGTATTTGCATTTATTTATTTGTGAACCGTGACCTGAAAATTGACTTCGTTAGACGTTTCTATATTATATTGTTTAATTATCAAGATAATTGTATATACTATGTCGTTGCCTAGTTGCATACTGCTGAAAGGAATAAGTAATTCATGTTCAGTTTATGAATGTACTCAATGTGAAGAATATTTTCCAGGGACATTAAGTCATCACTTGTGGCTATAAAATTCTTCAATTATTGCTGTCTATGATAGCTGTATTGTGAACATTGCAATAATAAATGTTTTAATCCGTCCGATAAAAATTCCTGGCAGCATTCACAAATTTCTCCGGATATTATTACATTTTTTATTGTGATACAGCTTCAAGTAGTCGTTATTTGAAATTCTAAGTTGACTTACTAATCTTACTTTCTTCATATTCACTTTGAATTTATGATAATCGTCGGGTTGGGGGCTGGTATAATGACAGACACTTCTATAAAAGGGATTGTATGATGTACTGTATACCCTATTGATGTCGGTGGATAATATGTGACTTGTTGCTTGTTCCAAAATTTTGTTTTTAAACAAAATTTAGAACATGAATTAGGAATTTATACGGGATACAATAAACGTATAGGTTGGATGAAAAAATTGGCTGTTTCCACTATGACAATTCATTAAAACGGCAGAGCGCTTTCGGCGCTTTTGGCCAGTCCAGCTCCAAGAGCCGTCAGGTCAACATCCAGGACCTTCGGGCACTGACGATGATGCACTGCATCGAAAGCGCTCTGCCGTTTTAATAAATTATCATAGTGGAAACGTAGCCAATTTTTTCATTCTACCTACATTAGAAGTCACTTCCACCTGCCAGAATACCAACTCAGAATAAACGTATACGTGGACGAGATAAGTTAGACAGGGGGAAGAAGAACTTTAAAGATGCTTATAAGGATAAGACATTTGGAACCATTAATGAACAGTAAAGATAAATCGATGGACATTTGAGAACATTATTCTAAAATCACGCCATGAGCACAACCCTTACCCTTCCCTTAAGCGAAATCTGCTAATATTACTTATAACAGGACGACGGAGGAACACAAAAAGTCCCTCAAAGCAAATATCTTATTCCACAAGAAAGTCCTATGGTGAAAACTGGGTCTTCTGGGAAGTAGGCCACTGACAATGCCACATTATGCGAGTAAAAATAGCAAAGAATACGTAGGTCTGAATATGACTTTCGAAAGCTCTCGTCATTCTCATTTAAAAAAACCTGTTCGAACGGTGGAATTGGCACTAGTAAATATTTGGATAGAATTTCCAGAGAGCGAATAGAGGCAGTGGGATATAACATTGCATATTCATTTTTCATGTAATTTAAATTAGGGAGACGAGGTTGAAGGGTGAAATGCAGATGAATGGAGTTCAGTGTCGAGACACACTTTAAAATGTATGGCTTAGCCTTGCAGTAGTGAAGAAAAACTTTCTAGTGCTCGTCTACCATCGAATGGCTTTATTTCAACCTACTATCATAGTGATAACAAAAATGTTCACTAATTAAATTTTAAATACTTACACGAGGAAATAACATATCGCCATGAAAAATTTATTTCCTCCCTTTAATAACGTAAACTGTTCGTATTTATTTTCGTTCTATTCAACCAATGGAAATCCATTTTTTTCTTATTCTTATACAATGGCAGTCCTTGTGAGGTTTTTAACACAATATTTGGCTTTCAAGGGTACCTCTTAATTTGTTGTCACCGCTCTGATAAAAATGGGAACTGAGAATGAGTAAATTCCTTAAACAAATATGTTCAGTTTGAAATTATCACAAACCAAATGCTCAGAAGATTAACTCAATGGAAGATAAGTCTGAATTGCACCAAAGAAGTTCCTCGGTAAATACATTATAAGGGATATTCCAAAATGAGTGTTGTCGGAGTTCTCCAAACATTGTGTATAATTCCGGTCCGTGTAGAAAATTTTAAACAAAGGAATGTTCCTATATTATTATCTCCTATTATTCTATCCGTGTATATATGAATAGCTTATATACAATTTTTATTTATATATATATATATATATATATATATATATATATATATATATATATATAAGAATATCATTAAATGATGAAAAGTAAAATTGTAGTATTTCATAATAGTATTGTATATATAAATTTACCCACAATAGTTATTCCAATAATTTATTTTCTGGTATAACACTTTCCAAATTTCCTCTGTGCTTTACTACAATTAAAGAACAAAATTCTATCCACAATAGGCCACCGGTTTGTTATTTTCATAACTAAAATGTACCATTCATTTGAAAGCGGTGTAGTTATGTGTGACATGCGCGTAAGACTGTACAGTAATAAATCCGCATGGGCACAATTTAGTTATTATTCAGTTTAAATCTTTTTAGGTGTACTTTAATTGAGCCATGTCCTGTTGCATAAATTGCTTCTAATTGCATCTAATCCTCACTGAGACCAATTAAAGTAATTCAGACAAAAGAAAGGATCTTAAGGTCTTACCCAGCTATCTTTATTAACTTAGGCTGATTGTTATAAGGAGGTTTTCACTCTCCGGCGGAGATTTTATGTTATTTTGATTGGTTCAAATATTTATATAAGTATCTATATATATATATATATATATATATATATATATATATATATATATAAATATATATGTATGTATAGTTGTCTGATAACGCTCTAGCGGTTGCAATTTTTGTTTAATCGGTACCAAACACGATATTTAATCGTTTTATGTAGAAAGAAAGATCAAGTTCGTTAATGGCTGAAATTGGACCAGTGGGAGGGGGTTTAGAAGGAGGATTTTTGGAAATTCTAAATATCTCTACATTTATTCACTATCTTGAATATTAACCGAGATATTTGCATTTGTATTCTGTGTGTCGTCAGCAAAAGTCGGCTATGTTCGGGACTTTCCGCCGACAGCTAGTTCGGCAGTTTCCGTAACTGTTCGCCCCTCGTGAATTGGCTTAGAGACTCCTTACTACTACTGTTATTGGTAGGCAGACTTCTCTATTGTATAACTTCACGTGGGAAATCTGCTTAGTTTACGCAGCCCCCGCGTGACGGACTTTTTTTAATATTACTTATGGATATAATATTGGAGATAAATTACTAAAGCTATCTGGTTTGAGACCTTAAGATCCTTTCTTTTGCCAGATATATATATATATATATATATATATATATATATATATATATATATATATATATATATATATATATAAACTCAACCGCAAAAAAACCGGACACTTAGATTTAGTCTTATAATTTTGTTAAATACTTAATATATATGTATATTAATCTTTTTAATTAAAATAATTGGTTAATCTATAGGTTATTTAATCAAAATTTGCCAAAAGTGAATAATTTTTATTGATTATTTACAAAAAAATACAAAATAAAAAAAAAAGATAAATTAACACATTTAAAAAAAAAAAATTATTCTTCATTTTTATTACTGTGAATGGTAGACTTCGCTACCCCAAGCGTTTCGGCAATGTAACATAAGCTCCGGCCTTCCATCTAAGTTTGAAAGACCCATTATTCTGGACCGAAATAAAAATAAAACATTAATTAAAGAAAATGCTTGGTTAATAATTAAAGATGTTTAAATGTGCGAAAAACTACTTTCAGTTTAGAATAGATCAACTTCACGACAAATAAATCTAATTGTTTACTAATCCTGAAGGGATTAGTTCAATGGACTTAGACTCTAAATTCTCTGTAATAACTAGAATAGCCACATAAAGAAAATTGCTGAAAATTAGCTTTTAATACGACAAAAATGAAGTGTCCGGTTTTTTTTGCGGTTGAGTGTGTGTATATATATATATATATATATGTGTGTGTGTGTGTGTGTGTGTGTAAAACAGAGACTCTAGCCTAATTATTCTTTGATCGTCACTAAACTTGATATTTAAACATTTAATGTATAACTAAAAATCAAGTTCGTTAATGATCGAAATCTCGTTGGAAGTTTATATAGATAGAAAATTTATATATGTTAAATTCCTTATATATATATATATATATATATATATATATATTATATATATGAGCAATTTAACAATATACATTTACTGAAGTACAGCTAAACATTATGAATTTTTAATTTAATAGAAGTACAAGATGCCTTCATCAGATTTAATTTCGTTTTACTTTTCAGTTAACACCCAATCCTACCATTCCTTTTACAGACAAACCCGTTCTTAAGATATCATATCCAACTAATGCTTAATTCTTATTTATATAGGGTTATTTCTAATGGAGAAATAGAGATCATAATGTCCTGATAACTTAAACCGTGTCTTTTTCGAGTTAATTGAATGATTTTTAATGCCATTACGATGAGCATTTAAGTCACGTCTATAGAACAAATATATGAAATTGGGTTGAAAATAAAATCATATTCGATATCGGAAAAGTAATACAAAACGATAATGTTATGGCATGAAAGAGCGCCGCTAAAAGGCAAAACTGACTGTGATTCGTATTATATTTCTCCTTTAAAAGAATTTAGATGATCAGTTCTCCTCCTGTATCTCTAAGTGTCCGTCACGCAGGTGCTGAGTACACGACACAGATATTTCCCGGGTTGGGATGTACTCTGTAGATGTTACAACTAATTCTATTCTCCATTTTAGCAGATTTCCCTTAAGGGAAATCAGCTATTGAGGTCGTACTCAAGACGCGATTTTCGAAACATTTCTTCAAACGTCCATCGATCCTACCCTGGAGATGATGAAAATCAGGTCCGTTCAAAATTATATCTATATATATATATATATATATATATATATATATATATATATATATATATATATTTGTCTGTTGACGCTCAAGCGATCGCAATTTTTGTTTGATCAGTACCAAACTCGATATTTAATCGTTTTATGCAAAAAGAAAGATCAAGTTCGTTAACGGCTAAAATTGGACAAGTGAGAGTAATATCGAAATATCTCCTTTACTTTGCGTCATGGACATTTTAAGAAATGATTCGAAAATCCCATCATGAGTACAACCTCAATAGCTGATTTCCCTTATGGAAAATCTGCTTTAACGGTAAATGGCATGAGTCACCTAGAGATATTTAGCACCCTATCTATCTCTGTAAGATGTTCCTAATCACTTTCAGACATCCCCAGTTGATGCACAAGTGGTCCATCTTCTTGTAAAAATAAAATTTCCCAGAACGGACGAAGAATTTAGTATTGGTGTCGAAGGTTCTAAATGGTATGCCGATTTCAGAGGGCTTAAGGAGCAAAGCATAATGGGATATGTTTACGATGTAGTGGTTATATCATTATCGAAAGACGACCTCTGCTGATGAAATGGAACAAGGATTTGTAATCAGAGACTACTAGCTACTAGCAGGATAAGTTTCCAGAATTATTTGGCGGAAGTAAGTTGTTAGTGAAAAAGCTGTGAAACAATTATATCGAAGGACAGGAGCGATTTTCCGCATCACCTAGGTGTAGAACCCAGCACCTTCGTCATGCTCAGCCAATCGATTTTTCTATTGTCCATAGAAAATAAATAACCAATGCCATTTATTGACACTAAACAGCAGATAATCGTTTCTTCAAGTAACCTTTTGGTTAGCGCTAAATACTCTTCCGTGAAGTAGTATAATGATACAAAACAGTCATTCAAACTTAAATGTAAGCCGCTAGCTTATATGTTTATTGATCAACAATTTTAGAATATTGCCAATTAGATTAGTGGCCTTATAATTTCTGGTTCGAACCGTTATATGAGCTATTCCGAATTTTAGCAGATTCTTTAATTTCACCTATAAACCCCCACACTTCCTGGACCTACTTCATATATGAACAAAAGTAGTGATAAATGAAGTGCTTAAATATCGATGTTTGTACGAATAAATACAAAAGTCCGTCACGCAGGGAGCTGCGTTAACTAAACAGAATTCCCATGTGCTTCACGTATTTGCATCTACCTCAAAACGTAAAAGTTCAATGAGAACATATTTGGTATTACTTAAGGCTTCAAGTAATGTTCTTCATAATATAAGAGCTTATTGTTAATATGACATGAGAAGGAATGGGAGTTTACTGAAGGCCGAAAACTAAACAATACAAACATCTCGGTTAATAATCACCGATTCTGAAAAAAAAAAAAAAGAAAAAAAAAAAAAAAGAAAGAAAAAAAAAACTTGCATAACAACATTTACAGAACATTACATTTGCAATAAGATTGGTTATATATAATATTTTGATCCGACGCATAATAACGGAAATATTAAGAATTTTCAAAGTCCCACCTCTAACCTCCCCCTCTGCCACTGGTAGGATTTAAGTCATAACGATCTTGATCTTTAGTTTTACATAAAACGTTTGAATATCGAGTTTGGTAACGATCAAACAAAAATTGCGACTGCTAGAACGTTATCAGACATATACACTCAACCGCAAAAAAAACCGGACACTTAGATTTAGTCTTATAATTTTGTTAAATACTTAATATATATGTATATTAATCTTTTTAATTAAAATAATTGGTTAATCTATAGGTTATTTAAACAAAATCTGCCAAAATTGAATAATTTTTATTGATCATTTACAAAAAAATACAAAATAAAAAAAAAGAAAAAGATAAATTAACACATTTAGAAAAAAAAAAATTATTCTTCATTTTTATTACAGTGAATGGTAGACTTCGCTACCCCAAGCGTTTCGGCAATGTAACGTAAGCTGCGGCCTTCCATCTAAGTTTGAAAGACCCATTATTCTGGACCGAAAAAAAAAAAATTAATTAAAGAAAATGCTTGGTTAATAATTAAAGATGTTTAAATATGCGAAAAACTACTTACAGTTTAGAATAGATCAACTTCACGACAAATAAATCTAATCTGAGTTTTATCTAATTGTTTACTAATCCTGAAGGGATTAGTTCAATGGACTTAGACTCTAAATTCTCTGTAATAACTAGAATACCCACATAAAGAAAATTGCTGAAAATTAGCTTTTAATACGACAAAAATGAAGTGTCCGGTTTTTTTTTGCGGTTGAGATTATATAGTTTTGAACGGATCTCATTTTCGTCAAAGTGAAAATTGTGTCATGAGTACGACCTTAATAGCTAATTTTCCTTAAGGAAAATCTGCTAAAATTTGGCCCACTGAAGGATTTATATATATATATATATATAGACCGCATTTGAGTATCCCTTGGGTAGAATCGATGAGCATTTGATGAATTTATTCGATCTTTGACACCTTAAGGGGAGTCTAGTAATAAAAATCCAAAGAGGGTTAAAATCTATTGGCTTTGACAGGCTGTTTTGAAATTGATATTCATTTTGAATAAATTTCCATCCCGTAATTTGTTCTAATATAGAGGTAAAGTAATAAATCTCGTCGATCGGAAGCTTATTGATTAATGACAATACATTTTTCTTTTTTTAAGATTCCGTGTTGTGAAATAGGGCTTGTAACGACAGTCGCGTGTCCCCCAGCCGACCTCCTGGCGTCCCTGCTTTAGCCCTCTTTGCCATTCATTCATCTAGCTCCTCTCTCCTATTCCCCATAATCTATCCAATCAAATGAAGGCAGCCAATCACACGGAAATGTGACATTTCCAACAAAAGTATTGTAATATATATACTCAACCGCAAAAAAAACCGGACACTTCATTTTTATCGTATTAAAAACTAATTTTCTTTATGTGGGTATTCTAGTTATTACAGAGAATTTAGAGACTAAGTCCATTGAACTAATCCCTTCAGGATTAGTAAGCAATTAGATAAAACTCAGATTAGATTTATTTATCGTGAAGTTGATCTATTCTAAACTGTAATATTAAAATCCAATTTTTCTTTTATGTTTTTATTTTAAATAAAGATTAGATTGATATATAATATAATTACAATATATTATAACTGTAAGTAAAGGTTTTTTTGCACATTTAAAACATCCCTTTAATTATTAAACCAAAGCATTTTCTTTAATTAATGTTTTATTTAACTTTGACGGACTTCATTTTCGTATCTCCTGGTTATGATCGATGGACATTTTGAAGAAAAGAAACTTTTCATATTTTATTACGATAATAGCTGATTTCCCTTAAGGGAAATCTGCTAACATAAAGGGTAAATTTTTATCTCACATCTATTAAGGCAATTCATATTTTTTTTAGATACTTAGAGTACAAACTAACCTTTAAAATTATTCCTCCCAATCAAAATAACATAAAATCTCCGCTGGAGAGTGAAAACCTCCTTATAACAATCAGCCTAAGTTAATAAAGATAGCTGGGTAAGACCTTAAGATCCTTTCTTTTGTCTGAATTACTTTAATTGGTCTCAGTGAGGATTAGATGCAATTAGAAGCAATTTATGCAACAGGACATGGCTCAATTAAAGTACACCTAAAAAGATTTAAACTGAATAATAACTAAATTGTGCCCATGCGGATTTATTACTGTACAGTCTTACGCGCATGTCACACATGACTACACCGCTTTCAAACGAAAGGTACCTTTCAGTTATGAAAATAACAAACCGGTGGCTTGGGGTAGCGAAGTCTACCATTCACTGTAATAAAAATGAAGAATAATTTTTTTTTTTAAATGTGTTAATTTATCTTTTTATTTTTTTTATTTTGTATTTTTGTGTAAATAATCAATAAAAATTATTCACTTTTGGCAGATTTTGTTTAAATAACCTAAAGATTAACCAATTATTTTAATTAAAAGATTAATATACATATATATTAAGTATTTAACAAAATTATAAGACTAAATCTAAGTGTCCGGATTTTTTTGCGGTTGAGTGTATGTGTTGTCATTCTTTTTTCCCCTGTCATATCTGGATTAGAATTATGGGAATTGCCAAAAATCCTAGTTTCTCTACCGGCTCCTAACCAAGAAAACATCCGTTTTACACAGGATTTGTTGTGAGTTTCTAGTGCAGTAATGGAATGAACTGTTACTTTCTATGGATTTATTTATCCACATATTAATTTTTTTAAACAACTAAATATTTTATAAACGTTATAAAACACGCTAATTTCAGAGCTCTATTTTTACCGTATTATACACGAGAAGCCAGGGAATTATTTTAAAAATTAGACGAACTAATCTTCTTTATTTTCTTTTTGTAGTAAATATGGACTGTCTACTGTAATAACAACATTTAAACCTCTAAATTGAAAAATCGAGATATTCTTTATATCAAAAATAATTTATAGAACCATCCGTTCTTTGAAGGGAGGTTTCAAATTAATGCCAAAGGATTTGCTCATTACGTCTATTTTATAAGCCATGTTGCTATGTTGCTATGTTGTTGTTGTTGTTGATAGCAAATTTATTTCCGTAATTTCATATTTATTTACATCATCCGAGAGAATCGAGGTGTTTTTACTATGATGAGAAGAAAAATCCAATCAAATGAAGGGAACCAATCAGAAGGAAATGTGACATTTCCAACAAAAGTATTGTAATATATATGTGTTGTCATTCTTTTTCCCCCTGTCATGTCTGGATTAGAATTATGGGAATTACCAAAAATCGAAGTTTCTCTACAAACTCCTAACCACAAGGACAACCGTTTTCAAGATTTGTTGGGGGTGAATTTCCAATACAGTAATGGAATGAACAGATGCTTTCTATGGATTTATTCATTTATATATTAATTTTTTTTAATTACTAGATATTTTATAAACGTAATAAAAACACGAATTCCATAGCTCTTATTTTTACAGTATTAGACTCGATAAGCCATGGAAGTATTTTAGAAATCCGACGAACTAGTCTTCGTTATTTTCTTTTGTAGTGAAGGTGGACTGTCTAAATATTTCCAAATCAGATATATATATATATATATATATATATATATATATATATATATATATAAAGAATTCTGATGTTTATCTGAAGTCTATTTAAATTCAGGGGGATAATTTTCACATATGGTGATACCCAAATGTTCTCTTTTCTCGTCTTAACTATAATAGCAACATTTAAACCCCAAAATTGGAAATTCGAGATATTCTTTATATCAAAAATAATTTATAGATCCATCGGTTCTTAGTAGGGAGGTTTCAAATTAAATGCCAAAGGACTTGTTTATTACGCCTATTTTTAAGTCATGTTGCTGGACTGTGATAGCAGATTTATTTCCGTAATTTCATATTTATTTACATCATCCGAGAGAATCGAGGCATTGGTGTTTGTACTATGATGAGATTAAAAAAAAATAAATTAAAGTGACACTACGGTGATCGGAACTTTATTTATCTTATTTGACATGACCTTCCGTTGCCTAGCTCATTATGTTATGGACAGCAATCATAGTTCTTGAGTTAACATAATTAAATGATGAAATGTATAACCAAAAAAGTCCGCAGCAGGGGCTGCGTAAACTAAGCAGATTTCCCACGTGAAGCTATACAATAGAGAAATCTTTATACGAGAGCCGTCTCTCTATACGTTCGTTATCGGCCCACATTTAATAAACATACAAATATCTCGGTTAATGTTCAAGATAGAGAATAAATGTATAGAACAATATTTATAGTAATTTTAGTTTGTAATAAGATTGGTTCTATGCAATATTTTGATCTGACGTATGGTAACGGAGATATTTTGAATTTTCAAAAAACCTCCCCTCTAAACCCCCCCTCCCCCTGGTCCGATTTCAGCCGTTAACGAATTTGATCTTTCTTTTTACATAAAACGACTAAATATCGAGTTTGGTAACGATTAAACAAAAATTGCGACTGCTAGAGCGGTAACAGACAAAAAAAAAAATATATATATATATATATATATATACAGTTTTGAACGGACCTCATTTTCGTCATCTCCTGGGTAGGATCGATGGACATTTGAAGAAAAATTTCGAAAATCGCGTAATGAGTACAACCTCAATAGCTGATTTCCCTTAAGGGAAATCTGCTAAAAGAAAACATTTGTTTTAACTTAGTTTTGGTTTCAATTTGTATCAAAGACAACATTATTTAATCTCCTATTTAAATGCATTTTTTTTCTCATCCTCTAAGGTTTTGGATGGTATTTGGAAAGGAAACATTTGACTGATTTTTTATGTTATTAGTGGATGAGGCGGCAAGATAGAGATAGGGAAAAAAGCATGGGGGAGTGGAGGGGGGAGGAAAGAGATGCTAAGTATTATAGATGAGGTTTTCTGACATTCAATCGAGGGGAGGAGGGAGTTGAGGACGAAGTGAGTGATCGGTTGTCATCTGGGCTCGAGTGAGAAAGATAATAAATGAACCCGGCGTTGATAGAAGGAGCCGGGGCTTTTCGCATCAGAGTGAAAGCAACCAACAGCACTGAGTTACGTATTACTGTTAGCGATGACGAGGAAGTTGCATCTAGAAGGTGAACTAAGCAGAATTTTATCAGATTTCCCTTGAGGGGAATCAGCTATTGAGGTAGCACACAATTTTCAAAAAAATGTTTGTCGCACAGGGGCTGCGTAAACTAAACGCAGATTCCACGCGTGAAGTTCTACAGTAGATAAATCTACGTACTGGTAACACTTAACAACACCATGAATATTAAGTGAAAAATACGAACGGCAATGAAAAGTCATCCAGTCAATTTCATTAAACTCCCAACGGCATGCGTCTGAATTGTGAGCAAACAGGTGAGCCAACTTCACAGGGCAGCACGCATAGAAAGAAATATTCTTCACCGGAAAGAAAAACGATTACTAAAATATATCTGAATATACCATATTCATTTTAATGAAAACTATTTACTGTGTCTAGTATTGTGACGTATAAAGAATCAGAATATTTTTCATCTCAGTCACTCAAATTTTATTAATCAAAAAACTTAGACGGGGGGGGGCAGAAAATATTTGCATCTATCTCGTATAATAAATGTCTCTTCAAAACAATATTTGGTATTTAAGATTCGAGTTAAGTGGTATACTAAATAACAAAGTATTGTTTATGTGACACGAGTAGGAGTAGGGGTTTGCTGAAGGCTGAAAAATGCAAATATTTTGGTTAATATTCAAGATGAGAATAAATTTATTTAATTTGCAATAAGATTGGTTATATACTTTTTTTTTTTTTCAATGTGACGTATAGTAACGGAGATATTTCGAATTTTCGAAACGCCTCCCCTCTAACCCCCCCCTTCCACTGGTCCGATTTACATAAAACATTTAAATATCTAGTATGATAACGATCAAACAAAAATTGCGACCGCTAGAGAGCGACACGTGTTAGAGCATGATGAATGACAGAATAATATTAAAACTGTTATGTTTTATTTCGGCATAACGTCGTAATTTTCGAAATTCTCCTCCTCTAAACCCCCCTCCTACTGGTCCGATTTCAGCCGTGAACGAACTTGATCTTCATTTTTACATAAAACGATTAAAACCGAGTTTGGTACGGATTAAAGAAACATTACGCTAGAGCGTCAAAAGACATATCTATATATATATCTATATATATATATATATATATATATATATATATATATAGATAGATATATAATTTTGAACGGACCACATTTTCGTCATCTCCTGGGTAGAATTGATGGGCAATTGACGTTTTTTTTTGAAAATCGCATCACGAGTACTAAGTCAATAACAGATTTCCCTTATGGTAGTTCCTTAAACAGAAAAGGCATAAACTAGTCCAAAAGTATAGAACAGAGGCTGTAACATATATTTTTATATTACCATTTCCATCTATAAATCACCACTTCTCCCTTTCAGTATTGAGACTATTTCTACCTTGACGATGTCTTGTAGAAACATTTGTCTCCCTACCATATTACTTAGTCGAAACATTATATAGGTCCCATATTAATAACTATATCCAAGCAAAACATGATAGCAATATTTATCTTAATTTGGCCTATGATACCGCTTAAATTGAAATAGTTACTCAATAATTTAGGTAGGATGAAAGAATTGGCTAAGCTTCCACTATAACTTAGTGGTAGTTATAGCGGAAGCGTAGCCGATTCTTTCATCTACCTACATTAGAAGTCAGTTCCACATGCCAGAATACCAACTCAGAATACTCAATAATTGATTAAACATACTGAATCTCAGAGAAAGTCATTACGATACTAGAAGTATCTCTAGTGAAACATTAACACCCCAATACTCAGATTGTAAGATTTATTTTGATTAGTTCAGTTTCAATAACTGGTATTCCTGTAGAAGGGGATTCTGATTTGAAAACCCTTTTAAGATTTGATTCCACAAATGTTAAATGAAATCGAAATGGCTTTGCTTCAATAGGCTAATTTCCCTGGATATGAGCAATTCTGATACAATCTTTAATTGGGTCACACAAGTCAGATCAATAGCTAATCACTATGGCTGAGGAAAGGAGTTTACTGAAGTTTGTCAGAACGGAATATTGAAATACAAAAATGAAATTTTAGGCAAGTTAAAAAACCACGACCTTTCAATTGATATCCACCGAGCTACCAATTCCAAAAGTAACCCCATCTTCAGAACTATATCCAGCCCGGAGAACTACCTGACATTTAAGAAAAACATAAAAAAACTAAGATCTGTTAGCCAATTAAGAGTATCAAGCTCAGAATTCACCAAACTTCAATCACGAAACAAAACTTTCTCATTCAAAGCTCAGGAACCATGCACTTTTTGTAGTCAGTTCATCCCTGATAGCCTGTCACATATACTTTTCTACTGTGAGAAGCTCATTGAAGACAGAAATAAATATCTACAAACACTTTCCTCAGCAGTCAGTGATGTGGATAAAATTGAAGAGATACTTAGTATCGATAGCCTTGAAAAACTACACAAGATTTACTACTTCAACACGTCAGCATGGAATACTCTGGAATCTATAAGTGCTGATGGACCACACTCCAGTTAAATGTTATATTAAGACGGAAAAGGGTTTACAGAATGCTTTCAGTTATCTTTTATGTACTATATTTTACTATTTACACTATATTGCATTTTTTTTGTTATTTTTATTGTCATATTATTGTTGATCTCAAGATTTTGGATACAATTATTTATTTAAAAAGACAGAATTGTTATTTGTTTATTTAATTTGTACAAGATGTAAATCTTTAACAAATAAATATATATTCTATTCTATTCTATTCTAAGTGTGTGCAGGAAGCTAAAATGTTTGTGTGTGTGTGTAAATATTTGCAGGATTTAGACCTGTTTATTAAAAAATAACACTGGTTAGTTCAGGCAGGAGATGTAATTAGCATAGTACGAATAGGGAGGAAGTTATCTAGTTTGACTGCTGGCTTAAATACAAACAGGGGGATAATTGAGACTTAGCGACATTGTAATTAAGGGGAGTTTGGCCTCTCATAACAATGACACGGTTCAGCGGTTACACTGCTGGGGCTACTGACACTATTACTCTCCCCTATCAAATCCAATTTTTCCTCCATTATACCCCGTGCTTGTTACACTTGTAAACAATGAATTACTCTAATCTATCGATATTGCTAAATAAATACTAAAGCTCTCTCAAAATCCGGGTTCGCTCTCAAATTCGCTCCAAAACGTTTGAAGTTTTAACATGTTCATCTCTTGTAATCACAGTCTAAACATTTTGGCCTTAAGTATGTTAGTCAACAAATCTAGAAATGTGAGTTGTTCTTGCTGAATTTTTCGGCAACTTTTATGAATTGTTTTTCACTTTAAGGTATTTTATCACTAATATTGCATTTACAGCTTACATTTTAATCTTTGATTACATAAGACTCTTATTATGCGACGTGTAGATAATAGTTTTTATGTGATTTCAACAATATTGATTTTACTTCTGCAACGTTCTTGCGATCGTCATTCTTATTTTATCTTTATTAGTTTATGTAAAAGTTAGGTATATTCGAAAACCGAAAATTGAAAATATCTCCGGTACTACGAGTCGGATCGAAAAATCATATATAACAATTCTTTTGTAAATCTAATTTTCTATAAATGTTGTTCTTTACATGTTTTCCCTATCTAAAATAAACTGAGTTTTGCATTTTTTTTAACTTTCAGCCTTTAGTAAACCCCCACTTCAAGCACTTTAACAATAAGGTACTACAACTGAAACGTTTTATTCATACCTTAAATCCCCCAATTTTATTTTCAATAGATTTTCGAGAGCAGATTCATGCAAAATACGCTGTGTGAAGATTATATTGACCGACCACTTCTATTCATCGGATTTTATTTTGGAAATGGAGAATATATGGTCAGATGAGCTCCGTAGCCAGGGAAATAATCTTAGTTAACGAGGTCCCTGCGTTATTGACTTTTAGCAGATTTCCCTTAAGGAAAATCAGCAATTGAGGTCGTACTCATGACGCGATTTTCGAAAAATCTCATCAATACTACACATGAGATAACGAAAATGAGGTCCGTTCAAAACTGTAGATATGTATATATATATATATATATATATATATATATATATATATATATATATATGTTAACGCTCTAGCGGTTGCAATTTATATTTCATTTTTGTCAAACTCGATATTTATACGTTCTATTTAAAAGTTTATTAATGGCTAAAATCCGACCAATGGAGGAGGGGGATTACAGGGGTGAATTTCGAAAATCCTTAATATCTGTGTTATTATGCGTCGGATCGAATAAATAATTGCACCAATCTTATTGAAAATGTAATGTTCTGTAAATTTTGTTATGTGTGATTTTTCACTATCTTGTTTATTAACCGAGATATTAGCATTTTTTTTTTAGTTTTCGGCCTTCAGTAAACTCCCATTCCTTCTCATGTTATATTAACAATAAGATGTTATATTATGAAGCAAATTATTTGATACCTTAATACCAAATATCGTCCTCATTTAACTTTTACATTTTGAGGTAAATGCAAATATGTGGCGCACGTGGGATATCTGCTTAGTTAACGCAGCCCCTGCGTGAAGGAGTTTTTATTAGATTCCGTTAAAATCTTAAATCTAGTTCGTTTCGAGGAAATGGGGGAATAGAAGAGCTAATTGAGAAAAGGAAAATTATGATTTTTAGATTTTAGTAAGAAAGGAATCGGAGGTTCCTGGCGTCTAACAGTGCACCACCCATGTGGTTGCATATTTGGCATGGACCTAAGTTCAGCCTGCTATTAGGCAGGGTAAACCGGCGCCTACTGAGCGACTGGCAGATTTTAGGGGTGACAAATTGCCCTCCCCTCGGGCTCTATTCTTCTTCGTTTTGATTCAAGGTTCTTCTTATATTATTTAGTCGGGAAGTAATTTGCGTACGCGTATATATGCCTAGGGCACTTATTTGATAAAACTGCATTCATGATTGTTACAGCAATAACATAAAATTCACTACATTTTCTCTGACTCTTTCATTATATTGCGTTATGCTTAGCAAAGTTTTAGATTTTAATAAATGTCACCTTTGAGAAAGTATGGTAAACTTATGTAAATCTAGTCCCAATCACCTATATTCTAAAATCCGTGTATTTCTATTGATGCCTTTACATTATGTGAAATTGAAACTTCGGCGTGCATACTCGCGGGTAATGTATATTTCTCCGTTAACTCGATAATCTTTGAACAAAATGCCTGTTGTACATTAAGATCGAAACATGTGTTTTTGTTTTTTTTTAATAAAATTTGTGGCCTAAGCTGGATTGAAATTGTGGAAATGGGGCGGCTCGAAGAAAATGTTTGGAAGCCTAACTATGATATTTTTTTTAAATTCTCATCCTTTTAGGTATATATTCATCATCAGCACGTTCATCGGCTATTAAGGTCGTACTCATGACGTGATTTTCGAAACATTTAAAGATATTTATTCCAGACATTAAAGAGCACTTAGGACAAAAATTAATATCAACTGACTTTTATTTGACACAATTATTAACTGGACACGGAACAACAAATTCTTATTTTAATCGTTTTGGTCTAACAGATCAACCAAGCTGTTACTGCGACTTTACTACTGAACAGACATACAGACACTTGCTCTATGACTGCAGACTACTAACAGACAAAAGAGAAAACTTTAAAACCCAACTAAAATGCCGACAAAAAAATTGGCCTGTTGAGGAAAAACTATTATTTTATAAACATAATAAACCATTAAAAAAGTTTGCTGAAGAAATGTATGACTTCCTGTATTATTTGAAATTGAAATACAGTTAATTAATTCATTATTCAGCATTGAATTCAAAATTTGTTTTCTTTTCTTTTATTTTTCTTTGTTGTAAATAATTTTATTGTACAAATATTTTATGTTATTATAGTTTAAAAAAAAAAAAAAAATGATCAAGCACACGTTATGTCCTAATTATTGTACGGGACGTGTGGCTAATAAACTCCCTTCCTGTAGGGTTACTTCAGGAAGGAAATATATATATATATATATATATATATATATATATATATATATATATATTATTATTATTTATTGGTATATATATTATGTCTCTTAATACTCTAGCGGTCGCAATTTTTGTTTGATCGTTACCAAACTAGATATTTAAATCTTTCATGTGTAAGAAAGCTCAAGATCGATAATTCAGACATCCGGCCAGTTGGAGGGGGGTTTAGAGGGGAAGATTTTCGAAAATTCAATATATCTCCGTTACCATACGTCGGATCAAATAACTGTATAGACCCAATCATATTAACACTTAAATGTTATATAAATATTTTTATATTCATCTATTCTCTATCTTTAATATTAACCGGGTATTTGCATTTTTCAGCTTTCAGCCTTCAGCAAACCCCCACTTCTGCTCATGTCATATAAACAATATTCTATTATATCATAAACTACTTTATTCGAAGCTTAAATACCAAATATTGTTTTCAAAAAAACCTTTATTATACGAAATACGTGCAAATATGTTGTGAACCCCCCCCCTCTTAAGTTTTTGGACTACTAAAATTTGAGTGATTGAGAAAATATTATTCTGATTCATTATGAATTGCAGTGCTAGATATATTAAATAGCTATCAATAAAATTAATATATTGTACTCAGATGTATTTCAATAATTGTTTTCCTTTACGGTAAAGAATATTTCTATCTATCTATACATCTCTGATAGGTTGACAGACCTCTTTGTTTACAATTCAGACGTTTTCCGTCGTGAGGTTATTAAAATCGACTGAAAGATTTCTCATGACGGAAATCTGCTTAGTTTAGTTAGTTTTGAGTAACGGACTTATTTTTTTATAATTCAGGGGTTTCTAAACAGTCATTAAAATAAGTGTAGTATAATTTCACATTGGCTGGTTGGCAGATTAGTTATTGTTCATTCATTTTGCTTTTCAGGTTATAGAACACCACGTAACTTAAATTTTTTTCATTTTTTTTTATTTATTTACTCTCACCTTTTGTGGAATGTATTTCCTATTGAATGACCAAAATAACTCTTCACAAAACGGAGTTTGAAGTTGGATATAAAATATTGCTGGGAAAAATGTAATACTTTATTTTGATAGGTTCTGCTCGAGCGAACTGGATTTGGTTCAAGTATGAGGAGTTGAAGTGGTGTGCTACTCCTGCTAAGGCCGAAGCCACCTGCTTCAAATTCCTATTTGAGCAGCAAAGTGGTATTAGTACGACCTAGTTAGCCTCATGTCTAGTGGGCAGACTGCTTCAACCTCTGTCACCACTCAATACCTAATTTTCGACCCCCTTTTACGACTCGAGCATAGAAATTGCATATTTCATCTCGACACTCTTGCCAAGTCTGCTTCCAATTTGTCTCCGTCATGTGCAGCAGTTATCCCTGCACCACTACACCTTTAACGTTTTCTGTCTGTAGCGTTTAGCTAATTTCTCTCAGGGGTATTCACCTATTGAGGGTGTACTCTTGACGCGATTTTAGAAAAAAAGTCAAAAATGCATAAGATCAGTATGAAAAAACAATTAGGAAATTTTGTGGAGTATGAGAGTAAAATGTCCGTCACGCAAGGACTGCGTTAACTTAGCAGATTTCCCTCGTGCCCAACTACTTATCTTCATTTATCTAAAAACCGTAATGTTCAATGAGATCAATATTTGGTATTTAGTCTTTAAATAAAGTGCTTCATAATAAAACTAGCATTTTGTTAATATGAGATGAGAAGAAGTGGGAATTTACTGATGGCCGTAAACTTAAATATGGAAATATCTAGTTAATATTCAATTTAGTGAATGCATGTATATAACAACATTCATAAAACATCACATTTGAAATATGATTGATTCTATATTGATCTCCCCCCTCGCTCTGGTCCGATTTTAGCCGTTAACGAACTTGATCTTCATTTTTATATAAATCGTTTAAATATCTCGTTTGGTTATGATCAGACGAAAATTGCGACTGCTAGAGCGTCAACAAACAAATCTCTCTCTCTCTCTCTCTCTCTCTCTCTCTCTCTCTCTCTCTCTCTCTCTCTCTCTTTCTTTTTATATTTTATATATATATATATATATATGCACACAGTTTTGAACGGACCTCATTTTCGTCATCTCCTGGGTAGGATCGATGGACATTTGACGTAATCTTTCGAAATTCGCGACATGAGTACTACCTTAATAGCTTATTTCCCTTAGGAAATTTGCTAAAACGACTGACTAACCAACATCCGGCCGGCTTAATGGGGTATTAACCAGTGGCAGAATCGATAACCTGACGAGACTATTAAGGGGGGGTCAGTCGATATAACAGTTGTGCTGAATACGACGCCCCCGACCGTAAGGACGGCCCTGCTTTATGATTCCAAGCTAATATGATGCTCAGTCGGCGCTTTATAGGAAGAACATTGGGGAGGGGACTCCACTCAGAGGATGTAAGGGCTAAACGGAGTAGCACTTTATTTGCCTTTACCTTCAGGTGGAAATATTCCCAGAGATGCCATTCCTTTTGGATGTGTGTAGTGTAGGGGGAGCGTGTAGAAGTTGGCTGAATATCTGCTGGGGGGGTGCATCGAAGGGAACGGCCAACCTTCCCCGGAGATCAGCTACTCCATTCTTCTCAAGTGCTTCACAAACTCCGTCAAGTGCCTCGCCACCCTTTTCTTTTACCACCCTCTTCCTTCTTCGCCCAATATCAAACTTCCTACTTTTCGACTCAGCTCAGGGACAAATGCCCTCCTGCTCCACTATTAGTAAATGTCCGTCCCGTATTTGCATTTATCCCAAGACGTAAAAGTTCAATGTGAACAATATTTACTATTTAGGCTTCAAATAAATTGCATCATAATATAACATCTTGTTGTTAATATGACATGAGTTGGAGTGGGGGTTTATTGAAGGCCGAAAATTAAACAATGCAAATATCTCGGTTAATAATCGAAAAAGTCCGTCACGCAGGGGCTGCGTAAACTAAGCATATTCCCCATGTGAAGTTTCACAATAGAGAAATCTGCATACTGGTAACACACCACCGTGATTAAATACAAACGGTAATGAGAAAACTTTCAGTTAATTAAAATGAATTTCCAACTGAAACGGCTTCTGAATTGTAAGAATAATTTATATTTTAATAACTCAAATTTTAGTAGTCCAAGAACTAAAGAAGGGGGGGGGGGTGGATGAACAGAACGTATTGGGCATACATTTCACAAAGAACGAAGGTAAGGTAATGTTAGAAATGACAGGTAAGGTTAGAAGAAGCTTCCACCTGAGCCGAGTGGTTACGAAAATGTCCGAACTATACCCGACCACATGTCTCACAGACCTCATAAAAATGCAAATATCTCGGTTAATATTCAAGATACAGAATACATGTATATAACAATATTTATGGTACATTTAATTTGCAATAAGATTGGTACTATACAATTTTTCGATCTGATGCATAATAACGGAGATATTTTGAATTTTCGAAAATCCCCCCTTTAAACCCACCCTCCATCTATACCGATTTTAGCCGTTAACGAACTTGATCTTCATTTTACATAAAACGGTTAAATATCGAGTTTCGTAACGATCAAACAAAAATTGCGACCGCTAGAGCGTTAACAGACATATATATATATATATATATATATATATATATATATATATATATATATATATAATTTTGAAAGGACCTCATTTTCGACATCTCCTGGGTAGGATCGATGAACATTTGAAGAAATTATTCGAAAATCGCGTCATGAGTACGACCTCAATAGCTTATTTCCCTTAAGAGAAATCTGCTAATAGTGATAAAACGTACAAAACATTTATAGAATATTACATTTGCAATAACATGTATTCTATACAATTTTGTGATCTGGCATGTAATATCGGAGATATTTTAAATTTGGGAAATCCCCCCACTAAGCCCCCACCCACCATCTGATTTTAGCAGTTAAGGAACTTTATCATTCATTTTGCATGAAATGCTTATATATCGAGTTTGGTCAACAAACATTGCGACTGCTAGAGCCGAAAACCGTGTAATGAGTACAACCTGAATAGCCGATTTCAATTAAGGGAAATATGCTAATAAGATTTTTTTTATTACAAAAATGCATAGCGCTGCGCTATATGTTGACTGATTATGGAAATAACCCATAAAGTAAATATTTTAGTAAAGAGTTTCCAACAATGTCTTCTTTGTTTAACACAGGGAATGTGTTAAAAACGAATGAAATCAAAACGAGCCTTCTGGTCCTGGAATAACTTCTCCTAGAATCGTAATAAAAGGTTGTTAGTAAAATTGATGGCTCTTTGAATTTAGAAAATTTTTAGATAGTTTTGTTGTACCTCAAGTTAGTCTCCTTTTAGTGCGGGGGAGCGGATGACCTGAGGTAGCTCTATTATGAACATGGGTACTCAGGTATAGTGGTTGGGTCTTTAAGAACAGGTGTGGGGCTCTTTGCTTTACAAAAACCATTTTTGATGGCGCCTGAAATGTGGGTGAAGACTAAAATATGCACTGCGTATGTCTAGGATCTGAACATTCGGGCTAGAAAAATGCAGCTGCTTACAAAAATGGATTAGATTCCTGCAGGTGCCAAAATCCCTCGACCAATTATAGTGTCAAGTTGAGCCTGAGTGAAGAATCCATTTTAAAGAAATATTGTGTAAAAGAAAACAATAAACTGATTGGTGAGAGAGAAGGTGAAATGTGAAGGGGGAGCTGGTTAGCTAACCAGTCGGCTCCCATCAAACTTTCTTTATAGTCTGTCACAAAACTTAATTATAAGTTAATAATCCGTCGGCTGGCACGTTTTAAAGGGCTCTGTGAGAAGGATTTCACTTCGCTCCCAATTATGATGACTAAGCTTACGTTTTAATTAAATTCTTCCTACAACTGCTTTGGGTGGAAAAAATGTGACACATTGGGCCATCTTTGCAATGTCCTTTTTTAATATTTTCTGTATATAAATGCCTGTGATTCCTGTCCAACTGCCAGCAGCAAGACGTGTCTTAATGAACATTTATTATCAAAATTATATATTTTTTTTACTTTTAACGTCTTTTTTTAAGAGGAACCAAAATGTATCAACCACGTTTCAGCAAACGCAAAGATTGGAAATAGCAATAGTTAGTGTCAATTTATCTTTCAAATAATTTACTACACAACCGATTTCGTAAAACCAAGATAATAATGAAAAAAATATATAAGAGAGCACTAAACCTATAGTAATTATTCTAGAACAAAGAGTTTCGAATTAAAGCGGTTTTTTTTAGTATTTACAGGCTACACCTGGTAATTGATATCGTTAACAAAAAAACCTGATTTTCACGGGACGGAACAAGGGAATACGAGGGTCACAAGGACATGCAGTGGTTTCCCATTGCCTTCCGCATCAGACCATCCAGCAATAAGGCCATCGTGAGGAAAATTCCATTCACAACAGTAAAACCATGAGTGGAGAAAATTTTATTCAAGGCTGGAGTTGTTAGATAGCCATCACTCGGTAGCCTGTAGCCTGCATAAGCTGACTAATGATAGACTACTAGCCAGTATCAGTATGCAGACTACAACTTTAATCTACCCTCCAGTCTTGCCCTACTGACATGTTGTAAGTGAGAATTCAGACAGAGAGGGGACGATATAAAGTGTAGGGAAAGCGAATTGAAGATATATATTAACAGAAAATTAACTACTAACTGGGTAGTAAATTTGCAAATATAAGCCGATATTGTTCAAGAACACACACACACACACACACACACACACACACATATATATATACATGCATACATACATCTTCCACAAATAAGAGTACTTGTGAACTTAAAACTGACATGAGGTTTTTATGTATTTATAAAAAGAAACTTATTGCTTTCTTGTTTATTTTGCAAGAGTCATAACATATTTTTATGATTTGGCTCACCTTAGAGTTGGCCAGGGTGTTGGAAGGCCGCACACGTGGCAAACATATCCCTCTTGCCTTGGATAGATGATACAGTTGGGATCTCCCAAGCGCGATTTCTCCCTCTCATGACATCCTACATTAATACGAAGAAGAATTAGGTTCCTGCCAATTAAGTTTTAGCAGTTTTCCCCTCAAAGGATATCAGCTATTCAGGTTCTACTAAAGGCGGGGTGTGTGAAAAATTGTTTTCTAATTTTCATCCATCCTACCCTAGAGATGACAAAAAGTCCGTCACGCAGGGGCTGCTTAAACTAAGCAGATTTCCCACGTGAAGGCTTACAATAGATAAACATACATACAGGTAACACTACCGTGAATGCTCAGTAAATTTACAATACAAGTTAATAATCTCTACAACGGAAAGCGGCTGCATTGTTTTACAAACAGGCCAGACAGCCTCGTAGCGCTGCATAGATGGACCGGAAAGACAAACAATTAATGAAATATATCTGAATATTACATATTAATTTTATTGAAAACAATTTACTAAAGCTAGTGCTGTGATTTGTAATGAATCAAAAACAGCTTTATCTCAATCACTCATATTTTAGTAATCCAAAAACAAAAGGGGGGGGGTCAACAGAACGTATTTGCATATATCTCACAAAGTAAAAGTTCAATGCAAACAATATTTTGTATTTAGGCTTCGAATAATATGTTTTATTATATAAAATAGGATTGTTTCTGTAACACTAGTAGAAGTGGGGGTTTAATGAAGTCTGAAAATTGAGAAATGCAAATATCTCAGTTAATATACAAGATAGAGAATAAATGTATATAACAATATTTATAGTACATTTCATTTTCAAATAAGATTTATTCTTTACACTTTTTCGATCCGACTTGTAGTAACGGAGATAATTTGAATTTTCGAAATTCTCCCCCACTAAACCCCATCCCCTGGTCCTATTTCAGCCGTTAACGAACTTGATCTTTCTTTTTACATAAAACGACTAAATATCGTGTTTGATAACGATCAAACAAAAAATTCAGACCGCTACAGTGGCAACAGATAAATATGTATGTATGTGTATATATATATATATATATATATATATATATGAGTGTGTGTGTGTGTGTACAGTTTTGAACGGACCTCATTTTCGTCATCTACTAGGAAGGATCGATGGGCATTTGAAGAAAATTTTGAAAATTCCTTCATGAGTACGACCTCAATACCTGAAATATGGAAGTTTGTAAGATAAAGATAAGATCGATTCAAATGTATGTGTATATATATCTTTTAACTCTCTTGCGGCCGTAATTTTCGTGTGACTGTCCCCTGACTCGATTTTTAAACGTTTTACGCAATACTAAAGATCAAGTTTGTTAAAGGCTGAAATCCAACCAGTTTGAGCGCTGGATTTCCATTATTCTGTGTAGAAAAGAAAAATGCTATAGAATCGACCTTGTTAAACTATTGGTGTACTTCAATTGTTGCTCTATATACGTATTTTTTCATAACTCATAAAAAATCACCTCTTCTACTCATCAAATGTTTATTTAGAAATAGAGACTAAATTGTGGTGATATGAGTTTGCCATGATGTCATATCAGAAGGCTTGTTTAAAACACCACCTGCGTAGTGGATTTGTTTTTGCAATTTGGCGATCGGTGCATTTTATGTTTGAGTAGCAATGTATACAAATTGAAGCAGTGGGTCAAATTGGTTCTGCTAGACAGGGCTCTCTCAATATGTTTTGAAAGTTGTTAATTACTTTTATTTTTCATTCATCTACCTTTTTATTGCATACAGAGAAAATGCAGACATACTGTCAAGAAATTATTAGTTTTTTTCAGTTCATCTACCTTTATATAAAACAGTTTTAAGCACTGGCTTCTGAGCTACTTCTATTTGGGAAAACGTATGCTTAATTCAGGATAAAGTACCGATTGGTTTTGTTTTTTTTAAAACAATGTTCAAAATTTTGATTACACCAGTTCAATACCTAGAATTTTAATTTTGAGAAGTATTTAAAACAAAATAATTGTTCGTTTGAACAAACATTTCTACAACTTATATATTTTTTTAAAAAAATGACAGTTGGGCTATCGTCCAATCCGAAAACATTAAACAGTGACAAACGTACGACATATAAACGTCGTTAATGCTCATAACTTATAAAATAGTTGAAATAGAATTTTAACAATGATTGTTTACTATTAACATCTGTGAACTAATGGCTATTCTCATCAAGAAATGGACCATCTATTATTGGAAGATATATTCGCTGTCTTCCTTGGTCTTATTTATTATTACAATTATCGTCCTTTGGGACGTTCAAGCCCAATAGTCTCTTCAAATTCATGCCGTTTTTCAAGAATGAATAAGTAAAACAGGCCATTGAAATTGTTTAGTGCCTGATCAAAAAAATAGGGAAGATTGGAGATGAAGTAAACTTTTGAAGCCCGTAATACCGCCAAGTCGGTTTTAGCTTGAAGAGTTGTTAAAAATAGAAATATCCAGAAAGCATAAATTAATGTATGATATAGGATCTACTTGGGGGAAAGTGGAATATGTGAAAAGTGAATTGTAATTAGTGGTCTTTATTCATTTCTTTAAAACATTCGTGACATTTTCTCATTGTTGTTTGAGATTTACAAAATTGAATGGTAAACTCAAGGAGAAATGAAATTTCTAATTTATTTTTCTTGCTAAGATTCATAATATATCATGAAAGGGGGTGGGAAAGGTCTGACGACCTTTTTATCTTCAGGCAGAACGCTGGTAGGGACGAGCTGAAGGAAATTAGCAGCTTAAACTTTTTCTTAAGGCTTAGAAATAAAAGGAAAAGGGTAAAATATGGGCTCCAATCTGCTAGACTCTTCGATGTAACGGTAATTATGATGAACGGTTATCATCCTCTCAGATTCTCTTACAAAATACTTCCTTTCCTTAATTACATAATCCTGCTCAGCTACTTTGGGCCGACCATTTTATTTTAATTTTTCTCATTTTGAGCTTTCATTTTTAAATTAATCTCTTGATCTATTATATTTTGATTTATGGATAACATGCAGTACTCTAAAGAATGAACTTAAAGTGCAAACCTAGGTCTTGGCATTTTTCTTAGGGCTGAGCTGACAAAGAAGTTAACGTGCATTCATTAACAATAGAGCCCAAGAGTAGCCATCATTGAAGAAAAAAAAATTGTTTAAGGAGTAGGCAGGTACTTAAAGATTGAGGCAAAGAAGAATTTGTACAATATTAAAGCACTTGTCCGAGGTTAATTAATATAATTGCGTAATTTAAAGAGTTGTACTAAAACTAGTCAATAAAACAATGTCAAAGTTGTTATTTTATTTTTTGGGCTGAATTCGCAGTCAATGGTCCTACTCAAATAAAACAAAAATCTTTGGCTCAACAGCCTATGAAGAACCAATGAGACTGCCCTGCATACCATACAATGGATTGTATAGGATAGTCATCGTTTCCTGTCGTTTTGAGGTGACATTACAAAACGAATCGTCGCTGCTAATGTATTCAATTGCCTCACGATGCTGAATTTGCACAGGGCAACTAATAGAATCCCAATCTCAATGGGTAAATAAAATCTAGTAGGCTGTCCCCGGCCTCAATGTGGTACCTTTAATACGGGGCTACGGAGCGTTATTGCCACAGCCTCCCCTACTTTAATAAGCTAGGATAAAACAAAGACCATTCCTATCCTCTTGAAACTGCATTCCTACCAATGGTAAAATTGAGGAAGTGTCATAGAGAGAAATAATTAAATTAGTCCTTGTTCAAGGCGTCGGCATAGTTGGTTTGCGCACTTGCTCGAATATCAACTCCTGACCGATTTAGACATTTTTTTCTCTGACATAAAAATACTTTTCAAAATTTGATAAAAGGGATATTTGTAATTATACGAAAATATTACAAAATGGATAGTAGACGGGAACATCATTACAACTTAAGGAACACAGCTTACAGCTGTGAATAGAGAAACATTAAGGGAAGTGTATGGGAGATACAAAAGGAAATGGCGCTGATGACGAAGGATTTATTTTACGAGAGATTTTGAATTCTGATGGCCATAAACGTAGGAAGACCTCGCGGTTTAATTGGGCCTTACTGAGCTTTAAGTGGTTGGGGTAGTAAAGAGGTGATTAATGCATATTTGTAGTTCAGTTACGTAACGAAACAATGGAGAAAGCGTAGGCGTCATAAATAAGTTAACAAACAAGCTCACCAATACACAGGTGAGAGCTGTTCCTCTTCGAAATATCGAGGACAAAAGAATACTCTTATTTGATGGAGGATTTTACGAATATACTAGCAATAAACATCTCCGCTTTAAGAGTCATAAAAGAAATATTACCAACGTTAACCAAACCAGCAATCATGTTTATGGATGAGAAATCTTGTGTTCTCGCCTAGGAAATGGCCCGCTCCCCCTTATTGGGTATTATATTATTTGGAGGTGGCAAAGTGTAGCACAGATGGAGTTTTAGCGGCTTCTCCAAATATATTTGCATGTTGAACTTGATATTTGTCGTGCATTTAAGAAGGACAGCCTGCTCTCTTCAAAAGGCTACACGAGCAATTAGCTGCTCAAACTTTTTCTTAAGGCTTAGAAATAAAAAATAAAAGGAAAAGGGTAAAATATGGGCTCCAATCTGCTAGACTCTTCGATGTAACGGTAATTATGATGAACGGTTATCATCCTCTCAGATTCTCTTACAAAATACGTCCTTTCCTTAATTACATAATCTTGCTCAGCTACATTGGGCCTACCATTTTATTTTAATTTTTCTCATTTTGAGCTTTCATTTTTAAATTAATCTCTTGTACTAATATATTTTGAGTTATGGATAACATGCAGCACTAAAGAATGAGCTAAAAATGCTAACATATGTTTTGGCATTCTTCTTAAGCCTGAGCTGACAAAGAAATAAATGCACATTCATTTATAATAGAGCCCAAGGGTAACAATCATTGATGACAAATGATAAAATAACATTATTTAAAGATTAGAGAGATACTTAAAGGTTCAGGCACAGACGAGTGCATGAAGCTCTGATTTGCATGGAAAGAAATAAGGGAGGGAAGGAAGGCGGCTACAAATGACTTACCGTTTCCTTCTGAATTGGCCTGTCCAACAATACAGGCATCCAAAAAGAAAAGGCATTAACTGTTTAATAATGACAGGCATTAACCTTCTTATGGGTATGAACACTGCAACTTTACTATTTACACTCTAGCCTGGCCTCAGTGAGATGCTAGTCAGAATTTAGACAAGTAGAAATAATAGTATTAGAAGTCTGCAATTATGACCTCGAGATAGTTTTTCTGTAGTCTATCTATTGTCAGATAACAATGAATGATCTTCCAATAAGAGTTTCATTCTGCACCATGAGGGCGAAAATAATAGAAATAAATTTCAGAGATATTGTGAAATATTGTCCTCTTACTTGAGGGCTGTATTTCTTATCATAGACACACAGAATCTAGGTTGAATTTTATGAGCCTTCTCCAACATATATTTTTTCACATACTCCAGCCTTCTTGTTTATTAGGTACTATTTTTGAGATGTTGAGCTATAAAAAAAAGGCTCTTCACTTTAGCTTCTTGCTGATATTCATTTTACTGTAGTCAGTGATACAGGATCATGTTATCGTATCTTGTTAATATCTGTTGACTTGTCTTAGATGTAAATATCCTGATTGTCCACAAGTTTTAGATTGTTAAGAAAATTGTATGTTGTCCTAATTAATCGGTATATAAATGAATGATGAAGTTTATAAATCTCAATTAATTCTAATGTATAGCCTCGTTCGTAGACTCATTTTTACAAATAAGTATGGATTATTAAATTTGCTAAAATATGTTAAAACATTGTCTACATAATGCTCAGTTTGGAGAAAATTGACGTATAACTTTGAGAAAACTCAACTTTTTGTGTTTTCTGCGATTTACGGCATTGGAGTTAACTAATCTTAGAATTAGATTTTCTATAGGAATCCGTAATAAAAAATACCACAAGAATTTCCAAAGTTTGGTGCGCCGGAGAAGAATTGTAGAAGTTGAAGGAGAAACTAATACCAGTAAAAGGAAAATCATAATTTATAACAATGACTCTTCGAGTTTCATCCCTATATGAATCCATCCGTTAAAAACTATGGAATCTATTTCCAATGGGACACCTTGTATATTTCGAGTTTCATCTAATCTAATCAATCGGCTTAGCATACCTAAAAGGTAGCCTTTTAGCAAGCTTCCCTTGAATGGAAATCAGCTACAGAGATTGTACTCATAAAGAGATTTTCGAAACATTTCTTCAAATATCCATCGACCCTACCCAGGGGATGACGAAAATGAGGTCCGTGCGAAACTATATATATATAGTAGTTTATATTCCTATTGCAATAACCATGTGTAATAGTTTGTAGGTATCTTTAGTCTTGCCCTGAAGAAGAGAAAATAAAGATTCCCGAAATATTGGCATAAACTAAGATTTTTTCACCAGCATTGACCAAAACTCCAAAAAGAATAACAACACCATATATAAATATAACCTGGTCGAAAACATCAACACAACTATATATATGTATATATATATATATATATATATATATATATATATATATACATACACGTTTTATGTTAAAATAAATTTCATGTTCGTAAATGGCTGTACTAGACCTGTGGGAGTGGTGGTTTAGAAGGGGAATTTCAAATATTCCAAATATTTCCTTCATTATACTTCGGATCGGAAAATTGTATAGAATCAATCTTATTGCACATGTAATGTCCTGTAAATTTTGCCATATATTTTTTCCCACTATCTCGATTATTCACATAACTATATGCATTACTCTTAGTATTACGCCCTTATATCCTGAACCACTTTGTTCTAAGCTCAGTACCAAATATTGTTTACAAGAGACCTTTATTTTGCGAGATACATGCAAATTCGTTGTGTGATGACGTCGTCCATTAAGATATTAAGTTCTTGCTTCGAAATTGTTTGTTTGATCTATGCCAAAATCGATACCGTTTCAGTCATCACTAAAGCTCATATTTTACATTGGTTGAAATCGAACTAGGAAGACCCGGGTGGGGGGGGGAGTTTAGAGGGTGGAATTTGAAAATCGTAATAATGAGTCAGATCCTAAAAGGTTACAGAATCAATGTTGTAAAACTATTGACGCTCTACAATTGTTCTTCTATGCATTGTTTCGTAATTCAAATTTTAAGCGAGTAATTCCTACTTCCTTGTTTTCAGTCAGAATAGGTATTGAGATGAGATCACTAGTTTGTCTTACCATTACGCGGGAAATCAGCTTCGTTTATGCAACCCATGCGTGACGGACTTTTAGCAGATTTTCCTTAAGGGAAATCAGCTATTGAGGTCGTACTCATGACGCGATTTTCGAAACATTTTCTCAAATGTCCATCGATCCTACCCAGGAGATGACGAAAATTAGGTCCATTCAAAATTATATGTATATATATATATATATATATATATATATATATATATATACCTGTTAACGCTCTAGAAGTCGCAATTTTTGTTTGATCGTAACAAAACTCCATATTTAATCGTTCTATGTAAAATGAAAGAACAGTTTGTTAATGGCTGAAATCGGACCAGTGGGAGAGGGGAATTTTGAAGATTCGAAATATCTCCGTTACTATAAGTCGGATCGAAAAATTGCATAGAATCAATCATATTGCAAATTGAATGATCTTTAAATATTGTTTTATACATATTTTCTGTATCATAAACATTAACCGAGATATTTGAATTTTATAGTTTTCAGCCCTCAGCAAACCACTTCTACTCCTGTTAAACTAACAATACTTGGTTATGAAATAAATCACATTATTCGAACCATAAATACCAAATATTGTTTTCAAAATACCTTTATTATACGACATACACGCAAATATGTTGTGGTGACCACCCCCCCCCCCATGTTAAGTTTTTGGATTACTTAAATTTGATTGATTGATAAAAAAATTATTCTGATTCATTATAAATTACAGTACTAAATATAGTAAATAGTTATCAATCAAATTAATATGTTATATTCTGATATATTACAGTAATTTTTTCATCTCAATTTTTCATTTCAGGCCTCCCTCATAACCCCCACTCCCGTTTGGACTTAAAAATTTTAATATATCTAATAATCATGGAAGAATTAATGCTAATTCACATACAGAGTTTTGTTAAGTTCGGTTCAATCGTTAGTGCACAACAAAATTGTTGGCTCCCGCTCTAGTTTTTAGTGTATATCTCGTTTATACTTTGTTATACGACAAAAGTGAATATAACAAAAGTTACTTTAAATAACAAAATAAACAACTTTTGTCATGTGCATATTTGCAGAAAACCCAATAGAAAACGAAATAACGCTATTTTTAATTTCAGGCCTCCCCTACAACCCCCACTCCTGCCCGTCCCTAGAAATGTTGGTATGGCTTATTATAATGAAAACGTTAGTGCTAATACACATACCGAGTTTTATTTAGTTCGGTTGAGTCTTTTGTGCCAAATAAAATTATTGTCCCCCGCTATAATTTTTAGCGTATAACGCCTTTATACTTCGGTATACGACGAAAGTGTATATAACAAAAGTTACTCTAAATAACATAATAAACAACTTTTGTTATGTTCATATTTGCCGAAAAACCAATAGGAAACGAAATATCGTTATTTTTAATTTCACGCCTCCCTTATAACCCCCACTCCAGTTTATCTCAAAGAATATTATATTAGCCTAAAGTCTAAGTTGGGCTAGTTGTATTAAACTTACCAAGTTTCATAAAATTCGGTTCAGCCGTTTATGCGTGAAAAGGTAACAAACAAACAAACAGACACGAAAGAAACAAAATGCAGTTATGGTGTCTATGACATGTGAAACGAAAAGTTCAATGTACAGACAGAGGTTACAATTTTATATATATAGAGAGAGATTAAACTTGACGAGGGAATCCTACTTAGTTTACGCAGCCCCTGCGTGACGGACTTTTTAAAGTAGCTATTACATTGTCAGAGAATAATTTGAGTCTAGTCTCCAGAGCTTTGTTCGTTCAATACATATGAGCTGCTATCTTGTATTAGTTAGTCCAAAGTATCTTGGTAGTTTTTCTCTGTTTTTGAAATTTAATAAACAGCTTGTAAATTGATTGAAAATTGGAGTAAATCGTTAGAGGGGAGTGTGTTGTGTGGAACCGGTTGTATGAGAGGATTTAAGAACAAGCACTCCCCCGTGGTTTTGCACAACTTTTCCCACGTAAATCACTTGGAAGCCTTCTCCACTGCCCCCCCCCCTTCCCGATCTTTGTGCTCCATTCAAAGTATTTCACCCCCCACCCTTCTCCTTTCTCCCGCGCTAGGCGTCAACATTTCTCTTCCCTTCTATTTCTTCCCTTGTCAACATTTTCTTTTACACAGTTTCTATCGTGTAAGTGCTATATGGCCAAAGTACATGAAATCAACTATTCATTCTTTGTGACTTTTACCCTGTAAAAAAAGCACACCTTTCTATTCAAAGTCGTTTTAATTTGAGTAGTTCATTGTGGTTAAAAAAGAATCGATCGAACACTGTGACGAAGGCTGTTAAATCTTGCCGACTCTTTGTCTAAAACAACCTGCCAGAATCAAATATTCTACGCGAAATTCCGTCAAGCAGATACTCCCTAAGATGCCCAGATGTCCAAATGGCCTGTTATGTGTTTTTATTGTTCTGACTTTAGGTTTTATTTACTTATTGGTTTATTGTGTGAAAGGGTTTAATGTGTCGTTATTTAGTTTTAAGAATGAGAGAGTTTTGTGATTGTGTTTTGTATTCGACTCCATTATACTTTAAAAACCAAAAAAATATTAAAGATAACTTATGATGATGGTGTGTCAACATGGTACTGACGATGATGCACTGCATCGAAAGCGCTCTGTCGCTTCAATAAAAAGTCCGTCACACAGGGGCTGGCTAAACTAAGCAGATTTCCCACGTGAAGTTATACAATGGAGAAATCTGTATACTAGTAGCAGTGGTAGTAACGAGGCTCTAAACAGATTTTTGAGAGCCGAACAGTTACGGAAACGGCTGAACTAGATTTTGGCGGAGTCACGAATAGACCCGACATCAGCCGACTCATCTCGTCTGTTATCCGCACACTCAATAAAAATGCAAATATCTCGGTTAATATTCAAGATAGAGAATAAATATACATGGCAATATTTATAGTAAATTTAATTTGTAATAAGGTTCGTATCATCTATACTGGCGGTTCCAACCCTTTATTTGATGTACCAAATATTAAATAGCTTCAACTCTTAAAGCTTGATTCTTAAGAAATGTATAACAGTAGAAATAAGTAAAGTAAAAATATAAAAAGTTACTGGGACCAGTGATTAATACATGTTTTTGGAGAAATTGTGACGCATTAACATAATAAAAGTTGTTAAGTTCCACTCTGTCGACCATAATATTGATGGGACCTATAACAACTCAGGACCTGTGTGTGGGTGGGTGTGGTGTGCGTGCGTGCTCTTGCGAGAAAGAGAGAGAGATAGATAGATAGATAAATAGATGCATTTATTGTCATAGGACCAATGGTCCTCTCTTACAGACAATATGTTTACTATAAACTGGTTACTACTACTATAAATCAAACTAAACTACTTATAAATTAAATTAAAACTTATCCAAAAAACATAAAGATACTATATCATACTATATATTATAAAACTAATGTACAAACATAAAACTAAAAATACAAATAAAACTAATTTACAAAGATAAAACTAAAAATACAAATAAAACTAATGTACAAACATAAAACTAAAAATACAAATAAAACTAATGTACAAACATAAAACTAAAAATACAAATAAAACTAATGTACAAAGATAAAACTAAAAATACAAATAAAACTAATGTACAAACATAAAACTAAAAATACAAATAAAACTAATGTACAAACATGAAACTAAAAATACAAATAAAACTAATGTACAAACATAAAACTAAAAATACAAATAAAACTAATGTACAAACATGAAACTAAATATACAAATAAAACTAATGTACAAACGGAATGATGATGATGCTTTTATTTCTTCCGGTAAAGCATTCAGCTCTCTTGCCGCAACAGCAGAGAAAGATTGGCGAAATATGTTGGTTCTGGAGGCTGTCAGTTTGAAATTATTTCCCAATCTCTCACTATTCATGGGAATAAAACCCTCATAAAGATTTTTGGGCACTCCGTAGTCCAGGATTTTCTTAGAAAGACGAGAGAGAGAGAGAGAGAGAGAGAGAGAGAGAGAGAGAGAGAGAGAGAGAGAGAGAGAGATTCAGTGACCCCGAGAGTAGTATTTTCAGTATGAATGGAACTTGGGAAAAGAAAAGTATTCTCAAAAAGTCAATGCGTGGAGAATAAGATGCGGTCTAAGGTCTACCTTACCAAATATTAATGGTTTTAAGGTCTGCTGGCCATTGAGGGCTGCCCTGCGGGCTATCATTAGAGTGACAACGGTCATCAATCCATCCTTCAGTTGCCTCCTTCCTTTCGAACCCTTAATGTATCTCTTATCAAGCATTTCTTCGGGGATTTAATTAATCTTAAAGTCAAGCAATGAAAGCTATTTTAATTTGAAATAATAGGGAATGGTAGATCGATATAATGGTAGAGAGAAACACAGAGTGAGAGAGAGAGAGAGAGGAGAGAGAGAGAAAGGGGGGAGGTAGTGAGTCATGCCTGCAAAGGAAGATATTAGAGTGATCCGGAAAGTAATATTTATAGCGTGAATGAAATTTAAAAGAGGTAAGTGCTTATACAAAGTTGATGCGTGGAGAATAAGATGCGGCCTAAGGTTACCCTGCCAAATATTAATGGTTTTAAGATTCACCCTATCATTAGAGTGGCAACGGTCATCAATCCATCCTTCCTTTCCACCCTCTGCGATTCCCAGCATTTCTCCTGCGATTTAATTAAACTTAAAGCAAAGCAACGACCACCACATTATTCTCAAGTACTGGGAAGTGGTAGGTTCAATGTTAAAGTGGTTGAGTGAGAGATGTGGGGTTAGAGGGGTGAGAGAGAGAGTATGACAGCAATCCAGAAAAGAAGAAATTGCCCGGGCAGTAATATTTACAGCATGAATGATAACATGTTCAAAAATATATATATTAAATTTATTCAACAAGAAGGTGAGTAAATAAATGAATAATTTTGAGTGAAAAAGAGTGTTTACTTTGAAGGATATATTGAGCTACCAAGTCCGAGTGCGGAACGCAACTAAAATGGAATATAAAACATTTTAGCCTGTGATCCTCAATATTTACCCTGCTTCAATATGACAGCTTATCACGTTTTATTTCTAAATCAAAGATGGAAATAAAAATTAGTGTGTCATATTAAATCATCATATCAGTTTTATTTATTTAGCTAGCGGTATTTTAGGATTTTATTACAACCTAATTCAAAAGCCACTAAAAAGTCACAATTTATTTGTTGATTATAATTTTTGCTTGTCTGTTCAAGTATAGATATCATTTTGGTTTTGTTCATATTGCTACCGCTTCATTGTGAACGTTCGTCTGTTTCTTTTGTGAAATTAAAAAAAGTCCGTCGTGAACTAAGCAGATTTCCCTCGTGATGTATAACAATAGATAAATCTACATACTAAATCTAAATACTCGTAACACAATACAATAAGAAATCTTTCAGTCAATTTTATAACCTCCCGACAAAAAGCGTCTGAAATATAAACAAACAGGTCTTCCAACCTCTCACCGGAAAGAGAAACAATTACTGAAATATATCAGAAAACTTTATTTTATACATCAAGTTTGTTATCGGTTGAAATCGGACCTGAGGGAGTTAAGAAGGGAGGAATTTCGAAAATTCGAAATACCTCTTACTTTCCGTCGGATCGAAACATTATATAGAAACAATCTTATTGCAAATTAAATTTACTATAAATATTGTTCTATACATATTTTTCGTATAATGAGTATTAACCCCCACTCCAACTAGGTCATATTAATAATAAGCTGTTATATCATGAACTACTTCATTACAAGGTTAAATACCAAATATTGTTTTCAACAACGCTTTATTATACGAGATACAAACAAATACGTTCCGTTGATCTCCCCCCTTCTTTTGTTCTTGAATTACTAAAATCTGAGTGATTGAGATAGAAATAATTCTGATTAATTTCAAATTAGTTCACTAGCTCTAGTAAATAGTTTCCAATATAATTATTATGTTATATTCAGATATATTTCATTAATTCTTCATTCTTCCGGTCAAGAATAATTCAATTTATTCGGCGCTGCGAAGTTGGGTGCCCTTTTTAGCAGATTTCCCTCAAGGGAAATCAGCTATTGAGGTCGTACTCATGACGCGATTTTCGAAAATTTTCTTCAAATGTCCATCGATCCTACCCAGGAGATGACGAAAATGAGGTCCGTTCAAAATTATATATATTTGTCTGTTAACGCTCTAGCGGTCGCAATTTTTGTTTGATCGTTATCAAACTCGAAATTTAATCGTTTTATGTAAAACAAAAAGATCAAGATCGTTAATGGCTGAAATCGGACTAGAGGGAGGGGGGGATTAGAGGGGGGATTTTCGAAAATTCGAAATATCTCCGTTATTATGCATCGGATCGAAAAATTGTATAGAACCAATCTTATTGAAAATTAAATTTACTATAAATATTTTTATATACGTTTATTCTATTTTGAATATTAACCGAGATATTTGCATTTTTATGAAGTCTGTGGGACTCGTGGTCAGTTATAGTTCGGATTAGTTTGGCCATTTTCGTGACCGCTCGGCTCAGGTGGAAGCTCCTTCTAACTTTACCTGTCGTTTCTAGCCTTACCTTACCTTCGTTACTTTGTCAGATTTATGCAAATATGTTCTGTTCATCCGCCCCCCCCCCTTCTTTAGTTCTTGGACTATTTATTAAATCTGGGCGGCTAACGGACGGGTGACTTCCCCGCCAAAAGCTAGTTTGGCCGTTTCCTTAACTGCTCGACTCTCGTGAAATTTCTCTATTGTAAAACTTCACGTGGGAAATCTGCTTAGTTTACGCAGCCCCTGCGTGAAGGACTTTTGTTTACAATTCAGACGCTTTCTGTTGTAGGTATTATTAACTTGTAATTTGACTGAATGATTTCTTATTACCATTTGTATTTATTCCCTTAACATTCACGTTGGTGTTACCCGTATGTAGATTTATATACTGTAAACCTTCCCGTGGGAAATGTGCTTAGTTACGCAGCCCCTGCGTGACGGACTTTGTTATAATTTTCACCCACCAAATGGATTCATGCTCATAGTTTTCATTTTCTTTTCCTGAAGTCAGTCATTGTTATTGTTGAAAGGGTTTCATTGCGTTTATAATATGGGTTTTTGTTTTACAGTTATTTTGAAAGCTTTGTATCACAGCATTTATTTTTCTTTTCTTTTTTTGTAGAAATGGCATTTCTGTCGAGTGAAGCTTTTTCCTCTCTGATTGCTTTTAAATTTAAAGCTTCATGCATGCTTGACTTAGCAACTTTCTTTTTGTTTGCTTTTATGAAAGCACGTAGTCCCCTGCAATATACGTTGAGTTTTATGTAAAATGATAACCTAAACCATATGTGGGCAACCCCCGGCCTGCGAGACATTTTGCAAACCCAAGCAAACAAAAATATTACACTACTACCTCCAATGAGGAAGATGAGGAGAAATTTGTGAGTTTTGCAGTACTTATAAATGCTTAAAGTTTTTTTCATTGATGAAAGGTAATAAATCAAAACATCGTACAATGCTGACTGACGATTATTTGGAAAATTCTTTTCGTTTTTGTATCAGTAGAATCAATCCAAACATCAATGAATTAGTTTCCCAAATTCAAACTCATTGATTGTACTATGTTGAACGTATTTTTTTTCATTTAATTTTGTTATTTTAATAAAATTTATTATAATTACATTGCCGTTATAATTTCATGTCTGATATATATCGTTATAAATTATGAAAACTACTTTAAAATGCTTATTTATTTGTTTATTATTATTTACGCCCACTTTATGCTACTGCGGGTAATCGGGAGGGGTTATCTACAGTTTGCCGCCCTTTTCAAGCCAGGGTGGGCCTAAGGAGTTTATTTAATGAGTCCGTCACTAAATAAATGTCTACTGCCCCGGGCGGGAATCGAACCCGCCACTCTAGGTCTATCTCGCGAGAGTAAAAACGTAAAGTTATACAATAGAGAAATCTCCATACGAGTGCCGAAAAGTTATGGAAACGGCCGAACTAGCTTTTGGCGGGAAACTCACTTCGTCCGTTATGCACCCACATTTAATAAAAATGCAAATATCTCGGTTAATATTCAGATACAGAATAAATGTATTTAACAATATTTATAGTAAATTTAATATGCAATAAGATTGATTCTATACAATTTTTCGATCCGACTTATGGTAACGGAGATATTTCGAATTTTCAAAAATCCCCCCCCCACTGGTCCGATTTCAGCCATTAACGAACTTGATCTGTCTTTTAACATAAAACGTTTAAATACCGAGTTTGGTTACGAACAAATAAAAATGGCCTTAAGGGAAATCTGCTAAAACCAACGCCTTAACTCACACGGCCAACCTGAGCCGCAACTTTAAAATGCACTACTTTTAAAAACGGACCGCGAGCGTATTCGTACACTAAAGTTTGGCCCGCAACATGTCAAAAGTTGCCCATACCTGATTTAAATTGTAGTTTTGTTGGTGATGATGTAGGCTATTATTTTTAAACCATTTTATAATGCTCCTTATTAATAAATTTATAATGAAAATCATTAATAATTACCATTTTGTATTCAAATCAAGTAGAATGTTTGTATTAAATATGTGGCCATGTGGGGTATAAAGATGTATCGGAAAAAAAGGACATTTATTCACATGCAAGAAAATACCAAATTCTTGCGTCTACATCTGCTCCATTTGGGATTTTAAGCTTCAAATTCTAGTATTTTTGAATGAACCTCTACCAGTACTTATCCTATCTATATTATTAAAGTCCGTTGCGCAGAGGCTGCGTAAGCTAAGCAGATTTCCCACGTGAAGTTTTACAATCAATAAATCTACATACTTGTAACGCTTAACACCTCCGTAAATATTAAGTGAAAAAATACAAAAGGTAACGAGAAAACTTTCAGTCAATTAATCATTTTAATAACCTCTACAACAGAAACCGTTAGCCAACCTCTCAGAGCTGAATAGATATGTAGATAGAAATAGTCTTGACCGGAACGAAAAACCAACACTGAAATATATCTGAATAAAATATAATAATTTTATTGAAAACTATTTACTATATCCAGTACTCTAATTTATAATGATTCAGAATAATTTGTATCTCAATAACTCTAATTTTAGCAATCCAAGAACAAAGCCGGTGGTGGGGGGGGGAGTCGTTAAAACGTATTTGCATGCATCTCGTATAATAAATGTCTCCTGAAAACAATACTTGGTATTTAAATATCGAGTTTGATTACAATGAAACAAAAATTGCAACCGCTAGAGCATTAACAGATATATATATATATATATATATATATAGTTTTGAACAGACCTCATTTTCGTCATCCTCTGGATAGGATCGATGGACATTTGAGGAGTACAAACATTAGCTCATTAGCTGATTTCCCTTAAGGGAAATCTGGTAAAAGTGGGTGTCATAGACAAAGTGTTTCAAAGACCCTCCCCGCACTTAGGTCCCGCAAAAAGGGGAAGCGGTAAGGCGAACTTAGCGGAACTTATTGCAACATTACAAGGTTCTAACTTTGTGCATCTAAATATCCTGGTTCTAAATATAGAATAGTGATATAGACGGTATGACACAGCTGTGTTGGTTCTTATCTAAGGAACACGTGCTGGTGTGGCACGCTACTTATCTCGCCTCAACAGTTATTCTCTATTTCTCAATAATAAAAAAGTCCGTCAGGTTGGGGCTGCGTTAACTAAGCAGATTTCCCACGTGATTCACGTTTCTGCATTTATCTCAAAAATTAAAAGTTCAATGAGAACAATACTATAGCTTCAAATAAAATGCTTCATAACATAATAGAATATTGTTAATATGAGATGAGTAGAAGTGGGGGTTTACTGAAAACCGAAAACTAAAAAATGCAAATATCTCAGTTAATAATCAAGATTTATAGAACAGTAAATTTGCAATAAGAATGGTTGTATAGAATTTTTCGATCCGACGCATAATAACGGAGGTATTAAGAATTTTCGAAATTCTCCGCCTCTAAACCCCCCCCCTCCCCCTGGTCCGATTTCAGCCGTTAACGAACTTGATCTGGCTTTTTGTATAAAACGGTTATATATCAAGTTTGGTAAAGATAAAACAAAAATTGCGACCGCTAGAGCGGTAATATATATATATATATATATATATATATATATATATATATATATATATATATATATATATATACACACAGTAGAGCGTCGATTATCCGAACTAATGTTGTCAGACGTGGTTCGGATAATCAAAAGTTCGGATAATCAAAATTTTTATTTATTTTGTGTTTATTAATTTTCTTATAAATAACTTGTCTAATTGAGCTACATGTACAATACAAATACAATGTACACCTCGCAAAGAACGGTTTGAAACTGAAAGTAAGCTATCCACAACCAGTTATATGAACGGAAAGGGTTTCACAGAATCTAATGCAATGAACAAATTAGGTTGTGTATACAGTTCTAAGTAAACCAAAGCGTATTCAACGTCTAATTTCATTGAACACACATTGAACCAGATACAAATATGTAACGAATCAGTTTCTGAGAAATAATTAATGATGGCTTCCATTATATAGACGTTCTGAGAAAAATAATTTTATTTTTGTTTAATTTTATTCAAAGTAACAATAATTATAACATACCAATAAGTAAATTAAATGATCACTTTAATTAAAATTACACATTAAAAAAAAATAAAAATAAAAAAAAAACTGGTTCCGATAATCGAACGTACGGATAATTGACGTTCGGATAATCGACGCTCCACTGTATATATCTCCAGGGTAGGATCGATTGACATGTGAAGAAAAATTTCAAAAATCGTGTCATGAGTACGACCTCAATAGCTGATTTCCCTTAAGGAAAATCTGCTAAAAACTCCAATTTTTGCGTCCAGAGCGCTATCATTTTTCCTAGTTTTCCCTTCTGTAAGCATCTCTACGGGAAGACGATCGCAGAGTCAGCTACAACACGGCACTCCTCCAGATAGAGCAGGTTATGCCATCTAGTGGCAACCCGAGGCACTCCAGCAAGTAATCATCTGAGCGACATAGACCAACTCCGGGTAGAAGGGCTGTCACGTCTCCCGGGATTCTTGTTCGAGACACTGTACACTGTAATGTAGACACATCTTTTTAGCCTAAAGAGGACTTTCAATAATGACTGGCTAAAGAACTTTAAAGTGGGCCTGCGGGGGTTTGCATGTAAAACAGACCAAGTTAACAAAATCGTCTGAATGGAAACACCGGCAACTCTCACCAGTTGCTTTTCTACTTTCTACCACAAAACATGTCATAATTATTCTTATATGGAGTCAGATCTTCGATCACAGGTCAGTTGTGTAGGAGGTTTCCTGCCTAATTGCAGGCAGGTCTCAGAAACAACTCCAATTTCTACTCATTTTAAGAGGGTGATTACTGCAGGCTGAAAAACAACAATATACTAAATACTCTCTGTAGATTTGAGCGTGAAAAAAATGCATTCGACAACAATTGTAGAACATCTCTAGTTCAAGAAGATTGGTTCTATACCTTTTTAGCAGATTTCCATTAAGGTCCGTTCAAAACTGTGTGTGTGTGTGTGTGTGTGTGTGTGTGTGTGTATATATATATATATATATATATATATATATATATATATATATATAAAAAACCGGACACTTAGATTTAGTCTTATAATTTTGTTAAATACTTAATATATATTTATATTAATCTTTTTAATTAAAATAATTGGTTAATCTATAGGTTATTTAAACAAAATCTGCCAAAAGTGAATAATTTTTATTGATTATTTACAAAAAAATACAAAATAATAAAAAAAAAGAAGATAAATTAACACATTTAAAAAAAAAATTAATATTCCTTTTTATTACAGTGAATGGTAGACTTCGCTACCCCAAGCGTTTCGACAATGTAACGTAAACTCCGGCCTTCCATCTAAGTTTGAAAGACCCATTATTCTGGACCGAAATAAAAATAAAACATTAATTAAAGAAAATGCTTGGTTAATAATTAAAGATGTTTAAATGTGCGAAAAACTACATACAGTTTAGAATAGATCAACTTCACGACAAATAAATCTAATCTGTGTTTTATCTAATTGTTTACTAATCCTGAAGGGAATAGTTCAATGAACTTAGACTCTACATTCTCTGTAATAACTAGAATACCCACATAAAGAAACACATTGCTGGAAATTAGCTTTTAATACGACAAATATGAAGTTTCCGGTTTTTTTTGCGGTTGAGTGTATATATATATTTGTCTGTTACCACCCTAGCGGTCGCAATTATTGTTTGCTCGTTACAAAACTCGATATTTAGTCGTTTTATGCAAAAAGAAAGATCTAGTTCGGTAAATACGAAATTTTGAAAATACGAAATGCAAATACCTCGGTTAATATTCAAGATAGAGAATAAATGTATATAACAATGTGTATAGTAAAATTAAGTTTCAATAAGATTGGTTCTATACAATTTTTCAATCGGACGTATAGTAACGGAGATATTTTGAATTTTCCAAATTCCCCCTTGTGCCCCCCCCCCCTCCCACTGGTCCGATTTCAGCCGTTAACGAACTTGATTTGTCTACTTAAATAAAGCGTTTAAATATCGAGTTTGGTAACGATCAAACCGAAAATTGCTACCACTAGAAGATTAACAGACAAATATATATACATATATATATATATATATATATATATATATATATATATATATATAATTTTGAACGGACCTCATTTTCGTCATCTCCTGGGTAGGATCGATGGGCATTTGAAAAAATTTTGAAAATCGCGTCATGAGTACGATCTCAATTGCTGATTTCCCTTAAGGGAAATCTGCTAAAAGCAAGGAGACAACTTGTAGTAAAAATTGGCAATACAAACTGACTCCAAAGAGGGCCGAATGAAGGAAAGGAAGCCCCTCCTTCCTTCGAGGGAGACCGTCTGAGATTCCGAGCATAGTTTGTTGGCCGCACTCCGTTTCGAAGCTAGGAGAGTTAAGGGAAAGCGAAACCCCTTTAGCAGAGATTGACTTAGTGTTGGCCAGTTGGGAGTTACTCTCTGCCCTAGGTATTGGAACCAGTACCACAGCATAGTTAGGAAAGAGGAGCCTGATTTACTTCCCGCTCCTGGTGAGGCTTCCCCTTCTTGCTATTATTACACGTATGGCCGCCAGCCATTAATCTACATCAAACGAAATAATAATTATCTAATCTTTTATGTGGGTTTAATAAATTAAACTTGTCAATTGTTATATTAGTGACTTCGTTTTTTAGAAAGACAATAATATTTTACTTTTTTTTTACCCAGATTTAATATAAGTTTGCTCCATCGGAGCTAATACAAGTATTTGTCATGACAGCCGAAGACGCCGAGGCTATTTCCAGTGAAAAACCACGGGTCTTTTTTACTTTACGGCCGCAAATAAAATTTGAATAGAAACACTTGATTCTGTTGATATCACGTGTTACTACTACAGTAACCGTTCTAAATTCAGTTATACACGGTTCAGGTTATAGATTCGTCGTTTGCTTTCTTTCCGGAATAAAAATGAATTTGATCAAACTAGCACACGTATTTCATGATGAAAATCACGTGATACGTGTTTATCAGCGATTTGGAATCCTACACAAGGAAAGGAAATGCCCACAAGGACATGAAATGAAATTATATGAACGAAAAGGAAATTGTCCTCGGAGATGCCATCGATCGCAATGCCGCAATAATGTAAGTGTTTTTAGTGGAACATGGTTTGCAAAGACACATTTAACATTAACAAAAAGTTTATTATTCATTTATGCTTGGGCTAATGAATATACAACCGTAAAATTTTGTCGTAAGGAACTAGGAATAAGCTCAAGAACTGCGACGGATTGGAAGAATATGCTCCGGGAGGTTTGTGCTAATGACATTTTAAATAATCCAGTGTTAATCGGAGGAGAAGGTTTGCCAGTAGAACTAGATGAAACATGTTTCACAAGAAGGAAATACAACGTTGGAAGAAGTTATCCTCATCAGTGGGTGTTTAGAGGAGTCTGTAGGGAAACACGGGAGTGTTTCTTGTATGCTGTCCCTAATAGAACTGCTGAAATGTTGACTGCATGTATAAGACCTTTTTTTGGGTTTGGGAAATAAATACGTCACGTTAGTAACAGGTAATGATTTCAGTGTGAAAAGAATCATGTGTTCATATTAAAATAGATTTGCGGCCGTAAAGTAAAAAAGACCCAAAACCACATCATCTACAAGCATTATTTTTTAGAACTCTTATTCCGTTTTTGAAAAATGGAAAAAAAAAACCAACTACAGTTTTATATCCCCTTGGTTAATAAGAGACATAGAAGTTGGAAGGAAATTCAGAGAGAGGGTTCAGGTTGCCATGTCTTATTCAGTCTTTGTTGAAATTTAACCTTGTTGAGTTACTGACCTTGAGGATAACAGTATGATTCCTGTAAAGCAAGATCTCTCCCTTAACTTTGCACTGGAGTCCATTCTGTCCTTACAGATGGTGTGTTATCGCCACAAGGTGGTCGAAGCCCTCATTAATGTTACAAAAATATTTACACGTCTCAATTTGGGATAATTACAAAAGTTAAATGCAATAGGGGAAATTCTTCGAGCTATAATTAAAGTACAGGGTCCGGCAAAAAAACCTCCCTGATTTCAATAGGCATTTGCAAAAAGAATAAGAAACATACAGAAAAATTCCTTATATTTGTGAATAGCCTGTATAATGCCATTTTACATCACTTAGTATACTTTACTTGGTTTTGAAAATTATGTCCAATAAATGATGTCCCCCATTGTTAACCCTTCACAGGCAAGGTATATGATAATTACAGTGCAGGCAAGGTGGGTCATGGGTGACCCGATCATATTTATAGCAGTATTCTTTCATATTACATATCCTAGGAGGTACTTAAAAATAAAATTAAATAAAGGAAAACACAGTTTATAAAGTTTATTGTACTTAACGATATACACAAGTCTATAAAAATTCAACATGTGAAAGATAAATGAGTTCACTTTTATTAATGTAAGGAAAAAGGATCATCCATTACAGCAAAATAAGTCGTCCATGGTGAGGTTGTGTAATGTGCTTCCTCTCAAGAGCAAGCCAAGTAATGCTGTTGTTTCTAATGTATTGGTTTCTCCAATGTACCACTGTTTGGAGGCAAATGTTTTGGCCCTGGTTGCGATTTCCTCATTAGTGAAAGTAGTAATTTTCTCTATCATTTCATGTGAAAATAATAAAAAAAGACATTCCTACTCTCCGCGGGTAGTTCCAGCACTATTCTTGGTCATTGGGAATTTCAACAAATTTCGAGAGGGTGTTCTCGAAAAGGGATACCGTAAAGGTTTGTCTATCCATATTGTTTCCTAAGAAGAAATTTCACTCATTATGAGTAACTTGGAACATTTCCTCATCAAAATCATCCTCAGGAAGTGGACGAAACTCATCATTGACGCAGTCATCATTTACCAACTCTGGATTTTCATCTTCACTGGCTGAATCCTGGAAATCATCATCAGGTTCTTCTGCTCGTTGTCGCTCAAGCTCTTGTAGAGTTTCCTCAGCAGTCCTAAATAAAACATTTTCAGATGCCATTCTGTTACAGAAACTTTTCAGTTGTGTTGAACAGTTGAGCAGTCAGTTCAATAAATCTAAAAAACCATAAATTTACAGAACAAAATTGATTAATATAAGTGCATGAAAAGCAAGGCGGGTCATATGTGACCCAGGATCGAGGTTTCTAGAGTACAGGAAGAAACAGGGTTAATATTATAGTCAAGACCACTCAGCTTCCCTCCTAGATGTCAGGAGCAATACTCAGAAGGAGGGTTTTTTGCAAATCCCCACTCCTCCTTCCCCTATTTCCCCCCTTAAAACATTTTAAACACCCTCTGGGTCACCAGCGACCCAGCCTTGCCTGTGAAGGGTTAAGACATTCACAAAGTCTTTCCCTGAAGTTGTCCATAGTTATTCGTGTACCTTGCCTTGGAATGGCTGCCACTTCCTCCCTAATGACATATTTTAGTTCTTGCAGAGTTCTGGGACGATGTTTGTACACTTTAGCCTTTAGGTAGCCCCACAGAAAGAAATCACAAGGTGATAAGTCGGGTGACTTTGGGGGCCAGGAAATGTCTCCTCTTAAATGGACAAACAGTAACGGCCATTGACGATCGCGTGGGGCTACCTAAAGGCTAAAGTGTACAAACATCGTCCCAGAACTCTGCATTATATAGGCTATTCACAAATATAATGTATGTTTCTTATTCTTTTTGCAAATGCCTATTGAAATCAGGGAGGTTTTTTTGCCGGACCCTGTATAACCCCATATAATTGTACAAGCATTACATTAAATCTGTAATTCAAATAAAGGGTTGCGATGGCACCATCTTCAAACCCTCCAAAAGTTGTACAACAGTAGACAAGCAGACCAAAACACAAATAACATACTAAAAACGTAAACAACCTAATACGGGTACGGAGGACGACCTACTACACGAAAACAATTTACGCAGAAACAAGCTATAAGTCCGTCACGCAGGGGCGGTGTAAACTAAGCAGATTTCCGGAGTGAAGTATAACAATAGATAAATCTACATACCGGCAAACACACCACCGTGAATATTAAGCGATTACATACAAACGATAATAAGAATAATGAATCAGAATAATTTTTATCTCAATCAATCAAATTAAAGTAGTCCCAAAACTTAAGAAGGGGGGGGGGTCACCAGAACATATTTGCATGTATCTCGTATAATAAATGTCTCTCGATAACAATATTTGGTATATAAGCTTCGAATGATGTGGTTTATTACATAACCTAGTATTGTTTATGTAACATGAGTAGATGTGGGTGATTGCTGAAGGCAGAAAAATGCAAATAGTTCAGTTAGTATACAAGATAGAGAACAAATATATATAACAATATTTATAGTACATTTAAGTTTCAATAAGATTGGTTCTACACAATTTTTTGATCCAATGTATAGTAACGGAGATATTTTGAATTTTCGAAAATGTCCCCTCAACCCCCCCATCCAACTGTTCCGATTTCAGCCATTAACGAACTTGATTTGTCTATTTAAATAAAGCGTTTAAATATCGAGTTTGGTAACGATCAAACCAAAAATTGCGACCGCTAGAACGTTAACAGACAAATATATATATATATATATATATATATATATATAATTTTGAACGGACCTCATTTTCGTCCTCTCCTGGGTAGGATCCATGGACATTTGAAGCAATTTTTCGAAAATCGCGTCATGAGTACGACCTCAATAGCTGATTTCCCTTAAGGGAATCTGCTAAAACCACCCTCGTTTGAAAGGTCTAAAATGTTAGTAAACAGACCCGGACAAAAACCAATGAGCCCATAAACATAGCAAAACTCCTTCTGATTAACTTTTGGATGAGACTCAAAGTTTGATAGATGCCAAATAATTGTATTGGAAAATTAATTCACACCGTGAAAACACAGCAGGGTACTATTTTTGGTTTAGAAGATTTCTCTTTTGAAAAATGGAGAAAACATACTAAACTTTTATATTCGCTGGGTTAATAAGAGACATTGAAGTTGGGAGAAGGATTGAGTGAGGGATATTCAGTGATAGAAAAGCCCACCTTACATATGGCATGATGCCATCCCTAACAACCCTTTTTCCCTTCTCCGCTTCTGGAATTTATCTTCCGCAGTCGGTTTTAATGTGATTATAATGCTTCCCACCCACCCCCTCCAGCCCGTTCCGTGTTGTGCCTTCAGACTCTGGTTTAAACATTTTGTTTACTGCCTTTTTAATATCCCTTTCAACATCCTTTCCGACCGAATGGTTTCTATGATGTATTTATTATTATTTTTTAAAGCTTCTTCCTAAGGTTACGGGTCCATATAATCAAGTTATGCTGTCCGTTTGTTAAAAGATGAATTCACCTACTGGTGGAACTTAAAACTATTTACTTCAGTGGCTGCTTCGATTTTGGTCTACGTTATATTTTCATTGTTGTTTAATCTAAAAATCCTGTACACCGGTTTAATATTAGTCGAACTTTTAAAAGGGGCTATAATATAATTAAGGACTTGAGCTGAACTTGTTTAATGACTCACATTGTTTTTGTTGAGTTTATAGGACACCTCTTTCTCCTTATTCGCCTTACAAACATATCTGAATGGATGCAATAGGAAACGTCACACAGTGGTCCCGATTTCCCCATCATAGTGAAAAGTATACTTTTAGTGGGTGGATCTCATTCAAACTTTGTATTATCTTTATTATAGGATTGAAAAGATGTTTTATATAGGTTATATTAGATTTGTCTAGGTTTGGAGTGGGGGTTAAGTGGAGAGGGTAGATGCTCTCGGACATTTCCAATACTTTCGTATTTTTTATGATACAAAAAAAAAGGGTTATTTCTATACTCTTACTATCCTTTATTTTAGTTAAAACATATTTATGTTTTTGTTGCAATTATAAGAATTATTATTAATGAAATAACTCCAAATATTTGTAACTTTGCGTTTAATTAGTCTGTGAAAAGCTGCTTGAGGCGTTGGAAATCTATCTGCGTCCTCTTGATTATTTTCTTCTTTGTCCGTTCCTTGGCTTCCTCAACCTTTTTTCATGGGCGACCGCGTTTCCGCTTGTTGATGGTTCCTCTTGTGTCATGGCTTCTTACTTAGGTTGAAACTCTACTTCAACATCTAACATATATATATATATATATATATATATATATATATATATATATATATATATATACTTACGGACCCGACAGACGTTGTCCTGTATATTTCAAGCGATTACAATGTTAAATTTAATAAAATTGTGTTTAAAACAAAAGCTACTTTTAATAACACAAAAAAAAACAACTTTTGTTAAGTGCACGTTTGCCTGAATTTTTTATTCAGGTCTCCCTTATAACCCCCACTCCCGTTCGAATCTGAAAAATTTAATATCGCATATAATCATGGGAGAACTAATGCTAATTCACACATCGAGTTTTGTTAAGTTCGGTTCAATCGTTGGTGCCCAATAAAATTGTTGGTTCCCACTTTAATTATTTAGTGTATATCTCGTTTATACTTTGTTGCACCACAAAAGTGAATATAACAAACGTTACTGTAAATAACAAAATAAACAACTTTTATCCTGCACATAATTGCAGAAAAACCAATAGGAAACGAAATATCGTTATTTTTAATTTTAGGCCTCCCTTACAACCCCTCACTCCTGGTCCATCTGCCGCGCTGATTTGCCAATCTAAACTATCCAGGGCGTCACCCAAACGAGCACAAAAAAATTCATTAAAATCGGTCCGGCCGTTTAGGAGGAGTTCAATGACACACACGTACAGTAGAATTATATATATATATATATATATATATATATATATATATATATATATATATATATATATATCCATCAATGTAATATTGAGTACAAAATCAATAGCTGATTTCACTTAAGGGAAATCTGGTAATATACGATCTAATAGTGCTTGGCCTTAAGCCTCCCGTCCGATGAAGAACGCTGGTTTGGTTTATAATTTTGGAGTCGAAGAGAGTAGTTTGGGCTTAAATACATTGCCCTACTTTCTTCCCGCTGAGTGAGACAAAACTTGAAAAACTTTGTTTCCACGCTGCTTTTCTTGTCAATTGAAGTATTGTAGAATCGACTCCCTTAGTAGGGAGTATATACAAATGCAAATGTTTCAAATGAAAGGAAACAAGAGCACTGTGCAGATGTGATTCAACACAGCGTACGAGTGTCACATTGAGTTCTGGGCACCAGTTGAATTATAATACCCATTCGTCCCATTCTCTCTGACTCCTTTGTTCTTTTCCAGAAAGTTATTCCCACCTAAGAAAGGTGAGCACGGTATGCAATGTTAAGCAGAAACACTTCTTGTACCTTCGAGTTTTAATGTTCTACAGAATAATAACCAGATTTTCCACTTAACCACCCATAGCATTAGGCACACTCTGAGTCTAGTTAGATTTCTAACAATAGTACAACATCCTTTGTGTGTGTGTGTGTGTGTGTGTGTGTGTGTGTGTGTGTGTGTGTGTGTGTGTGTGTGTGTGTGTGTGTGTGAGAGAGAGAGAGAGAGAGAGAGAGAGAGAGAGAGAGAGAGAGAGAGAGAGAGAGAGAGAGAGAGAGAGAGAGAGAGAGAGAGAGAGAGAGTCGTGGAGGACGGCGTTTTTAGCTGTTCCTCGTATTAGCGTCTGCGAAGAAATATAATTGACGTCGTGGTTGCAGAAGGCAAGGGTACTTCTATTATAGAAAAGTTTTCTAAACGCGAGTTAGAAGTGCTCAAAAAATATATAATATTAATACATATACTAATATATAATATTAGTATAAATACTCATTTCGATGGAAAAGCGAATACCATAAACTTAAAAATTCCGTCTCGCAGGGGCTGCGTAAACTATACAGATTTCCCACGCACTGGATTGACGAAATAGCAACTTCAACTCCTCTCTATTCCTAAGTTCAAAATTCAATGAGTAGCGAAACCCCTCCAGGCATCAGATGACAAGAAAGTACCTATAACACACTTAATATTAAAGATAAGACAAAATGTATAGATCAACAATTGCAGAGCGCTAGTTGTTTATTAAGAATGGTTCTATAACATATTTCGATCCAACTCATCATAATGGAGATGTTTCGAATTTTCTAACGTGTCATAACAATCAAACTGCGACCAATAGAGTGTTAACAGACAAAAATACAAATCTATCTTTATATATATATATATATATATATATATATATATATATATATATATATATATATATATATGGTATGAGTATTGAACGGACCTCATTTTCTTCATCTCCTGAGTAGGATCGATGGATAAATTATTCGAAAATCGCGTCATGACTATAATCTTAATACTTGATTTCCGTTAAGGCAAATCTGCTAAAACTGAACTGACACACCTTTATCACTATAAATATTGCTTATAGCTTCTGCGTATCTTAAAATTATTGTAGTCTTGTTCCAATAAAAGATTTCATCCAAACTATAAGTATGGAATATTCAGTCTCAGATTTTGTTACTTAATTTTGCCGACATATCTGCGAGTTTATTTTTTAAATTATCGGATATTTAACTTGTGGACAGCCTGAATTATTACTAGTGAAGATTCCTATAAGTAGATTTATGCTTGTCTGCCTACAGTGGAATATTTTGCGTTCGACAGCTTCTGGAAAATGTTCCTATACTATCACGTTGAGCATGGAAACCATACATTTCTGGAATGCATCCTTTTATATTGTATGACCGAAATTTTATATACACTGTGTTTACTTCTTCAATTTGTCTGTAATATATATAAAATATTAATTAACCCATATTGTAATATTTCATTTTTTTTTCGCAGGTATGGATTATGACCACCGCTAACGTAAACGCTATGGAGTAAGTCTTGAAGATTAACATTTTATACTTATTACTTTATATGTCCATGTCTAAATGTCCGATGGGCATAATTATACGTGTTTTATAGTGTGTGCGCGCGTAGTAGTAGTAGTACTAGTAATGTCCGTCACGCAGGGGCTGCGTAAACTAAGCAGATTTCCCATGTGAAGTTTTACAATAGAGAAATCTGCCTAATAATAACAGTAGTAGTAAGGGCTCTCTTAACCTATTCACGAGGGACGAATAGTTACGAAAACGGCCGCACTAGCTCTCGGCTGAAAGTCCCGAACATAGCAGACTCCTGCCGACCACACCCAATACAAATGCAAATATCTCGGTTAATATTCAAGATACAGAAAAAATGTATAGAACAATATTTATAGTAAATTTAATTTGCATAAAACGATTAAATATGAACTTTGATAACGATCAAACAAAAATTGCGACCGCTAGAGCGTTAACAGACAACTATATATATATATATATATATATATATATATATATATATATATATATATATAATTTTGAACGGACCTCATTTTCGTCATCTCCTGGGTAGGATCGATGGACACTTGAGGAAATTTTTCAAAACTCGCGTAATGAGTACGACCTCAATAGCTGATTTCCCTTAAGGGAAATCTGCTAAAAGAAAATTTATTTTGCAGCAAATTACATTACAATTATTTCAGAAATACATAATAATTTACATAGTGCTTGGTATATACCGTTAGCACAAGTGACGTATGCACAGTTCATAATACGTACAATAGACATGCTTCTATATAAATATTTAAAGATAATAAAAATTTGTAATGATATTACATAATATGGATGAAAAGATATATATATGAATTGTGTATGTGTGTGTGTGTGTGTGTGTGTGTGTGTGTGTGTGTGTGTGTGTGTGTGTGTGTGTGTGTGTGTGTGTGTGTGTGTGTTTACATGTTATCTAAGTAGCTCTATTAATTTTCCGATTAATTTATTTTTTGCGGTTGGTAACACTGTTTTAAACATTTGAGCTAACCTATTTTAAAATAATTATTTCAATAGTCAAAATAAATCAAATAATGCTATTGATTCCTCTTGAATGTGTAATGGAGCTTCTAAAATCTGAATATTCAATTTTTAAATCTCAACTGTCATTAAGAAATAGACTACACGATATAAATAGTGCTTTATCAATGTTTCCCATAGGTGTCATATGAACTATACAATAAACTTCGTCCAATTCTTAATGGAAATATTCTTAAGAAGGAGAATCGTAAGGACATGGACATGCATAATTTCCTTTTTCACTGTTGGATGAGTGATGCCAAGAAGCATATGAAAACTATAATTTAACGTCTTGCCTATCATTGACAAGGGAGGAACGTTTTAAGGGGGGATTGTAACGCTATGTTTAGTTTAATTTGAGTCAGGCCTTTATGCGTGAAAATGGGTCGAACCAATACACTGCCTACCGCCAGAAATGGTCGAGAAGTTTTCTATTTAAATATATTTATGTATGTATTATAATGAACAGACAGAAATAAGGAAAATACGCTCGCACATATCCACCCATTCACAACACACACACAAATTTCAAACATGTTAAAGATGAATCGCCATTGTAGCGGCATCTCAAATAAATAATATATGACACACACACACACGCACACACACACACATATATATATATATATATATATATATATATATATATATATATATATATATATAAATTCTAACAAGAAGTAAGAACTAATAAAACATGTTATAATTTGCATAACACTATATAGTACAGTATAAATATTTAAGTGCTGGATCATGCACGTGTTTTAACGTTTAAATTCCCTTTTTGGTAAATATTTATATTTGCTGGACATTTATATACTAAAACATAAAAGTTCAACCCTAACTTTAACATAACCTTTCATTACCAATTTTAACTCTAGTTATTTCTCAATAATTTAACTGATTTATGGGTGAATATGTCACGGGATGGCTCCGAAACCATTTATTCTTCAAACATGTCGCTATTGAAGCAGAGCAAATAATGGTCTCCCCTAACCGTCTCTGATGAATTGAAGATTTTTTTTTTTTTTTTTCCCCCGAGCTAATATTTGCGGAAGTAAAACAGAGCCTGTCCCTTCAAACTCTGTCATCCTGAAACCTATATCACGCTAAAGCACAGCATCAACGTTAAATTCTCACTTTAATGACAGGACACGAGATTCTAAATGTCACAAACTTAATCGACAATTTCCTGAAGGAGATGTAATACCAGTTTTATTTTAATATATGAGACATACAGCATATTTAAGAGTTTCTTTTTTCCGGGAAGTAACAGGTAGAAATATAAGACATAAAATAAATTCTGATATAATGTCTCTTTTTCAATCTGGAGTGATATAAAAGCAGCCATTTTATCTTCCTTCCGGAATGTTATAGAGTAAGGGGGGAAGGCACGAAAATGTCAAAATTATAATTGCAAAATGACTGAGAAATGTAGAATAAAATTCACATTTTTCTGCTCCCCCCCTCCTAAAATGGCAATTTTGGAGATCATTTATCGAAAACTTGCTTAGCTAATTTAACGACAGAAGTATATTGATCTAAAAATATTTCAGTTCCTTTATTATTGTTATTATTCAAAATATGAGATGAAAACAATTTTTTTATCGTTTGTGAACTCTATCACATTTTTATATGTATAGTATCCATTTTAAACTTGTAATAAATTAAGTATAGACTAAAATATTTCTTAAATTTTCAAGATAGTGGCTTTGAAAGTTATAGCAGGCCCTGCCAATGACTACAATCAACATAGGCCTCATCCAACATTACTCATGTTGCGGTATTTTAAAGGAGAATACGTCATTGGATGTTGAAGACTTGAAGAGATACTGTGAAATCGATGTCTTCGGCTTACCATAACTCTCAGAACCAGTGGCGGCTCGTAGCTAAAATTATTGGGGTGCTGCTCCATAAAATTTTTAGCCTTAGCACGCCAGGGTCGGCACTGCGGGAACGACAGTTCTCTCTCTCCCTTGCAGCCTCGCCTAGAGCTTCCTGTGTGCGCAAGCGCACAACAGTCAAACACCTGGCCGCTGGCACTGTGAAGCACACAGTTCCATACAAAGATTTTTGTATCTTTTTTTCATAAACTGGTGGATGGTTACTGCATTAAGCTTAAGGATTATATATTATACAAGTATAAAGAAAGAATTAAAGAAAAATGGCTCACTATGTTAAATTTTATAGATAATATCAAGTGAAAATTGGGGTGCTGCAGTTCCACAGTGCCTATACGCGAGTCGCCACTGCTGAGAACTGTACATTATTTCTTATCTCACTAATTAAATGGAAAATACTCCCCTTTTCTAAAATGGTGCAAAAAGAGTAATATTTAATTTATTCCCGCCCTGTGACGGACTCATTAAATAAACTCCTTAGCCCACCCTGGCTAGAAAAGGGTGGTAACCTGTAGAGAACCCGTCCCGATTAGCTATAGTAGCATAAAGTGGACGTAAAATTTAAAAAAAAAAATATATTTAATTTAATACTTGTTAATCGCAAAAGTAAAAATTATATTTCCAAAATACAAACCCACAATTTTAACAGATTTCCCTCAAGGGAAATCAGCTATTGAGAATGAAAAAAAAATTCAAATATCCATCGATCCTTCCCAGGAGATGACGTAAATGAGGTCCGTTCAAAACTATATGTATATATATATATATTTGTCTGTTAACGCTCTAGCAGTCGAAATTTTAAATTTTTGTTTAATCATTACCAAAATCTATATTTAATCCTCTTATTAAAAAGAAAGATCAAGCTCGTTAATGGCTGAAATGGAACCTGAGGGAGGGGGGGGGTTTAGAGGGAGCGAATTTCGAAAATAAGAGTACAACCTCAATAGCTGCTAAAAGGGAGCTGCTACTACTAACAATGGCACAACTAAGCGTGCTCGAATGTTTTGTTGGAAGAAGAAGGGCTCAAAGAACGTGCTTGATCGGGTATTAGTGGTAAAATTTACATTTGCTGACAGGATGTTCACTGTAACTATTCCTAAACGGACTATAGAGGTCATCTTTAGATAGGGGTTTTGAAGCTTTTGTCCAGTTAAGAGGGGGGGGGGGAAGGAGGGCGGGGTATGGTGCGGTGCCTTGGACAGGTGAATGAGGCGGCTTGCTGCCTTTGAATGGGCAGAGTATAATGTGGTAAGGGTCCATCGGTTCCTAAACCCCTGGCTCGGATATGGCTTTGACAGATGGACAACACTCTCGAGCCAGCCAGCCGTGGATATCTCCGCTCCCAGGGGATGACGCCGGCTGAATAGAGCCAAGGCCAACCTGATCCCAATGCAATTTGGCTCAATGGTCCCGCTACACATTCACCCATAATCCCAGGGACTTCCCTACCTACCCCTCTCACCCATGCTCATTTTCATCTTAGATCTATATGGTCCCTCTCCAACTAAGAATATCGCAAGATGGAATCAACATATCTATTTTATTGGCTCCCTCCCATATTCCTGTACTTCTTTGGGGTCTCTGAATCAGTTTATATAAGTCCTTCTACGAATATGGTACTTGATCAGATTACAATCGGACAACCAATAGCGACCCCCTACCTGTGCGCACATATTCAATATCCAGCAAGCACAAAGATCACTCCTCGGGTTCCCCTAAACTTTTCCACACCGACTCTTCCAGAATAAATATCGGAAGTGTGTTGGAAATACGTTTTTGAGAAAACATTATTTTTTCCTGTTGAACAGTATGAGTAAAAAGTAATTTTTATGTTTGTTAGTGGGCACTAGAGTGATAATTGGTTGGCTCTTAAAGTGTAGTTACCAAGGTTTATGTAGTATTTTCTACTATATACTGTACTTTAATTCGTTGCAGACAAAAGGCTGATAGAAAAGGGGAAGTAGTATATTGGTTTCGGGGGGTTGGGCCTCCGATGAAAAATACCGGTGACTATTGGCCCCAATTGACAAGGAGGGTTGATGAGCATTTATTCCTCTCTACTAAATTAGGCAGATGAAAAGGGGATTAATCATTTGTTTTATGCCGAATCAGCTTTTGTTTGCCTCCTCGCCTCCCCCGCGTTAATGCCCCATTTATTTCTCACTTGCCGTCATTCTCCCTGCTAATCGCATGATCATTCACTTTTCAACAGACAATTTGGGTTTATTGTGGGCATCTTGACACTGGTTCAATATCGGTAATATGCACGCCAGGAATTAATTACAAAGTTACATTTGTCGTTTTCAGATTCCGAGCCCTATACGGAGGGAGAAACATACACCCACAAAATAGACTCTATATAGACTCCCCATATAACTCGGTTTCGAGATTCCAGTACATCCATGGCAGCGAAAAAAATGTGTGTGTGTGTGTGTGTGTGTGTGTGTGTGTGTGTGTGTGTGAGAGAGAGAGAGAGAGAGAGAGAGAGAGAGAGAGAGAGAGAGAGTGAGAGAGAGAGAGAGAGAGAGAGAGAGAGAGAGAGAGAGAGAGAGAGAGAGAGAGAGAGAGAGAGAGATTAGTGGGGGGGCGGGGCGGGGAAGAGGACAGAAAGAGAGAGGGAGAGGTGAAGAACACATCTCGTTTGTGGTGAGGTTTCATACTCGCACGCCTACGAGGGGAACAACTATGAATACAAAACACATGTTCCTCGTCAGCCATAAAAAAGATTGATCGGGTTTTAGTGCGGTTGTCAATTTGTTTTCTTTACGAAAAAGAGAAATCAATTGGAAATCACATGGAATTTCATAGCCAGACTTACGCACATACCTCACGCCTTTCTTTAAGTGCACGACCTTCGCTTTTCTTTGCCTTGATGTTGGAAAAAACAACTTTTGATCATGTAGAGCCATTTTGGGGTGGGGGGAAATAAACAAGTATGAGCTCAATTATAAAAAACAGATTATTGTAAAAAGAAATCCATAGATTATAATGTGGCAACTGAGCATTATTGCTCATTTAGGTGGTGCGTTTTAACTATTTGCCCTTTTGAGCGACATTCCTGCTCCTCAACTGTTTTCTGCCTTCATCGTAAGAGCTTTAAATATAATACTATTTATGGTTATTACATAAAACACCAAGTATATCACTTTCAAAGCAGGTCTTCTTTATAAATATAGGCGAAACATTGTAAACTCCTGCAGTGGAAGGAGTTTGGCGATGGAGCCTTAGTTCTTAGCGGACGTAGCAGGGTGCATACTGTGATAACTTTTAATCTCTAATATTCTTTTTTTAAAAAACGAATTCTTTTTTATTGCCTCCTACCTTGGATTCATGTATAATTTTTAATATATTATCCTATACTAATATGTCACTTCCTTGCGCGTATTTACGTCGACGTAAGCTCACCAGGCAGTTCCTCGGAATGGGACTTTTCGATCTTGTAAATGTTAACGTTTCAGAAGTTAAAAGGATTGAATCTAAATGTTGAGAGCCTGTAGAAATGAACACTGCTTTAGTGTAAATTATGTAAATAGCTTGTGCGCGCCCCTTAGGAATTGAGAAGTTATATTTGAGACTTCTCGTTGAATGAGCCCTTCATTCAGCTCGGCCATCGCTGGCTGAATCAAAACAAATTGAATGGTGAATCACATTTTCCACTCTAGGCGTCAACTTTAGGGGGATCATCCATTTCTCATTCTTAAAGGCAAGTGCCCCTAAGTGCTACATTTTACTCTCCCATCTCTTTTGTTCTTATTCCATTTTGGGCCGACGATTCCCAAATATTATAGTGTTTCCAAATGAATACAAAAGTCCGCCACGAAATCACGTGCGTTAAATAAGCAGATTTCCCACGTACGTGGCGTATTTTCATTTATCGCGCACCGTAAAACTCCAATAAGAAGAATAGTTGGTATTTAGGCTTAAAATAAAGTAAGCTCATAACATAATAGCATATTGTTAATATGAGATAAGTAGGAGTGGAGGTTTACTAAAGACCTATAATCAAGATAGTGAACAAATGTACATAACAACATCTAGAGAAAATTACATTTGCGATAAGATTGATTCTATACCATAACATTTTACGATGCAACTCTTAGTTAAGGAGATATTTTGAATTTTCGAATTCCCCACATTTTCTAAACTACCCCTTCCCTAATCCTGGTCCGATTTCTGTCAATCACAAATGTGATCTTTAGTGTTAAATATCGAGTACGGTATATATCAAATGAAAGGTTTTCGAGACAAGAATGTAAAACCTTAATTGATGCCGTCATCGCACAACAAATTTGCATGTATCTCGCATATTAATGGTCCAATAGAAACAATATTTGGTATTTAATCTTAAAATAAAGAGATTCATGTTATGACTGCTTATTTTTATTAGGACATGACTAGGAGTGGGAGTTTACCGAAGGCTGAAAACTAATAAGTCGAAATACCTTGGTGGCATATAAACCTTAGAGAAAATATGTATATAACAACATTTATAGACGATTAAATTTACAATAAGGTTAGTCCCACATACTTTTTCGATCCGACGTATAATAATGGAGAAATTTCGAATTTTCAAAATTCTCCGGCTCTGAACCCCGTCTCCCCTGGTCTAATTTTAGCCGTTAACGAACTTCATCTCTAGTTTTGCATGTAACGCTTATTATCGACTTTGGTACCGATGAAATAATAATTGTGACCGCTAGAGCATTAAGAGACAAATATCTGCTAAATAACAATTGAATGAGATAATTTTCGAAATTAGAATTATTTTACAGTTAAGGATTTTCCGAATTTGGTAGGAGGATTCTATATACAATCCTAATTGGTTACCTATTAGTTTCCAAAAAATGGTAATTTTCTTTTGATCATCGAACAACTGTTGTTTCATGGCATTTAGCAAATATTTAATTTTTTTTTTAAATAATTATTTCATGGAATAAATTGTCAGTCCCATTAATTTGATTAGTTGTATATAATCTTATGCTGTTGGCAGTTGTGTGTTGGTTTAGTAAAAACATATATTAGAAATAAATTTATGAAAATCTAATTTGACATTGTTTACTATCGGTTAGGGATTGTTTCTGTAGTTGGCTTTCTGGGTTTGCTGACGTCAATATAACCCTTCCCTAAATACAAAACATAAATATACTCCAATACTTCTTCTATATCATACTTTTTTTTATGTATGTCCTTACTTGTTTGGCTACAACTGTTTCATTAGGAAATGTTTCTTAATGAAATTTTTGCTGCTGACGTCCGAGAATAAATTTCATCAACAAGCTTTTTGTATTATTATATATTTTATTTAAATTTAATTCTTGGATACAGAAGAACAATGTTATAGGCTGCTATAGTCCAGTCTTGGAATATACTACAGACCCATCAGCTCATGGCAGATTCGTTTCATTGAAACGTTTTCATATGCTTGATTTATAGCTGTTATAAAAGTCCGTCACGCAGGGGCTGCGTAAACTAAACAGACTTCCCACGTGAAGTTTTACAATAGAGAAATCTGCATACTGCTATAACTTAACACCACCGTGAGTAAATACAAACGGTAATGAAAAATCTTTCATTTAATAAGCTCCCAACGGCTTCTGAATTGGAAACAAACAGGTCTACCAACCACAGATAGATAGACATATTATTCACAGGAAAGAAAAGCAATTATTGTTATATATCTGAGTATAACACATTTACTTTATTGCAAACTATTTACTATATCTAGTACTGCAATTTATAATGAATCAGAATAATTTATATTTTAATAACTCAAAACAAAAATTGCGACCGCTAGAATGTTAACAGACAAATATATATATATATATATATATATATATATATATATATATAAATATATATATATATATAAAAAAAAAATTGTGCTGTTGTTTTCGACCAGGTTGTAGTATATTTAAATGATGTTGTTGTTTTGTGGAGTTTTGATCAATGTTGGTGAAAAAATCTTAGTTTATTCCAATATTTCGAGAATATTTATTTTATCTTCTTCAGGTCAAGACTAATGATACTAAAAAACTACCACAGGTATAGTTTTTAAGTATCTTTAGTCTTGGCCTGAAGAAGATAAAATAAATATTTTCGAAATATTGGAATAAACTAGGATTTTTTCCCCAACATTGACCAAAACTCCAATAAACAACAACATATAAATATATATATATATATATATATATATATATATATATATATATATATAGTTTTGAACGGACCTCATTTTCGTCATCTCCTAGGTAGGATCGATGGACATTTAAAGACGTTTTTCGAAAATCGCCATGAGTACGACCTCAATAGCTGATTTCCCTCAAGGGAAATCTGCTAAAAATAGTTAGAATATAATAGCCAAAAAATGCTTCTTTTTAGTATAATTTGAAAGACCAATACACGTGGGATGTATTTATATTTTAATCGGTTATTTATTTTTGGCTTAGCGTATTTTTCAGTATCATTATAAGTTTTTACTGGGTGAGTTTTTGGCGTTATGAAGATTAAATGTAAATTTTTTAGTATTATGGGCTAAGCGATATTGCATCAAAATTTATAGGGGTTTGTCTAAAGCTGAAACGGGTTAGGTTTCCGTTGGTTGACTATAGCTCCCATGAATAAAGATGAATTATGAAAAGGATCATTGTTCACCTCACTTAACCCCCTGTATTTTGGGAGAGATGCATACTTCTCTTAGCTTCTCAACACTTTGCCTCTTGTTTATCAATGAGAAAAAATAAATATATTAAAAACGTACTAATTAAACGGGTAATAATGTATAATATAAACACTAAAATATTATAACTCGATACATTTCACACTGGTTGTAAAGTTTTAATAATTACCATTTTTGTAGACAAAATCAAATTAAAACTATTACTGTCAAAAAAAAACAAATAAAAAGTCCGTCGCGCAGAGGCTGCGTAACTAAGCAGATTTCCCACGTGAAGTTTAACAATAGATAAATCTACATACTGATAACAAAATACCATCTTTTAATGTAGGTAGGATGAAAGAATTGGCTACGCTTCCTCTATGACAATTTATTAAAACGGCAGAAGCGCTTGTTATAGCGGAAGCATAGCCAATTCTTTCATCCTACCTACATTAGAAGTCACTTCCACCTGCCAGAATACCAACTCAGAACCACGTGTATATTAAGTGAATAAACGCAAACGACAATAAGAAACTTCCTCTGGACGGGAAGCGTCTGAAATGTAAACAGGTATGCCAACCTCACAACGGATAGAAAAGTAACTGAAATATATCGGAATATAACGTATTAATTTTATTGAAAACTATATATTATATAGTACTGTAATTTATAATGAATTAGCTACGCATTTATCTCAATCAATCAAATTTTAGTAGTCCAAGAACTGAAAACGGGAGGGGGGCACCGGAACATATTTGCATGTATGTCGTATAATAAAGGTTTCTTGAAAACAATATATAGTATTTAAGCTTCGAATAATGTAGTTTATTATATAACAAAGTATTGTTTATGTATCATAATAGAAGTGGGGGTTTGCTGACGGCTGAAAACTAAAAAATGCAAATATCTCGGTTAATATTCAAAATAGAGAATAAATGTATATAACAATATTTATAGTACATTCAATTTGCAATAACATTAATTTTATACATTTTTTCGATCCGACTTATAGTAACGGAGATAGTTTGAATTTATAAAATTCTCCCCCTCTAACCCCCCACCCCCTCCTACTGGTCCGATTTCAGCCATTAACGAACTTGGTCTTTCTTTTTACATAAAACGACTAAATATCGAGTTTGGAAACGGGAAATCAGCTAAAACAAACATGATTATTGACCCGCGTCACTCATGAACAGATCAACATGAACAGGCTAACTAGCTACATTTCTTATAGGAACTGGGCTATTTCATCAAGAACAATCATGTCTATCTACTTAGCCCCCCCCCCTTGTACCCTAATTAACTTCTTTTTCATTTTTTTAAAAAACGTATCGTCATCCTATTTTGAAAAAAAATTGCTTATTATTTTGCTTTGTGAATTTTAATTTAGTAAATATTTCTTCCACATTTTTGAACATATTTCGAAGCACATAACATTTCAAGTTGGCTTTAAATCAAATATCAAGGATCTGGTAATGGTTAGGACGTAGGAAAGGTTTAAAACGTATTCACTCCTGCCATCCCTCCCATTTATTGGTACTTCATTGAAGAATTTGTATACTTTACAGCTTATAATTATTTAAATATCTTAACTAGAATTTACCACCCTCAGTGCCATATCTTATTTATGCCTTGTTCTTTTTCCCCCATTTTATTTTTCACAGTGTGAAAATAGGAAAAGTCCGCCACGCAGGTGCTGTGTAAACTAAGCAGATTTCCCACGTGAAGTTTTACAATAGAGAAATCTGCCTAATAATAACAGTAGTAGTAACCTATTCTCACGAGGACGAATAGTTAGTGAAACGGCCGCACGGCGGAAACTCCCGAACATAGCCGACCACACTCACAATACAAATGCAAATATCTCGGTTAATATTAAAGATACAGAATAAATGTAGAACAATATTTATAGTAAATTTAATTTGCAATAAGATTAGTTCTATACAATTTTTTGATCCGACGTATGGTAACGGAGTTATTTCGAATTTTCGAAAATCCCCCCTCTAAACCCCCCTCCTACTGGTCCGATTTCAGCCATTAACGAACTTGATCTTCCTTTTTACATAAAACGATTAAATTCCGAGTTTGGTAACGATCAAACAAAAATTGCGACCGCTAGAGCGTTAACAGACAAATATATATATATATATATATATATATATAATTTTGAACGGACCTCATTTTCGTCATCTCCTGGGTAGGATCGATGGACATTTGAAGAAATTTTTCGAAACTCGCGTCATGAGTACGACCTCAATAGCTGATTTCCCTTAAGGGAAATCAGCTAAAAGGTTAGTTACGGTATTTTTTTATAAGAACAACAACAAATACTCTGTTTTAAGATTAGTTGCACTCAATACTGGACCATTTTTGTTTGTAGGTCATTTTGAAATTTGGCTATAGTAAATTTCCTTTTCAACTTTATGTGTGTTTAAGAGAGACATTTCCGATACTTTTAACTTTGAATAAACAGGTCTAATCTGTCCTAAAAAGAGTGGCTAAGTAGTTAAAAGGTTTTTTTTTTCTCTTGGTTGTTTTAAAGGGCGAAGCTAAAAAGCATTTAATGTTTATGATAGGAGAAAACGCAGGATAGGGACGATTCTTCGTCCTCCCCCTCAGAGTATAAAGATGTGGGTCGTTGGAGTGGGAGAGCTTTTACTCTGTAATAAATAATCCCTATGGTTTTGAGGGGTAGCTCGAGAAAAATGCAAGACAATAAGACTTAAAAAAAGTATATTTTGAATCTTGCTTAGATAAGAAAGAAACCCTTATTTATGTAGCCGAAATGCTGAATTATTATAATATTCATCTTCAATTTTTTTAGCAGATTGCCCGTAAGGGAAATCAGCTATTGAGGTCGTACTCATGACGCGATTTTCGAAATTTTTCTTATAATGTCCATCGAACCTACCCAGGAGATGACGAAAATGAGGTCCGTTCAAAACTGAATATATATACTGCTCAAAAATGAATAGGGATATTGGTTATTTTTTCTTATCCTATTAATTTTAATTAAATCGATCATAATTAAATTTCTTTTTTATGGGGGAAAAAGGCAATAATTTCTAATAAATATTAATGATATTTATAATATAAAAAAAAAAATATGCTAGGCCCCATACATACCACAAAACAGAGAATATCCCTATTCATTTTTGAGCAGTTTATATGTCTGTTACCGCTCTAGCGGTAGCAATGTTAGTCTTATCGTTACCAAACTTACCGATATATAATCGTTTTATACAAAAAGAAAGATCAGGTTCGATAACGGCTGAAATCGGACCAGGGAGAGGGAGGGGTGGGGGTTTGAGGGGGAGAATTTCGAAAACTCTTAATATATCCGTTATTATGCGTCGGATCGAAAAATGTTATAGAACCAATCTTATTACAAATGTAATGTTCTTGAAATGTTGTTATTTACATTTTTTTCCTTATCTTGATTATTAACTGACATATTTTCATTTTTTAGTTTTTGGTCTTCAGTAAAGCCCCACTCTTACTCATCTCATATTAACAATATTCTATTATGTTATGAAGCACTTTATTTGAAGCTTAAATACCAAATATTGTTCTCATTGAACTTTTAAAAGTTTTGAGATTGATGCAAATAGGTGGCACACGTGGGAAATCTGCTTAGTTAACGCAGCCCCAGGGTGAAGGAGTTTATTTTTTGGAATAATTACAAAAACAAACACCTAAAAAGCAAATGAAGCACTTAAAAGACTGGGATTAAATAAAAGGCGTGCCCTCCAGCTATGAACTTCCTGTGGTTCCATTTGCGGTGTCCCTTCCACGCAAGACATCCGAGCACAATAGTCAAATAAACCTACAGACCTAATATCAACTAATGGGTTCTCGGAATGTTTGCACAGTTATATCAATAGCTGGCCTGATTCAATTAATTCCACTCTGAAAACGTGGCAAAATTGTCTTATCAGGATCTCGAGTTAGAAAGAGAAGGAGGTTGACACAGGTGTTGATATTTATAGAAAACCATCATCGACCGATCTTCTCATCCCAATGAACTCTTTCTACAGTACACAATATAAGAGGCCTGCCCTGGAGGAAAATGTAATGAAGTAGAACCGTGTCTGCCAAGAAGGCTTCAATAATGTTTTTCTTCCTTCAAATGTTGAGAAAGGAAGCCGTCGACTGCTAAGAAAGGAAGGAAGCAATGAATATTGAGTAGTGGCGATGGAATGAACTCGAAAAAGATTTCTTTCTTTACTCATTACTTATGGCATATTTCCAAAAACAAAAACCGGATCTACGCTTCTAAAAATAGTTTCATTCAAGAGTAGAAACTTACAAAAGCCGTTTATGTCCAGCATGGAGAACCACTTAGGCACTTGGACCATCATCAGAATATTCTGTTTATGATTACCATTATCTCATGAAAAAAGGAAATGGTTTCTATTTTACCTTTTCACACAGTAATGGAACCTTTACATCTTGCTTCATATGTGTACGTACTTCTCAAGTATTTTTCTTTTATCATTTGTTTAAGTGTTTAAGAAATAAAATTATTAAAAATATTTCTTAAAAAACGCCATTAAACTTAGCACGGTATTTATAAACAGTTGATGTACATAACTATATTTTCATTTTGCTTGCAATTGCGGTTGCGTAACGTTTAATGGAGTTTTCTCTTATTAGAAATGCGTTGCACAACCGCTGCACTTTAACCGTCACAGTCAACCCTCTTCCATTTAACATTGAATACAAATTATGTGTTAACAATAAAAACAAATTAGAACTATTTAACTTCATGGACATTAAATGATGAATATCAGTTTATATTTTTTGTTCACATTTCACGTTCAAAAAGTAGAGAGTTAACATTATCCTGTTGAACCAACTGTTTCCAGCTAACAATGTCCTTTTAGATGGAAGTAAGGAGCTCTGAATGTTATCTATCTAATGGCAATCTGACTCTCTCTTTGCCGCTCTTATTGCTCAGTGGGATAATGGTTTAAGGAGAAAGATTTACCCCGGAAACGCGGGGTGACTGCATTGCGGGGGCGAGATCACATCAAAGACTGCACCCCGCCCGCACCAAACCAACCCTTTCCCATTTACTCCGGGAGGCTATGAAATTACTATTACTCACCCTTCTATTTATTTCCTTGCTCCCTTATCGCTGATCTTTACAGCGCAAGAAAGAAATTCCCAGTGCGTCTCTTACACACTAACGTCTCTTGAATCTCTTTCCTCATTAAGGAAACCACTTCACGCTTGGGCTGCGTAGACTAAGCAGATTTCCTACCATTGTCAAACTTCCGATGGGCATTATTGTTTGATCGGCAAGACTTGGCATTTGCTGGACTAAGTTTTAAATCTATAGTTGTCTACTAAGTTACTTTATTTATTACACCGAGAGAAATTTATTAGTAAAATACGGTACTCACATGGACATTTTTTATTAGTGATATTTTCCCAAAGAGGCTTAATACAAGTAGCACAGCGGTGAACATTTTAAAGTAGAAAGACCTTGTTTTAAACATGAGTGAACTCCATAAAAATTCTGAATACATTTCAAATGGACTAGACTGCCTAAATCTAAATTAACAATACAAAAACTTTCATCATATATGAGCATGCTTTTTATCATGAAATCCTTCTTTCAAAATATATTTTCTATTCAAAGATGAAAATTCATTAAAATAAATTATATTAAATTTATAATTAATCTCTAAGGAGAAACAGTATATATTTGACCATATTGAAACCAAACCAAGTGCTCCTATAACTTATTATTAGAAAAATGGTTTTGAAAATTTGTTCTCTTATAGTATAGACTATTTAATGGGGTAATATATATAATACGTATATGTCTATGTAAAAAGTGCATAATTGGATACATATGCACATACAATTTTAAAGCTTGCTAAGTTGCTCGGTGTTCTACTTTAGCAGATTTTCCTTTTTGTAATCAGTTCATCCCTAATAGCCTGTCACATATGCTTCTCTACTGTGAGAAGCTTATCGAAAACAGAAATAAATATCTACAAACACTTTCCTCAGCAGTCAGTGATGTACATAAAATTGAAGAGATACTTAGTATCGATAGCCTCGAAAACTACACAAGATTTATTATTTTATCACATCAGCATGCAATACTCTGGAATCTATAAGTGCTGATGGACCACACGCCAGTTAAATTATATAAAGACGGAAAAGGGTTATAGAATGCTTTTAGTTATCTTTTATGTACTATATTTTACTATTTACACTATATCGCTTCTTTTTTTCATTGTCATATTATTGTTGATCTTAAGAACTTGGATATAATTATTTATTTAAAAAACAGAATTGTTATTTGTTTATTTAATTTGTACAAGATGTAAATCTTTAACAAATAAATATATATTCTTCTTCTTCTTCCTTAAGGGAAATCAGCTATTGAGGTTTTACTCATAACGCGATTTTTGAAAAATGTCTTCAAATGTCCATCGATTATGTTGTATAGAACCAATTTTTTTGCAAGTTTAATTTTCTATGAATATTGATATACACTTTACACAACGAAATATCTCCGTTATTATACGTCGGATCGAAAAAGTGTATAGAAATAATCTTATTGCAAATTAAATCCCTATAAATGTTGTTATATACATGTTTTATCTATCCTGTATATTAACCGGGATATTTGGATTTTTTAAAATTTTCAGTCCATTTTTAGTCATCGCATGTTAACAGAAAGCGAATATATCATGAAACGACTTATTCTAAGCTTAAATTCCAAGTATTGTTTTTAACTGGTCATTATTAGATGTGATACGTGCAAATACGTTTCGTGATGAAGTCATATATTAAGATTTTAATTCTTAGCCTCGAATATGATTCTTTGGTCGAAACCATACACGATATTTAACCATTTCACTCAAGGTAGTGGTTAAAATCGGTCTTGAGGAGAGGAGGTTTAGAGGTATTGAAAATTCAAAATATCTCCATTGGTGTGAGTTGGATCGAAAAAGTTTATACCATTATATCAAGGAGACGTCTAGTCAAAAAGTCCGTCACGCAGGGGCAGCGTAAACTAAGCAGATTTCTCACGTAAAGTTATACAATAGAGAAATATCTATACGAGTGACGTTACGGAAACGGCCGAACTAGTTTTCGGCGGAAACGAATTGAAGCGACCATAGCTCGTGCATTACACTTAATAAAAATAAAAATGTTTCGGTTAATATTCAAGATAGAGAATAATTATATATATATATATATATATATATATATATATATATATATAACAATATGTATAGCAAATTTAATTTGCAATAAGATTGGTTCTATGCAATTTTTCGTTCCTACGTAAAGTAACGGAGATATTTCAAATTTTCTCCCCTCTAACCCTGCCCCACTGGTTCGATTTCAGCCGTTAACGAACTTGATCTTTCTTTTTACATAAAACTATTATATACCGAGTTTGGTGATGATTAAACAAAATTTGCAACAAAAAGTGTGACCGCTAGAGCGTTAACAGACATATATATATATATATATATATATATATATATATATATATATATATATATATAATTTTGAACGAACCTCATTTTCGACATATCCTGGGTAGGATCGATGGACATTTTAGAACATTTTTCAAATCTCGCGTCATGAGCACGACCTTATTAATAGCTGATTGTCCCTTAGGGAAATCTGCTAAAATGGCTTTAGGGAAGGTTAAGGTGGATAATACCGAAATCTTGAAACCCAAAATTTTCACGATTGCAATACTCCTTTACTTGGATCAAGGAAACAAAAATGTTTACTATAAATGTATACTTGCTGCTGTAATGCTTTAAGCAAATAAAATATGAAATATCCCGTTTTGTCTGAGGGCCTTGGTGGATTCTAAATCCAAGCGAGGTCTTGGCTATCATTTTCGATTGTGTGTGCCCCACAAGCAAGTTTGAGAGGAAAAGGAAAACATGCTGAGGTATGAAATTGAATTTATTGTATTTTAGATAATTGAACTTTTGAACGTCTTGTTTGTGGGCGAACTGTTCTTTGTTTAAGAAACATCGGCATTAAAGAAGGGAACCTGCACATTCTCCTCCTTAGAGGGTATTTTCCTTTGCTCCTTTATAAGACTGTTACAAATTCAGAGCGGCGAGACAACCAACGCCCCCTCAACCCAAGCACTGATTCCTACTTTTTATTCTACTTTTCTTTTGCTTTTTCGGATTTTGGTTACTTACAAGTATAAAAACAAAGAGAACATTGTTTCCTGGTCTTTATATAAAGAAACATTTTCGTCTTTATACTTCCTATAGTTAAATAGAAACGATGTACCTTATTGAATGCATAATAATTAATTTTCCCCTTAAGGGAAATCAGCTATTGAGGTCGTACTCATGACGCGAGTTTCGAAAAATTTCTTCAAATGTCCATCGGTCCTACCCAGGTGATGACGAAAATGAGGTCCGTTCAAAATTATATATATATATATATATATATATATATATATATATATATATATATATATATAGAGAGAGAGAGAGAGAGAGAGAGAGAGAGAGAGAGATATTTGTCTGTTAACGCTCTAGCGGTCGCAGTTTTCATTTGATCGTTACCAAACTCGATATTTAAACGTTTCAGGTAAAAATAAAGATCAAGTTCGTTAATGGCTGAATTCGGACCATTGGAAGGGGGGGGGGTTTAGAGGGAAGGATTTTCGAAAATTCGAAATATCTCCGTTACTATACGTCAGATCGAAAAATTATATAGAATCAATTTTATAGCAAATTTAATTTACTATAAATAGTGTTATATACATTTATTCCGTATCTTGAATATTAACCGAGATATTTGCATTTTTCTGTTTTCAGCTTCTGAGATGAGATCGGCTAACTTCGAGTCTAGTCGTGAGTTTCCGTCAAGAGCTAGTTCGGGCCGTTTTCATAACTGTTCGGCTCTCTATTCTGAAATTTCTTTATTGTATAACTTCACGTGTGAAAGCTGCTTAGTTTACGCAGCCCCTGCGTGACGGACTTTTTAGTTTATGCATCATTAGCGTGAGAGAAACTATTTAGGGAAAAGCCATGACGCTAAAAGACCTGGGCGCAATTTAAAATACAGTAGGATCCCTTCTATCTACCTCACCTACTATTTAGCCTGAGTGCTTAATATGAACACTAACTGGTATGTTTTTAAGCTATCATCATAAACTGTATTGATGTTGGACAAGAGAGAGGATTTCAATAATAGTCAATCAACACTTCATATCATCATATTTGTTGTTGGCTGAAATCGGGTATAGAATATTGAGGGTTAATCGTAAATGTTATAGAACCAATCTTGTTAAATTATTGATGCTCTACAATTGCTGTTCTATCCATTATTTCGTAACTCAAGTATTATGCGAGTTTTTCGTACTCCCTTGTTTTTTGAGCCTTCAGTAACCCCCTCTCCGTGCTCCCTTCTACTCATTGTTTTTTTTAGGAATATAGAATTATTAGTGTGATGAGATCTCAAGTGTGTTATACCAGGAACTGAGAAACTATTTTTTTCCCCTAGGTGCATTTAAAATGTTGTTTTTTTCCTGCCAAATATTCCAAAGTGGTTCGTAATCAAGAAATGATTTTACACTATGAAAAAATTAAATGTGTACTTCTTTGCAAGTAACAAGTACTTATACATGATATTTTTCCGAGCGATCACGGTTTTTTGTGTATTTAATTAAATCGATTCATTAATTTCCAAGAGGCAATAGTATGAAATGTTGAATCCAGATAAAACGTGCCCAGTAGATCTGCCCTCCCACTTTCCACACCAGTGAAATTTATATTATTTCCACAAAATGATGTATTAGACTAAAAGTAAATAACTAAATATTTAATGTAGTTGACAATAGATTTCAAGCGGAATGGAATAGAATAGAAAATTTATTGCTTACAAGATTTATATCTTGAAGCAAGGAGTTCGCCTCCTATTCACAAACAAAATAGTACTTGAATAAAAAAAAGAGAGTAAAATTACATAAATAAATAAGTTATACAATTCTTGTTAGTAATTAAAAATTTGCAATGTATATATATATATATATATATCTATATATATATATATATATATACACACAAATATAGAAAAGAATGAGATTCCTTACATATAAATGATAGAAAATTAATATGAACTTGGTTAAAACTAATAGCTTAAAAAATAAATAAATAATAATTCTTGTAATGAATTTTTACGTGTTTCCTAAACAGTCAAAAACCACAAAACTTCATATTTGAACATATTCCTTAACAAATCAGTAATTTGACTTAAATTTAAAGTCCTGAAATACTGCATTGGTGCCTGCTATCTTCTTAATGTATTTCTGGGTGAACTGCTGACATATAGGTGTTAAAAAAAAGCGTGAGATAAAAAAGTATTTCAAATTATCAAGTTCATTACTATTACATATTTGACAGGAGGAAGTGGTCTCAAACTTAAAGAACGATTTATTCAGGCTTAATCTTTGAAACCTGTCAGCCGCATGCCTTTTTTTGGGAGATTATTCTTAATTTGTTTACGTGGCATCCGACTCCGAGATAGTCTTCTCCAGATATCAAGTTCGATATATTCCTATAATGCACACTGAAGTTGACGTTGTTACGTTCTCTAAGTCTTTACTTAAAAGATGATTGTCTAATTTTGCAATTAAGTCATTTTCATTCCTTAATAGTATGTCCGTGTCTTGTGATTTCCACACATCCTCAGCTCCAATGGAGTACGTCAATTCGCTTAGTTTCTTATTCCGGCTAAATGGCATTCGTCTGTTTTCAGATAGCTCCAACAATCTTCTTAAACAGACGAGGCGTAACCTGATTTCCCGCTTTTTGCGGATTTTAAACCACAAATTTAAAGTACACTTCCCTCAAATAGGTATTTGCAGTATTTCTAGGAAGATGCAAGAGGCTTTTCAGAAATTTTAACTGTACTTTTTCAACTACGCCAGCGTAAGGAAGGTCCCATACTTCACTTCCATAAAGCACCGTTCCAGAAATTATTGATTTAAAAAGCCTATTTTTAAAAAATATTCATAAATAACAAGGAAATGTAAAGTATTTTAGATGGTAAGGTGGTATTTATAACATTTAAAGTGATGGATTTCCAGTTTCCTGGCAGAAGCGTGCATTGTGTAAGTCGCTCATAATCGCTTTTCACTAGCCCTTAACAACAATACTGCTTTTGCAGAAGAATGGATATTATCTCTTGAGGTTTTACTTTGTTATTTCAAATTATTCCTTCTATTATTGGAGTAACACATGTGGAGTTAAACAGTATGATGTGGACCTTAACTAATTTGTAAATGTTTATTAGAACTATACCCGTATGTTAGGGAATTTCCCGAAGGGAAAATCAGACATTGAGCATGGCCTATATGTACAGGGTCCGGCAAAAAAACCTCCCTGATTTCAATAGGCATTTGCAAAAAGAATAAGAAACATACAGAACAATTACTTATATTTGTGAATAGCCTATATAATGCCATTTTACATCACTTAGTATACTTTACTTGATTTTGAAAATTATGACCTTCAAATTGTTAAGACATTCACGAAGTCTTTCCCTGAAGTTGTCCATAGTTCTTCGTGTACCTTCCCTTGGAATGGCTGCCACTTCCTGCCTAATAACATCTTTTAGTTCTTGCAGAGTTCTGGGACGATGTTTGTACACTTTAGCCTTTAGGTAGCCCCACAGAAAGAAATCACAAAGTGATAAGTCGGGTGACCTTGGGGGCCAGGAAATGTCTCAAGCGATCGGCAATGGCCGTTACTGTTTGTCCATTTAAGAGGAGACATTTCCTGGCCCCCAAGGTCACCCGACTTATCACCTTGTGATTTCTTTCTGTGGGGCTACCTAAAGGCTAAAGTAAACAAACATCGACCCAGAACTCTGCAAGAACTAAAAGATGTCATTAGGCAGGAAGTGGCAGCCATTCCAAGGGAAGGTACACGAAGAACTATGGACAACTTCAGGGAAAGACTTCGTGAATGTCTTAACAATGGGGGACATCATTTATCAGACATAATTTTCAAAACCAAGTAAAGTATACTAAGTGATGTAAAATGGCATTATATAGGCTATTCACAAATATAAGTAATCGTTCTGTATGTTTCTTATTCTTTTTGCAAATGCCTATTGAAATCAGGGAGGTTTTTTTGCCGGACCCTGTATATATGGGTGTCCGTTTAAATATGTGTATATACAGGTATTTGGTTCGAGGAACAGACTAATATATATGTATCGTTAAGGAAAATCAGCTATTGAATTTGTACTCATGGCACGATTTTTGAAACATTTCCATTGATCATATCAATGAGATGATGAAAATGACGTTCGTTCAAAATTATATATATATATTGATCGTTACCAAACTCGATATTTAACCGTTTTATGTACAATGAAGATCAAGTTCCTTCACGGCTAAAATCGGATCAGCGGAGGGGTATTTTCAAAAAGATCCGTTGCTATGCATCGGATCGAAAAATTGTATTGAACCAGACATATCGCAAATTAAATGTACTATAAATATTGTTATAAGCAGTTACTCTCTATCTTGAATATTAACCGAGATATTTGCATTTTTCAGTTTTCACTCTTCAGCAAACCCCCACTCCTACTCATGTCATAATAATAGTAAGCTATTATGTCATGAACTTATTTTCTTTATTATGAATATTTACCGAGATATTTTCGTTATTTTAGTTATCAGCCTTCAGTAAAATACGGAGTGTGGTTTTTAACTCTAAAATGTTTATTTGATCTACACCTTACTGGATATTTAACTGTTTTATTCAACATTCATAGTCATATTAGTTAATTTCTGTAACTGGACTAGAAAAATGGGGGGAGAAATTTTTGGATTTTATAGTATTCCGTTATCAGTAGAGCCTACTCATGTCATATTAATAGTAAGCTGCTATGTCATGAGCCACTTCATTCCATGGTTGAATACCAAATATTGTTTTCATTGATCTTTTACTTTGTGAGAAATACGCAAATACGTTCTGTAATATACCTGTTATTATGCGTCGGATTGAAATATTGTATAGAAATCCTGGGAAGGAAACTAAACAGGCAGGGCATTAGAATAGCCTACAGAAAGAGGGCGTCACTTCAAAATTTTGTTTCTAAAATCAAGGGTGCTACTCCTCTAGGAGACAGATCAGGGGTGTACATGATGAAGTGTGGGATGTGTGAAGCCAGCTACGTTGGGAGGACAGAGAGGAAGTTACGGATCAGGGCTAAGGAACACATGAGAGCAGGCTCAGAGTTTTATGCACACTGTAAGGAGCACAACCACCATGCTGGGGACCACCAGATTAAATTAATTCATAGTGACGTTAGGGGTTATCTGATGGACATGGTGGAGGCTATTGAAATAAAACTTGAAAAAGCCATAAATAAAGGCAATGTAAATGTGCAGACTGACACAAACGCGTCTCTCATGTCCAGACTTGTCTCTGCCCCCTCCCTAGCGGCTTGGACCGATCCCCTTGGCCTCAGTGCATCGGCAGGGTTTAGCCTGGTAGCAAGTCTATAGGATCGCCCTACGCTCTGTCGGTAATTTTGCTTATAATATTATTTTAATGTTTAAATAGTAATTATTAATTTGTTATAATTTAATTGTAATTGTGTTTTTGAATATAGGTGTTGTTATTGTAAAAAAATGTATAATGTTATAGACTGTTTGTTATATGACCAACTATGTAAAACATTTTTAAGGACTGATTTTTAGACTCCTAATTATGGTGTTACATTGTTTTGTAGCTCTGAGGATGGGGATTTAGTCCCCGAAAGCGCTCAGCGTTTATAAGAAATAAAATTGTGAGGAGCCATAAAAAAGTTTTGTGAATAACTATTGTATAGAATCTATCTTATTACAAATGTAATGTTGTTAAGTACGTTTTTTTCAATATGTTCATTATTAACCAAGATATTCACATTTTTCAATTTTCGGCCTTGTTTATATAAGGTACGATCATATTAACAATAATCTGTTATATTATGAAGCGCTTTATTCGAAGCCAAATACCAAATATTGTTCTCATTGAACATTTTCTTTTTGAGATTAATGCAAATACTTGACGCACCTGGGAAATCAGCTTAGTTAACGCAGCCCCTGCGTGGCAGACGATTCTTCATCTCCTGGGAATTAAGGTAAATCTGTTACAAAGGAAGAGGAACTTATTATTGTATATGATCGATTTTGAAGTTTTAGTAGTCTAAAATTAAACAGAGTCCACCGAAAGGATATTACCGGAGGCTTTGTTATAGGACATAGGCTGTTATATTAATATGGAATGAAGTCGAGGTCGGAGGGCTTCTAGGCGTCTGGTATGGGCTCAAAGCGGAATGTGGTGTAGGTTGAGACGGTCTCCCCCCAACTGTCAATATGTTCAGCGACAGTGTAATGAGGTCAGGTGGAGTAAGGACACGCTCTGGCAACAATCCATTCATTCAGTCTACTCGACAGCCTACACCCCACTTCACTCCCGCTAAAAACTAACAATGCTCTTCCCGCTCTCCAAATCAAATTAGCGCCAAAATAGGCCTTCTAACAACCTCATCCGTCCCAACAAAGAAAACAATCGATCTTGTATTGAGTGTTGATGGAGGGATCTTTCTTACAAAGGTCATACCTGAGATTAAAAATGTCCGTCACGCAGGGGCAGCGTAAACTAAGCAGATTTCACATGTGAAGTTTTACAATAGAGAAATCTGCATACTGGTAACACAACACCACCCTGATTAAATACAAACTGATAAGAATAATTTATATTTTAATAACTCAAATTGTATTAGTCCAAGAACTAAAGAAGGGGGGGGGCGGATGAACAGAACGTATTTGCATAAATCTCACAAAGTAAGGAAGGTAAGGTAAGGTTAGAAACGACAGGTAAGGTTAGAAGAAGCTTCCACCTGACTAAGCTAAGCAGATTTCCCTCGTGAAGTTTTACAATAGATAAATCTAGATACTGGTAACACTTGACAACCACCGTGAATATTAAGCGAATAAATACACTCTGTAATGAGTAATCTTTCAGTTAATTTTAATAACCTCCCAACGGAAAGCGTCAAAATTGTAAACAAACACGCCTGCCAACCGCTCAGTATTCTTCGCCCAAAAGAAAGCAATTACTGAAATTTATCAGAATATAATATATTAATTTTATTGAAAACTATTTACTATATCTAGTACTTTAATTTATAATGAATCAGAAACATTTTTTTCTCAATCACTCAAATTTTAGTAGTCCAAGAACAAAAGAATAGAGGGGGGGGGGTCAATAGAACGTATTTGCATATATCTCACAAAGTAGAAGTTCTATGGAAACAATATTTGGTATTTAACCATGGAACGAAGTGGTTCATGATATAACAGCTTATTATTAATATTACATGAGTAGGCTCTACTGATAGCGGAATACTATAAAATCCAAAAATCTCCCCCCCCCCCATTTTTCTAGTCCAGTTACAGAAATTGACTAATATGACTATGATTGTTGAATAAAACAGATAAATATCCAGTGAGGTGTGGATCAAATAAACATTTTAGAGTTAAAAACGATACGAGAAGGAGTATGGTTTTACTCCAGGCTGATAGCTAAAATAATGAAAATATCTCGGTAAATATTCATGATAAAGAAAATAAGTATACTGCAACATTTATAGGCAATTAAATTTACAATAAGGTTAATTCTATACCAATTTTTGATAAGGTGTAATATTGAAGATGTTTCGAATTTTCCCATATTCCCACTCTAAACCCTTCCTCCCCTCAGTCCGATTTCAGCAGTCCAGGTAGTTGACGTTTAGTTTTGCACAAAACGCTTATATCTAGAAACGACAAGACAAAAATTGCTTTCAATTGAATAGACAAACATATATATATATATATATATATATATATATATATATATATATATATATATATATAGTGTTGCGAAAATACATGAATAATCCTTCAGAGAGAGAGAGAGAGAGAGAGTCGCGTATTTGGGAAGTGCGATATAGATCAAAGAAGCCTTCAGCCTAGCTCCTACCAGTACCTTCCAGCCAGACGTCGAAGAGTCCAGACATTCCCCTTTGATGCATGCCGACGACTTATGTAAAGTACGGCCCACCGCGAGTGAGGCAGTTTTATTCTCACCTGTCTTGATGTTCACGTCAGTGCTACAGTGCGACTTAGTGCAGTGCGGTAAAGTATTTTTATAAGAAGAACAGTGTTTTGTCGTGACTGTAAGTAACAGTTTAGTGCCATGTTTAAGACAGTGCAGTGCCGCGAAGTAAAGGACAGTGCAGTGCCGTCTTGTTGTGAATTTCAGTGACCGTGAGTGAATTGTTGGACTGTGTAATCTGAAGAACAGTGACGCTATCAGTCTATACTGTGAGTAGTAATTAAGAATAATTACCAAGTGTATTGTGCATTGTGAAATAAATTGTGCAGTGATAAAAACTGTGAAACTTGGGAGTATTTAATTTTGCAATTATAAACGTTTATTACTGGTTTTGGTAATAAAAACGTAACAACTGGTGTCAGAAGTGGGATTGCAAAATTAAAATCAACGAAAATGAAGTTTGAAGAACTAAAAGTGGAACATCTGAAGAAGGAGCTGGCTAAACTGGATCTGCCAACAACAGGAAACAAGGCTGAACTACAAAGGCGGTTGACAGATGAATTCCAAAGACGAGGAATCGACATAAGTACACACGAGTTTGACGATAAAGAAGACATTGCTGTAAGTAATCCTATCTCAAGTAGCAATTTGGACTTAAATGCAATTTTAGCCGCTATGATGGAAAATAACCAGAAACTCTTGGAAGCTTCTAAAAGTAACAGCGAGAAAATCTTAGCGGAAGTAAGACAAGAATTTCAAGAAAATTCTAGAGCTAATTACGAGAGATTAGAAGAAGCTTCTAAAAGTAGCAGTGGCCTGCACATGGGTAAGCAAATTATGATCTGGCGAAACACCGAAATACCTTTGGATGTCGGACATGAGAGCATATATATATAAATTTTGAATGGACCTCATTCACTTAGTCTACTAGGTAGGATTGACGGATATTTGAAATTCTCGTTATGTGTACAACTTTAAAGCTGTAGATTTCCCTCGAGGGAAATCTGTTAAAATGCCTCAGTCAAGGAATTTCGTTTTATATACCAAGGGCTTGATCTATAAAACGAAATATGGTTCCCAAAGTTTCTTGAATATCCAGTGGGTACGGCAAAGTGGCAATTTTTACCCCCCCCCCCCCTCTACCATGGAAGATTTCGGTTAGCTATACCAGTTAGCCACGTCTTCTACAAGTGTCACCAAAGGGTTTCGTTTTTATGACAGCTATTTTGATTTAAAACATAGAGTTGAGATCAACTTCGGTTATTAGCTCGTACATTGGATTCCCCTCAAGGGACATCTGCTTATACGTCAACGAATTCGCTTGAAGTAAGAGCCGGGATGAAACCACACGCCCACCATTAAGAGCATTAGAGAGAACTACTCGTTCGTGAAGACTGGACGAATCGACTGGGATCTGTGTCTTGCTGCTATAGATGAGTTAAGAGGATTATGGAATGGATGTCCTAGCACAGAGATATATAGCTGACCGCTATTCACCATGTCAAGTGTACTCAGTAACGTAACAATCGATGGATGTAAGAAATGGCCAAGTTGTATAGTCTGCCTACACCTCCACTCCTCCACTGATAACTACGCTGAACTGCGGTGGCAGTACTTTATGCAACTCTCTGGAAATTTATTGAAAAGACCATTATAAGCAGATTTCTTTTAAGGAAAATCAGCTATTGAGGTAGTGCTCATGTAACGATTTCTTCAATTTCCATGAATCCTACCCAGGAGATTTTGAAAATGAGGTCCGGTCAAAATTATGTGTGTGTGTGTGTGTGTGTGTGTGTTTGTCTGTTTCCGCTCTAGCGGTCGCGACTTTATTTTGATCGTTACCAAACTCGATATTTAATCGTTTTATATAAAAAGAAATATCAAGCTCGTTAATGGCTGAAATCGGACCAGTGGGAAGGAGGGCTTAGAGGGGGGTTTTTGAAAATCACTGTTACTATACATCGGATCGAAAAATTGTATTCAACCAGTCTTATTGCTAATTAAATACACTATAAATATTGTTTTACGCATTTTCTATCTTGAATATTAACCGAAATATTTGCATTTTTCAGTTTCCAGTCCTCAGCAAACCCCCACTCCTACTCATGTCATAATAATAGTAAGCTGTTATGTCATGTACCACTTCATTCCAAGGTTAAATACCAGATATTGTTTTCATTCAAATTTTGTTTTGTGAGATATACGCAAATATGTTCTGTCGATCACCCCCCACCCCTTCTTTTGTTCTTGGGCTACTAAAATATGAGTGATTGAGATAAAAATTATTCTGATTCATTCTAAATTACAGTACTACATATAGTAAATAGTTTTCAAGAAAATTAATATGTTATATTCAAATATATTACAGTTATTGATTTTCATTACGGTGAAGAATGTTTCTATCTGTTCCGTCTCTCTGAATTCGGCTGGCCTGATTGTTTACAATTTACAATTTACGCTTTCCGTTGGGAGCTTATTAAAATTGATTGAATGATTTCTCATTATCGTTTGTATTTATTCAATTAATATTCACGTAGGTTTTATGTGTTACCCGATTTACCTATTGTGAAACATCACGAGGGAAATGTGCTTAGTTTACGCAGTCCCTGCGTGGCGGACTTTTAACTTTACTAGCAGTACGTTACGACGTTTTACTAAATGACGATTAAGAAGTAAAAAAAACATCTTCTAAATTGAGCACACAGTATTGAAACTGGATGCGAAATAAAGAAGGGAAGAGGAGTTGCCAGTTTTGTTTAACACTTTTTATTCTGAGAAAAAACCTGAAGAAAAATTAAAGTTCATACTTATTAAATATTTATATATTCCATTTTTACACATTATGTCTGCAGGAGTAATTGTTTTTTTTTATTTTAATAATTACTCAAACAATAATTTAAAAAACAATAATAATAATAATTCAAAGGTGGAAGTCAGCCTGGTCAAAAAAACAAGACAATAAACTGCGACAAATCAAAGAAATTACTAAGCGTTGGAATCCTGCAAGTAGAAAAAGTCTGTCACGCAGGGGCTGCGTAAACTAAGCAGATTTCCCATGTGAAGCATTACAATAGAGAAATTTCACGAGAGCCAAACAGTTACGAAAACGGCCGAACTAGCTTTTGGCGGGAAACTCACTTTCGTCCGTTACCCACCCAAATTTAATACAAATGCAAATATCTCGGTTAATATTCAAGATAGAGAAAAAATGTATATTACAATATTTATAGTACATTTAATTTGCAATAAGATTGGTTCTATACAACTTTTCGATCCGACGTATAGTAACGGGGATATTTCGAATTTTTGAAAATCCTCTCCTCTAACCCCCCCCCCACTAACTGGTCCGATTTCAGCCGTTAACGAACTTGATCTGTCTATTTACATAAAACGACTAAATATCAAGTTTGGCAACGATTAAACAATAATTGCGACCGCTAGAGCGGTAACAGACAAATATATATATATATATATATATATATATATAGTTTGAACGGACCTCATTTTCGTCATCTCCTAGGTAGGATCGATGGACATTTGAAGAAAAATTTCGAAAATCGCGTCATGAGTACAACCTCAATAGCTGATTTCCCTTAAGGGAAATCTGCTAAAATCCGTAAAGAGAAGGTTGTTCTTGCCCGTGTCCGAATTGAATACACAAAATTAACACATAGTTATTTCTTGAAAGGCTTATTCCCACCAACCTGTGATTGTTGTAATGTCCAGCTTACATACTCACATCTTCTCCTTAATTGTAAAAAATACGATCTTCCAAGAAGAGAGAACTTGGAGATGACGAAGAAGACATAAAAAGGCTTTTTGCATTTTTAACTGAAACTTGTTTGTTCCAAGATGAGATGCGGTATGATGTAATTAAATAAATAAACAATAATTGACTAAGCGTTCAAGAATGCCAAGTAGTTATATTATGAACATTTTTGCTATTATGAGAGAGGGGAGGGAAAAAAAGCAGCTGGCTGGATATTTGGGAGGATAAATGGGATGGGAGAGGATCTGTATTTGGGGGTGACAGCTCTAATCCTCTAGATTCCTATTAAAGCGGGAGCATAATCGCCTTAACCTGCGCTGATAATGGTCCAACAGCCTGTAGCACGAGCAACATACCTAGTCCCTCTCCACTTACCACTTGTCAACTTGGCAAATCCCTCTAAGCGTTCTAGTTCTAGCACTACCTTACTTGCCCCCGGCTGGGCTTCAACAGTCTTGTTGCTCCCCTCTTGGCAGATATTGAACGGCTGAGCTAGTTGTTTCTTGGTCTCTATCCTTTTAGCAGGTTTCCCTAAAGAGAAATCAACTATTGAGATAGTTGATAATGACGCGGATAAGGTCTACTACAAACTACTCATATACACACACACTTGTTGGTGTAATTTTTGCTTGAATTTTACCAATGCATGTATATGTAATCGTATTATGTAAAAGTAAAGGTCATGTTTGGTAACTGAAACCTGACAAGGTAGAGGGCCAGAATTTCGAAAATTCCAAATATCTCCGTTTTTATACGTCGGATCAAAAACTTGTATAGAACCAATTTTATTTTCTGCAAATATAGACATTTCCCACTCTTTCTTGAATATAAACCTCGTTATTTCATTTTAGCAGATTTCCCTTAGGGGAAATCAGCTATTGAGGTCGTACTCATGTCGCGATTTTCGAAACATTTCCTTGAATATCCATTGATCCTTTCCTAGGAGATGACAAAAATATGGTCCGTTCAAAACTGTATATATATATATATATATATATATATATATATATATATATATATATACATATACATATATGTTTATTACAGCTCTACCGATCGCAATTATTGACATAGTTACTAAAATCGATATATAAGCGTTTCATGATGCATTATAAACCAAAGATCAAGTTCGTTAATGGCTGAAATCTGACTATGGGAGGGGGGGGATTCGAAAATATGAAATATCTCCGTTATTAATATTCAAAGTCGGATCGAAAAATTGTATATGGCCAATATTATTGGAAATTTAATGTTCTATGAATGTTGTTATATACATGTATTCTCTATCTTTAATATTAAGCGAAATATTTGCATTTTTATTAAGTGTAACGGACGAGCTATGGTCGCTTCTTCTATTCGTTCCCGCATAGAAACATATATGTTTTTTTTCAGTATCTTGATTATTACTCGATATATTTCCAATTTTTAGTTATATGCCTTCAGTAAACCCTCACTTCTACTCATGCCATATTAACGTTCTTTACTCAAACTATTTACTCCTCTTTTACTCATCGTTTTTTTTTTTTCAATAAATAGAGAATGTGTGGTGAGAAAAGATCACAAATGTGTTAGCACGTGGGAAATCTGCTTAGTTTACGCAGCCTTTAAACAGAATTAACCCGTACTGGGACTGGCACAAACCATATAACCTACGCGTCGTTCTGCCAAACGCCTTCGGGTGTTAGTTCTTAGGGTTTTTAAACCTTAACATTGTCATTACTTCTTCTTCTCTTTCTATGGTAGGGAGAAATGAACTGTATTTATTCCCATTATACGTGTAAAAAACAAAATAGCATACGTAAAATATTATTGGTTTTTCTGTAACCTAAACCTGTAAGATGCTAATATATTGTCAACTAATTTATTAATCTTCATATACTGTCAAATTTCAAAATTATATAATACATCCCATATAAAATTATCTCAAATTGAATTAATGCATTTTATTAAACAATTGATTTTGTTAATAGTCTTAATATGTAAAATGCATTTTTAATTTAGTTAAATGATTTATTATTACTCCTTAAAGAGACAATTTAGCAAATCATAAATTATCTTTTAACCGATTTAAATTACAAATTCATTGGACTTTTATTTTATACTAATATTTTAACATTTTTTATAATATTCATATTGTGTATGAAAACATCCTTCAGACATGAAGTTCTTTAATTTATTTTTAAAGAAAAAAAATTGTTTTTGGATATAATACATTTGGGCAGTGCGTTAAAGGGTTTTAAGGAAATGATCTATTCTTCTCGAAATATTTATGTTAGTGGTTGGGGGCTTGTAGAATATTCTTATATCTTGTTTTGATTATGTTTAGGTAAAATAAGCTCATGTTTGGTTGTGAGCATTGGAAACCTTAAATTTATAGGCATTCCGTAAACAAGAAAGGGGTCAATATTTTTTACTCAGATTTAAAAAAGGATTACCATGATTTGTCGAAACTTTCCATCTCAATACTACAATCCTGGAGAGAGTTTTTATCGACATTAGCCGATTCCAAACTATCCATCTTCCCTGTACTTTTCTTACGTTTTAGATCCCCTTCTCCCTCGCCACCTAAATCTCTACCAATTTTTTCCCCCCATTCACCCACGCTTCCTACCATTATTGATTTTGTTTTTGGCTCTAGTCGGTTTCATTGTCGTTAAGGCTCACTTCACTGAGTATATTTGGAATCTTTCGGAAATCTTATTTCTCCACTCGCCCATTCTTGGGGTATTACAGTCTCGAAAGATATTGCTACTAATTGAAACGCCTTTATTGCCAACGTTTCTGAAAAAAAAAATACTGTTTTACATAATAAGAGTTGATAGTTTGATGTTAACAAATATTTAAGCGTTGTTTTAAGCTCCGTCACTGGGAATCTATTTCATTTGTCTTTTCCGGTATATCTCCAGCGGAGTCTAAGTTGTGGTGGCCCACGATATTTCGCCGGTCTTCCAACCGGCATCTTCTGGTGGTCATGCTTTAGACTGGTTCATCATTAAGAGCTGCCACTAGCATACCTAAAGCATGACCACCAGAAGAAGCCGGTTGGAAGACCGGTGAAATATCGTGGGCCACCACAACTTAGACACCGCTGGAGATATGCCGCAAAAGACAAATGAAATATTTAAGCGTGCAACGAAATTCACTCATAAAATTCCTTCAAGTTGGAGTGCTGCACAAACTAAACAGACTACACACACAAGCCGGTATATGTACACCCTGATGATCTGAGCTCACCATCTATTCTCTACTTCTCCCGTAATAGGAGGTGTATGTGGACAGAAATCGAAATACCAGCTGGATATGTGTGTTAGCAAGTCAGTTACTCAAAGTGAAAATCGTATAAGTAGGAGTGGGGGTTTACTGACACATAATTCTAAATAATTCAGTTATCTTGGTTAATGTCGAATATACAGAAAATGGACGTTACAACATTTATTAGAAATTCCATTTGCTATAAGAATAGTTGTATATAATTTGTCCATCTATAGATAGATAGATATTTTATTGGCTTTTTTTTTTTTTTACAAACATATTGCCAAATGTCTGGTCAATCACTGTTAGCATGGTTATTAGTATAATGTAATGTATTAAAAAATGTGTAAATAAAAATAATAATGATTTCTAAATTACACATTAACAGCATATGTACTGGTATGTAATACAACATAAATATTAATCTAAATAATTATAATACTTAATGCAATTAATCATAATTTAATGTAAATCTAGATTAATTCATTTTTTTTAATATATAAATAAATATAGGTTTTCTGATATATCAAATTAACATAATTCTTCTCTAAGATTTATAACAAACAGAATACTAAAAATAAGTTTAATTGCATATAATAAATAATGTGCCGATTATTGGTGTTTAAGTACCCCATAAAAATAATAAAATTCTTTCTTTTATACTGTTAACTTCCGCAAACTTTCGATAAGAAACAGAAAACATCATTAACTTTATTTTTACTGTTGAAATCCAAAATGTTTACCAATGATAGGTATTCTCTTTGAGGCACTATATATTTGTCAAGGAATTGTACCCTGCGTGATGTAAAAGCAGGGCAATACAATAGTAAATGATTCAAATATAAATATATATATATATATATTTTTGGCACAATTTACATGCCTCTCTTTTATTATAATGTGAGTCATATTTCTATAGGATAATTTGAAAGTATTCACAAGACGAAATCCTTATTTGACTAATAAGTTTCATTTTATTTATGTTTGTGTGAAGCGTTAAATAATTTTCAGGGAGAGAGTTCTTAAAATTACAAATACTTCTATTGATTTGGCTGTAACTTGAGTTAAGAACTCTATCAACGTAAAGGGAATGGAGATGGTTTATAATCGTCTCAATGATTGTATTCTTGTTGGCTAGCAAAGTTTGTTGGTCCAAACATTCGAAAAAATATTCTTCAGCACAATAATTTCTGCTATCTATTTTACTTGTGACACCCAGTTATATTTTATGTCGCTTTTCATATTGTGTAAACTAAGGAGCTTAAGAAAACTTTTTTTGTAAGTCGGTGATCAGGCCATAATTAATGATATAGTACGAATTTTCTGGTCTCCTCACCACAGTAAACACACTACCCCAACTCAAGTTCAACGATTAGCAAATATAATCTTTATTTTTGCATTGATAAAAAAAATCATGTAGTCTAGAGAAAAATTCATGACGTCACACCGAACATAAAGAGTATATCTGACATTGTAAACCTACAATAAAAACAATATTTTACTTCTAAACTTGGAATAGATTGTTTCAAGATACAGCTTATTAGTAATATGAGATGACTAAAAATACTGAAAATTTATAGAAACTTTTCAACATAATTGGTCATATCAAATATTTTGATCCGTCTCAAATTAATGGAGGTATTCCGATTTTTTTTTTTAAATTCCCCTCTCAAAACTACCCCTTCTCCTGGCCTTAAGTTTTACATGAAAAGTTTAATATAGAGTCATTTTTACTTGGTAAGGGTCGAATAACAATTAATACCGCTAGAGCAGTAATAGAAAAATATGTATGTGTTTGTGTATATATATAAAGTGCCTCTTTATTTGTAAACAGGAGTAATTTTTGGCCAATAAAATAAAAACAACTTTTAATATCAACTTTACCCCACGTTTTAAACTTTCTACCAAGTTTTCTATTAGACGTTTAAATATTGAGCATGGTAACGATCAATGAAGTTTTATACTTTCTATCAAGTTTTCTATAAGACGTTTAAATACTGAGCATGGTAACGATCAAAGAGGTTTTATACTTTCTATCAAGTTTTCTATAAGACGTTTAAATATTGAGCATGATAACGATCAAAGAAGTTTTATACTTTCTATCAAATTTTCTATTAGACGTTAAAAATACTGAGCATGGTAACGATCAAAGAAGTTTTATACTTTCTATCAGGTTTTCTATAAGACGTTTAAATATTGAGCATGGTAACGATCAAAGAAGTTTTATACTTTCTATCAAGTTTTCTATAAGACGTTTAAATATTGAGCATGGTAACGATCAAAGAAGTTTTATACTTTCTATCAAGTATTCTATAAGACGTTAAAAATACTGAGCATGGTAACGATCAAAGAAGTTTTATACTTTCTATCAAGTTTTCTATAAGACGTTTAAATATTGAGCATGATAACGATCAAAGAAGTTTTATACTTTCTATCAAGTTTTCTATTAGACGTTAAAAATACTGAGCATGGTAACGGTCAAAGATGTTTTATACTTTCTATCAAGTTTTCTATAAGACGTTTAAATATTGAGCATGGTAACAATCAAAGAAGTTATCGGCCCAAATTTAATAAAAATGCAAATATCTCGGTTAATATTCAAGATAGAGAATAAATGTATAAAATAATATTTATAGTAAATTTGATCCCTTAAGGGAAATCTGCTCAAAACTACATTTAATCAATGGAACTTGGAAGCATATGTGTTGCAATATCTTACGAGTCGTGTATGATTTTTTGTTTTTGGCTTTAACGTTGGTGCCAATCCATCGTAAGTTAAAGAAATATTAATATACGTACTAGACCGTGCTATGTCTTGAATTATTTTTCTCAGATTATTATTTTGTGTTTAATTACAAATGTGTTGAGGCGATAGTAGGCAGATTATGTGTAGCTAAGTATTGCCTCGTTGTCCGGCTTCTTGATTTGGTTGTTAGTTTGAAAAAGCTCTTTTACCCTTATTACGAAACAGTATGGAGTGGTTTCAGCTTTCATTAGAACGAATGAGTGTATATTTATCATGGGCGTTAATTAAAAAATTTGCCTTAACGACCCGTGCATTTCTCCAACCTTTCCCCTTCCCAACATTGAAATAATCAACCTGATGAAATTACATACTACTACCCTCCTCCATTACTCTTCATACTGTTCTTAAATTTTTTTTTCTGATTATATTATCGGCTTAAATCCCATAGATTAATCAATATTTTACCGAATTTCTCCTTAGGAAAGTTCGCTTTTTCCGTTTCAGATGGAACAAGATTGCTAACTTTTCATTTCATTTTATTAGCAGATTTCCCTTAAGGTAAATCAGCTATTGAGGTCGTACTCATGACGCAATTTTTGAAATTTTTCTTCAAATGTCCATCAATCCACCCAGTAGATGACGAAAATGAGGTCCGTTCAAAACTGTATATATATATATATATATATATATATATATATATATATATATATATATATATATATATATATATTTGTCTTTTACCGCTCTAGCGGTCATAAGTTTTGTTCGATCGTTACCAATCTCGATCTTTAGTCGTTGTATGTAAAAAGAAAGATCAAGTTTGTTAAAGGCTGAAATCGGACCAGGGGGAGGGGGGGGTGTAGGGAGGGAGAATTTTGAAAATTCGCAATATCTCCGTTACTGTAAGTCGGATCGAAAAAGTGTACATCACCAATCTTATTGCAAATGAAATGTACTATAAATATTGTTATATACATTTATTCCATAAATCCCTCTTAAATTCTTGAACTACTAAAATTTGATTGGTTGAGATAAAATTTATTCTGGTTCATTGAAAATTTCTGTACTCGATATAGTACAAACTTTTCAATAAATTTAATATGTAATATTCTGATATGTGTGAGTTATTGTTTTTATTTTCGGTGTCGGAATAACTGAAAGCTGTTGGCAGACCTGTTTGTTTACATTTGAGCCGCTTTCCGCCGCGCGGGATGAGATTTTTTTTGGCCGTCTCTAACAGTTTTATTTGACATTTTTAGTTGTTTTTTGCGAAAATTGTTAGATGTTAATTCTTCGCGCCAGCAGTAAATGAACTTTAAAGCATTACAAAATGTAATTTTGCTTCCTTAAAACCAAGTCCCAATCCGAAGGCCGACTTGCTCACCACACTTTCTTACATTGCACTTCCAAAACATATTTTTTCCACTATAAAGTTTCATACTATGCGATTTAGAACACTTTCTTCTCCTAGGCAAAATATTTCTCTCCTGTAAATATTTCACTGCGTCTTCTTCACTTGTTGGCAAATCCCAAAGAGGCATTTTTAAACGAATAAGAAACACTAAACAGCACAATAAACAGCAAACGCAACTATAGCAAAAGATAACCTCATTAGCCTGGGAGAGCTAGCGTCGCACTTCAGGCGTAAAGCAGTAGCGCACTCAACAGTGGACCTATTGAACTAACATGTGGTGGATATAATACACAAGTACCAAAAAAAAATAAAGATATGATTAAAAATCTGTTGAAGTGTAAAAATGGGTATTTGTCTGAAAAATGACCTGCCAATCTATTCACATCAGGTTTCAACTTGTCCTAGCCCATCCTTTGTGCGTGCGTGCCTCCATACGTAAAGCTATGCGTATACGGAAATTTTTGCTTATTAATTTCGCAAGAAAAACCATTTTATAGATGATATGAGACGCGGGAATCTCAAAAAATATTTGATTTTCCAGTAAAACATGAAAGTAGCTTTACTTTTTTTTTCTTTTTCGAAACTGGGGCTGAGGCTAACACCCCAGGCAAATTCGAACAGCCTTTTACGTGTCTTGTTTAAGTTCTGAGAAAGTGGAGGTATGAGAGGACCTGAGTTGATTGCCTCCAGTAATTGGGGGAGGCAAGCGGTTTCTACTGTCATAAACAGCGTTTCTTAATTTTGTTTTTTTTTTTATTCGAGGGCGTATAGTGTTCTTCAAATGATTGTAAAATTTCTCCTATAATTTTCTTTCTAACATCTCTTTTTCAACTACAGGAAATTGCCTTTTCTTGAAGTGACCAGAATAGCGAAGCAAGTGGCTTAAAATAACTTTTAATGTACGTTGTTGTAGCCAATATATTATACTGTTAATACAAAATTAATTTGACGTAATATATATTGTTATAATTATTTTTTTATGTATATTTGAGTTAAAGTTAATGATTTTATTTGGTCAGAAATAATTTTTTTTACGTTGTGTTTCTTGTGCTTTATTATATTAAAAATAGTATTTGAAGACAATATTTCGTATTTAAGTTTCGAATAAAGTGGTTTATGATATGACAGCTTATCGTTAATATTAGTACGAGTTTACTTAGTTTACTGAAAACTAAAGTATGCAAAAATATCGTTTATGAATCGAGATAGAGAAAACGCATATTTAACAACAACAATATTAAATTTGCGACCGCTAGAGTGGTAACAGACAAATCTCTCTCTTTCTCTATATAACTGCTTCATGATATAACTGCTTACTATTAATATGACATGAGCAGGAGTGGGGGTTTACTGACGCCTGAAAACTCAAAATTCCAAATATCTCAGTTAACACTCATATTAGAGGAACGCAGGGGCTGCGTAAACTTAGCAGATTTCCCAAGCGAAGTTTAGAATAGAGAAATGTCACGAGAGCCAACAGTTACGGAAACGACCGAACTAGCTTTTGGCGGAATCTCACGACAAGAACTGAAGTTAGCCGATCTCATCTCCTCCGTTATCCGCACAAAATGCAAATATCTCGGTTAATATTCAGGATAAAGAATACATGTATATAACAATACTTATAGTAACTTTAATTTGCAATAAGATTGATTCTATACTATTTTTCGATCCAACATACAGTAACGGAGATATTTCGAATTTTCGAAAATCCTCCCCTCTAATCTCCCCTCCCACTGATCCGATTTCAGCTATTAACGAACTTGATCTTTATTTTTACATAAAACGTTTAAATATCGAGTTTGCTATCGATCAAACAAAAATTGCAACCGCTAGAGCGTTAACAGACAAATATATATACGAGTTCAAAATGATGTATATAATTTTGAATGGTCCTCATTTTCGTATTCTCCTGGGTAGGATCGATAGACATTTGAAGAAAGTATTTAAAAATCGCGTTATGAATACGACCTGAATAACTGATTTCCCTTAAGGGAAACCTGCTAAAAAATGTATATAAAAACATTATCACGTCACTTTCGTCATCTCCTAGGTAGGATCGATAGACATTCTTCAAAAATTGCGTCATGAGTACGCGACCTCAATAGTTGATTTCCCTCAAATGAAATCTGCTAGATAGATTACAAGGGCAGAGTGTTCAGCACGTGGAAAATCTGCTTAGTTAACGCAGCCCCTGTGTGAAGGACCTTTCCCCCAAATAAATACATGACTAGTTTATGATCAACAAGCTCAATACACACTACGGATAACGTTCCTTGCGATCAGCTCTAGATGACTTCCATTATTGATTATTGAAGTAGAGGGAAACAATTTAACATGCGTAGGAGAGTCACGTCTTAAACTCTGGATCCATATACATTGCCTTGAAGGGGGCTTGGTAGTGGAAAGACGAGCCATTTGGTGATAGAAGGAACTGTTTTATCGTTCTATCGGGGACTCTGTCCTCCATCGCGTGCCTTTATAGATAGCGAATGCCAGCCAGCAGTCATTGATTCACTCCCACTTCCTCCCATCTTTCCTTCTCCAATATTAAGTAAATTTGAAGGGCCGACTTCTTATTGCGAGATGATTTATATTTTCTCTTACAATCCTGATTTATTACTGATTTTCTTTGGAGGGGGGGGGGTGGAGGAGAAAATCTTCTGGACTGTCACAGCTGTTAATAATCACAAATATTTGTTATTTAACCTTAGATTAAAACATTTCATGATCTATGAGCTTATTGTGCTATTAGTATAAAATGAGTAGATGTAGGGGTTAACTGAAGACTAAATGTAAAAAATATACAAATATCCCAGTTAATGTTCGAATACGCACACACACACACACACACATATTCATAGATACACATCACAAACGCATCTTCACAATGCATAGGAAAAATCCTCTCTACAAGAAGTTGTGTTATTATATACTATCCTCTCATGTTTTCTTGTCACTTTATTTGAAGCCTAAATACCAAATACGGGGTGTACAGAAAGTTCTAAGCCTGGTGTACTTATGATACCTCAGCTGTCAAGGTTGTTTTGGAAGGTTTTGACAACAATTTTTTTTTTGACCGGGTTACAGATGTTGGAAAAAGCGGTGGAATAAGTGCGTTGCTGTTGAGGGGGACTATATTGAAAAATAAAAATATGTAAGTTGAAATCAGGCTTAGAACTTTCTGTACACCCGGTATTGTTGTCACTGAACCTTTACGTTTTGATATAAATGCAAATACGCCTAGATATTTGGATTTCATAGTTTTCAGCCTTCAGCAAAGATCAGCCCACCGGGAGGGGAGAGCTTTTTTATTACCGTTTTTATTTATATATCCAAGGTGGTGTTGTGTTACCAGGATGTAGATTTATCTATTATTAAACTTCACGCGGGAAATCTGCTTAGTTTACGCACCCCAGCGTGACGGACTTTTATTTTTTGTAACGGGCCTCACCTTCATGAACACATTTATGAACATTTTGAGAAGTCGTGTCACGAGGAAGCCTGAATATGCGAAAACAGGGAGAAGGAAGGCTCCTTTAGCTAGGCTCTACAGGTAAGTATTATGGGGGTTTGTTTAAATGGAATTAGGATTTTGGGGTTGAAGGACAGGCAATACTGTAATCTATCCCCCTTCAGAAGGCCCTTGAATATTAATATGGTAACTCGGAAGCCCTAGACCCTAGCGGTAAATGCCACATAGATCCTATGTACTGCTTCAACCCTGTCATCCCTCCCACTTTACATAGTAATATACAAGATTACATTGGAATTTTGGCTGCACGACCCTACACTTCATGAGCTCATGAAATTCAAACAAGTGGCTCCTCACAATAATATTACTTCGTTTCCTGAAACATTTATAGCAGATTTCCCTTAAGGGATATCAGCTACTCATGACGCGATTTTCAAAATTTGTCGTCAAAAAATGTCCATCGATCCTACCTAGGAGTTGACGAAAATGAGGTCCGTTCAAAACTGAATATATTTGTCTGTTGCCGCTCTAGAGGTCGCAATTTTTGTCTTATCGTTTCTAAACTTGATATATAATCGTTTTATACAAAAAAAAAGATCATGTTCGTTAACGGCTGAAATCTGACCAGGGGGAGGGGGGTTAGAGGGGGAGAATTTCTAAAATTCTTAATATCTCCGTTATTATGCGTCGTATCGAAAAATTGTATAAAACCAATCGTATTGCACATGTAATATTCTATAAATGTTGTTATGTACATGTTTTCATTATCTTGATTATTAACTGAGATATTTGCATTTTTTAGTTTTCAGTCTTCAGAAAGCCCCACTCCTACTCATATTAACAATATTCTATTATGTTATGAAGCACTTTATTTGAATCTTAAATACCAAATATTGTTCTCATTGAACTTTTAAGTTTTGAGATAAATGCAAATACGTGGCGAACGTGGGAAATCTGCTTGGTTAACGCAGCCCCTGCGTGACGGACTTTTAATGGTTCAAGTGGGCACATAATCAACTGCTGGTACAATACCAAGTGATCTGTGGAACATCAAAGGTTTGAATAAACTTAAGTCGCCGTAAACTGGAGAAACAAATATTCTACATCATTCGAAAAAACTTGAGTATAATAGGCCGGATGAGGGTATGGAGGAGGGGGGGGGGCTTTCTTAACCAAAGTCCTCAAACTACCCACAGTGCACAATGCCTCCTTGTGTGTTCAAAAACTCATTAAAACTATCTCCCTTATCTTAAAGTTTTCACGAATCACCATCACTATATTTGTGTTCATTATGAACTCTGGATAGCTTAAAGAAAAAAAAAATAAGTATATTAAAAACGACATGGAAGTCAACTTGAAATCAGAAGTGATCAAATACATATAAAATATTTAAGATTTAACCAAAATATAGTTAAATTTGGGTGTCAGTTTTATAATTTTAAAAATCGAGGTCCTTTATTTGTAAAGAGAAAGAAATATTATTTAAAATTTTAGCAGGTTTTCCTTAAGGAAAATCAGCTATTAAGGTCGTACTCATTACGCGATTTTTGAAAATTTTCCTCAAATGTCCATCAATTATCAACCCAGGAGATGACGAAAATGAGGTCCGATCAAACCTGCACATATACATGTTAACGCTCTTGCGGTCGCAATCTTTACCAAACTCGGTATTTAAACGTTTTATACAAAACTAAAGATCAAGTTCACTAACGGCTGAAATCCGCCCCATGGGAAGGTGTGTTTAGGGGGGAGGGTATTTCGAAAAATCTTAATATCTCCATTATAATGAGTCGGATCGAAATATTGTATAGATATAATCTTATTGCAAATGTAATGTTCTATAAATGTTCCCATGTACGTTTCTTCACTACGTTCATTATTACGGAGATATTCGCATTTTTCGGGCTTCAGTAAACGCCCACTTCTATTCATGTCATATTAAAATTAAGCTCTTGTATTATGAATCACTTAATTTAAAGCCTAAATACCAAATATTGATCTCATTGAATATTCACTTTTTACGATAAGTGCAAATACGCCTGTGAGAAATCTGCTTAGTTAACGCAGCCCCTAATAAAGGCATGACATAGAATTAGAGGGGGTAAGCAAATGATATCCATGCTCCCCCACATTTTTCCTATAAATTAGGTAAGGCTAATTTTGTGGAACTCTGTACAGCGTATAACAAGGTACAAATTGCATTAGGTATATTATGCCATGAACTACGTGACACCAGGGCACAATTATTAGGACCTTATTGAAGAAATCGGTTCTGAAAAAGGTAAATTGGATGCTGAACAAAACTGTTATTACTTTATTAAACAAATATTGCTTTCAGTTATATTTCCAATGCAGTTGTGCAAATAAATGCTTTCATTCTGGACAACTGCTATTGTTGCTTTTAGAGGTAGGTGATATTAAAAGCGCCGAGCATGGAAAAGTTTAAAATTGAGAGTTTTGTGGGAAGCTTTTAACGATTGGACTCTGAGCGGATTTTACTAGTCCGGTGTTTCCAATGAATGTTTATTGATTCCTTGTTAATTACATCTACAAATGTTGTCTCTCATAGTTTATTTTGCTAATATTGTAATTCTTTAATATGTTTAGAAGCGCAACCATAAAGCAGGTCATTAAATACCGCCGTGGATATTTAAATAGTAGTGTAACTAGAACTGACCTAACTAGGTAGTTTTTTAATACCTTAAGGGAAAAGAGCTATTGAGGTCGTACTCACGACGCGAGTTTTGACATATTTCCTCAAATGTCCATCGATCCTACCCAGGAGATGACGAAAATGAGGTCCGTTCAAAATTATATATATATATATTACTATAAGTCGGATCGAAAAATTGTATAGAACCAATCCTATTGCAAATTTAATGATCTATAAATACTGTTCTATACATATTTTCTGTATCATGAATATTAACCGAGATATTTAGATTTTATAGTTTTCAGCCTTCGGCAAACCCCCACTTGTACCCATGTTATACTAACAATACTCGGTTATTTAATAAACCACATTATTCTAACCTTAAATACCGAATATTGTTTTCAAGAGACCTTTATTATACGACATACATGCAAATATCCTCCGGTGACCCCCACCCCTCTTATGTTTTTGGACTACTTAAATTTGATTGATTGAGATAAAAATTATTCTGATTCATTATAAATTACAGTACTAGATATAGTAAATAGTTTTCAATCAAATTAATATGTTATATTCTGATATATTTCAGTAATTGTTTTTCTTTCTGGTGAGAGTCGGGTTGGCAGACCTGTTTGTTTACATTTCATATGCATCCCACTCGAAGGGGAAAGATTTCTTATTACCGTTTGTATTTATTTGGTTAATATTCAAGGTGGTGTTGTATTACCAGTATGTAGATTTATCTATTATTAAACTTCATGAGGGAAATGTTATTAGTTTACGCAGCCCCTGCTTTTTTTTTTAGCAGTTTTTTCCTAGGGGAAATCAACTATTAAGGATGTACTCATGATGCGCTTTTCGAAATTATTTTCTAATGTCCATCTATCCTACGTAGGAAATAACGAAAATTTAGTCCGTTCAAAATGATATATGTATATATTTGTCTGTTAACGCTCAAGCGATCGCAATTTGTGTTTGATCGTTACCAAATTCCATATTTATACGTTTTATGAAAAAAGAAAGATCGAGTTCGTTAGTGACTGAAATCTGACCAGTACGAGTGGGGGGGGGGGTTAGAGAGGGGAATTTAGATAACCCTCAATCCTACTCTTGTCATATTAATAATAAGCTGTTAAATCATGAACCATTTCATTCCAAGGTTGAATACCAAATATTGTTGTCATTGAACTCGTACTTCGTGAGATATACGTAAATTCATTCTGTTGACCCCCCTCTCCTTTTGTTCTTAGGTTCCTAAAATTTGAGTGATTGATTTAAAAATTATTTTGATTATTATTAATAATTCAAGACAAGCAGAACTTCTTGTATATAACGAATTCCAACACAGAATACGTATATCAAACCTGGTAGTTCTTGTTGAGGAAACTGAATGTAAAAGCATATCGAAGCCCTCGAGAAAAGAATAGTGGTGCTGAATGTGAAAATCTTTCAGATTTATTTAAGTTAAGATTATTGGTCATTGTTCAAGAAGACATTTTTTCGAAGGCATTAATCCGCGATTGGATATTTTGAAAATACTAATATAAAAAAAATAGTTTTCGTGTGAATCCGGTGGTGGCAACTACAATGTACTGCCTTTAGATCTTTTTCTTGGTAAATAGAAGAAATTAAATGAAAAGCAGCTACATCGTAGCGCCGTGCGTGTACAAAATAGAGATGCTTTGAAAATGATTATTTCGTACTCAAGTTAATCCAACTTCTATATTTCGACTTGAGACCAATTTTATTGGCGTGTAGTTGATTAATAATGTGTTCTTTGAATTTTGGCTCATTTCTTTCTCGCGATGCATTTATTATTATTTATTTATGTCATTTACCTCTGTGGTGGTAAATTTGATTGAGTTGTTAAACTGTCTACGACTTGTGGGTGAATGTGAAAATCCTATTAATGCGCCCGTGTTGTAGAGGAAAAGGTTACGAAATAATGGAAAGTTTGGGAGGGTTTTTTTTTTTTTTTTTTTTTCATTATGTTGTTTTATCCCTTCCGGAGTGTTAAAACATGAATTTTAACTTTACCAAACCTGTTTAGAAAGGCAATAGCCAAACCACTTAATCGCCTTTTCTTGGTTTTCCTGTCGAGTTTTGTAAACTGTTAAACTTTTCAACGGAATCCTGAAGTGATAGATGTCCAATTTTATTTTTGGAAAGTATGATTTTCAATTAGTCACCATTATAACTAATGTACAAGTTTAAAATAAAGACTTACTGGAATTCTTGAAAAGCGTGCTCTTTGCATCCATTTATCACACTAACGAGTAAACGCCCGTTCGCATTACTGTTTGTGATACATTAATATAATTTTAGGGATAATATGAAAAACAAATCATTGAAAATGCATTAGTATACTGGTATCAACATTTCAGAATTAAATACACCATTTACTTTTTTGAAAGGGATTGAAAAGAGAGGGGAAATCATTTAGAGAAAAAAACAAGGAAAGAAACAGTCATAACTAAACATCACGTTATCATATGTTGACAGCTGTAATATATATTTATTTTAGTTTAATCATATAATTTATAATAATGCTTTTGTTACTTTTTGGACCACAAAGTTACTTATTTTTTGCATGCCTTTTTTATGCATTGATACTAATGCACTTATCGAAGAATAATTTTTTACTGAATGTTTTATTTAATATTATTCTATAATTCATAAAATTTAGTCCATTACGTCGTCTTTTGAATTATTTACTTATTGTGTTTCTAGTATTCGCAGGCTTTGTGTAGACATTCTTTTGTAAATAGGTATTTAATAAATCAATTTTTATGCTTTCGTTCATTGTTATCTAAAGTTATTCGTCGGAATCTTACCGCACATTTAAAATCTGTTTAGTTGGTTGAACTTTTTTTTTCCAGATATTACTCTATGTGTTTAGACTTATGGCCACACCACTCTCACATCCAAGTTTTAGCCTTTAGATTTTCCTAAAGGTGTCTGTTAACGGTATAGCGGTCGCAAATTTTGTTTGATCGTTACCGAACTCGATATTTAATCCAGTGGGAGTAGGGGAGGTTGGGGTGATTTTCGAAAATTCGAAATATCTCCGTTACTATAAGTCAGATCGAAAAATTGTATAAAACCAATCTAATTGCAAATTAAATTTAATATAAATATTGTTATATACACTTATTCTCTATCTTGAATATTAACCAAAATATTTGGTTTTAATAGTTTTCGCTTTCAATGAACCCCCACTCCTGCTCTTGTCATATTAATAATAAGCTGTTAGATCATGAACCATTTCATTCCGTGTTTAAATACCAAATATTGTTATCATTACATATTTACTTTGTGCCATATATGCAAATACGTTCTGTTGATCCCCCCTTCTTTTGTTCTTGGATTACTAGAATTTGAGTGATTCAAACAAACATTATTCTGATTCAATATAAATTACATCACTAGCTATAGTAAATAGTTTTCAATAAAATTAATATGTTATATTCAGATATTTTTCAGGAATTGTTTTTATTTCCGGTGAAGAATATTTCTATCTATCTGTTCAGCTCTGAGAAATTGGCAGACCTGTTTGTTTACAGTTCAGACGCATTCCGTTGAGAGGTTATTAAAATTGACCGAAATATTTCTCAAATATTCACGGTGGTGTTACCAGTATGTAGATTTATCTACTGTAAACCGTGACATGGAAAATCTGTTTAGTTTACGTAGCACTGCGTGATGGACTTTTTACTTAGAACGAGAAAATATATGCAGAGAAGAGATCAATAGTGTGGTTCTTACCAGCCCATTGCCAACCTGTTAAGTGATGGATTTTTGTCAACTTAGCTTTGATCCCAAAATTTACGGAGTTACTTATTTTTTTCGCTTTCCGTCTCAATTAAACCCCCAGTATTCTAATAAGAATTTTTACAACTCTAAAACCTTACAAGTGTGTAGATTTTTTTATTGTAAAACTTCACGAGGGAAATTTGCTTAATTTGCGCAGCCCCTGCGAGACGGACTTTTAATGAATATGTCCTATACAATATATAGGTCCGTTCAAGAAAGACTAATAGACAGATAGTAGAAGTACTTGGCACCCAGACTTCAGTAGAAACCCTCTAAACGGCTTACAACTCTGAATAGTTCCTTTGATGCTATCCAATAGGGAAGCCAAGCAGAGACGCCTCTATTTCTCCTTTGTCCTAATCTGAGCTTAGCTTTTAAGTCCCCGTAGCTTACTCTTTTCATGAAGTATAATAAATGGGAAATGTATAATCACCTCTGTACTGCTCGCCTACTCCCTTCACGACCACTGCCGTTATGTATGAGGTGCTCTGAAGGAGGTTACCTGTTGTAATGTTTCTCATCCCATAGATTTTAGTAGATTTCATTTTCTTAAGGGAAATGAGCTGTTGAGGTCGTTCTTATGACGAGATTTTCGAAAAATTTCTTCAAATCTCCATCAATCCTACCCAAGAGATGACGAAAATGAGGTCCGTTCAAAACTGTATATATAGCTACAAATTGCAGATATCGTGTCTATGGCATATGAAACGAAAAAGAATCGTGAAATTTTGAGAAAAAAAAATCAATTTACAGACAGAGGTTACATATAATTGTAACCTCTGTCTGTAAATTGATTTTTACTTCTTTTTTCTTTTGATTCTTTATATATATATATATATATATATATATATATATATATATATATATATATATATATTTGTCGTCTAACGCTCTAGCGGTCGCAACGTTCCTGTGCCACGAAGAATTTCATAATTTATTTGATTTGTTTTTTATTATTAGAATTAGCTTCATTATACAGTTTTCTTTTTCCGTTTTTCGACTATGTAACGTCATGGCCAAGAACCAATCTTGTTAAGCTATTAAAGCACCTATCACATTTTTTGTAGCTTTTTCATTAAGCGAGTTATTTGTACACTATAGTTTATCTTCATTGAAAACTGCTACCGCTAGAGCGTTAACAACATATATATATATATATATATATATATATATATATATATATATATATATATATATATATATATATATATATATATATATATATATATATAAAATTGTGAACGGACCTATATTTCGACATCTCCTGGGTAGTTTGACATTTGACGAAATTTTCCCGTCATCCGTAAAACCTCAATAGCTGATTTCCCTTAATTGGAAATCTGCTTAAAAGCACTAACTGTCTAACAGAGCATTAACTATCCCACAGAAGTTTTTCTGCTTACATCATTTTCATAGTGGCTCGGCACCGAAAACAAAACCACACAATTTGTTGAAACTAATTCAAATATCAAATTGAGGTACGTTTGCCTATTTTTCAAGCATTAATTTTTTTTTATATACGTGAGGGTGCATAGGAGGTGTCTTAATGCTGAGAGGAAGTCTTACTTGGTTAAGTGTTGAGTTGCTGAGGTTAGTTTCTTTAGTAGCTGGACATGTAGGGTTTGACTAAAAGATGTCTAGGGTTACACGGTTTAGAGTTCCGTACCTGGTGGGCCTAGGGCTGGAAACTATTAGCATGTGCAGCTAATCCTTCCATTGTGAAGGGACGAAATGAAAATAAGTTTTCTTTATTCAATAGTTTAATCAAGTTGGAATCACTTGAGTTAATTTTTATTTCGCAGATTTCCTCTATGGAAAATCAGCTATTGAGGTCGTACTCATGACACGATTTTCGAAAAAAAAGTCCTGAAATGTCCATCTATCCTACCCAGGAGATGATGAAAATGAGGTCCGTTCAAAACTTTTCGATGTTTGTTTGATTGTTACCAAACTCCATATTTAAACGTTTTATGCAAAACTAAAGATCAAGTTCGTTATCGGCTAAAATCTGTTCGGGGGGGGGGGGGTAGAGGGTTGGAAATTTTTAAAATTCTTATTATCACCATTGTTATTCGACGGATCGAAAAATTGTATTAAACCTATATTATTCCAAATTTAATGGTCTATGAATATTGTTCAATCTATGTTTTCTGTATGATGAATATTAACCGATATAATTAGATTTTTTAGTTTCGGCTTTGAGTAAACCCCCACTCCTACTCTTGTCATGTTAACTATTAGCTGTTGTATCATGAACCACTTCATTCTAAGATTAAATACCAAATATGGTTTTCATTGAACTTTTACTTTGTCATATACACGCAATTATTTCAGTGATGATGTCACGAATGGAGATTTTAGGTTCCTGTCTCAAATTGTTTACTTAATGTATACTATACTCGATATTTACCCGTTTTAGTCAACACTAAAGATCATATTTGTTATTGAGTGAAATTTAATAGTGGTGGTTTAGAGAGGGGTGGAATTAGAAAATTCAAAATATTTTCGTTATAATGAGTCGTATCATAAAATTTTATGGAAACAATCCTGTTAAATTTATAATTTTCTACAATTATTGTTTTATGCATGATTTGGTAACTCAGGTATTAAGCGAGTTATTTGTACTTTCTTGTTTTCTCTGCATTCAGTAACTCCCCCCACACCTACTACTCATCGTTTTTTCTAGAGAATACGCGGTGAAATGAGTTCCCAAGCGTTATTCCAGCACTTGGGAAATCTGCTTAGTTTACGCAGCCCCTGAGTGACGGACGTTTTACGTTTAACGCGTCTCTGCTATACAAATTATTTTTAAATATTATAGTTCTATTATTTTGGCATGTCCTACCACTGATTGGTATAACCACCAGTTACCTTGTTCTTCCTTCTAAATTCGTCGAGTAGTCAAAATTATGCCGTTCGACCCAGGCATAAGGAATAATTATTTATGAAAATGAAATTGTATATACAGTATGTAACATTTTTTTTTTCAAAAATACGAGCTTGACCTTCTTAATGGTAGGTATAATTTAGCATAGAAAGGCCATAGACGTTCCGGTATGAGCTTAGGATTATGTAAATCAAGCGGGATTTCAGTTTATACAGGATATATGAGCTTAGAGAGACTCTAAAACGTTTTATAATGAATAAACAATCAAAATCAATACGTTCTGGGAGCCTAGACTTCAGCAGTCTGTAAATATTATTGCTTTATTGAATTAAATCCTCTCATGAAATACTCTAAATCATATTTTATCGTATGCAAAAGATGAGTTCATCAAGTCCTAATGATATCAGAAACATCAGAATGAACTAAAATTATTTTGTTAATTGGCTGAGCTACTCCATGGATATTATAAATGCGTTTTTAATATAAATTTTAACACCTTTAATATAGAGCATAGACTTAGTATCATACTTTATCCAATTTTGTCACTTTCCATTTCTGTTTGCTTAAAACATTTCTATTACTTTGGTTATTTACAATAACCAGTCTTTGCTTTATTATAACTAAATACGAGGAGTATAAAGTTATCTCTAAATTCTAAATGGTTATAGCAGCAAGACATTCTATTAAGAAACTTTATGCAACATAGTTGGGGCTTGTTGAGTCTCTTCGTCATCTCAGAGTTCACTTAAATAACGATATAAGTATTTAAAGGTAATTACTTAAAGTAATACTTCTATTGAGCTATTGATGCATTATCTTATTAATAATTATTTTGCGTTTTTGTTTCATTTTTTATTTTACATGTATTAATAAGTATGTAATGTCTGTTTCAGGTAATGGTCTAGAAAATTAACCTCTCTCGGATTCGGTATGCATCTTACAATCATTTCTCGTATTTCATTTATCATTAATGTAAATTTCCAAAATAAAGCAATGAAATATTTTATCCACCCTAGGGTTTCCAGTATCACATTATTAACATGGGTATAGGGAACTTAAAACTTTGATTTTATATGAAACTTTTGAATATCAAATTTGGTAACGATCAAATATCAATTCTTCCATTCCTATCATGAAATGAAAATAAAGGCTCTCACGCAGGGGCTGCGTAAACTAAGCAGATTTCCCTCATGATGTTTAACAATAGATGCATCTACATGCTGGTAACACAATAGCACCGTCGACATCAAGTGAATAAATACAAACGATAACAAGAAACCTCGAGACGGGAAGAACCCCCGTTGGAACTTCTCACATGAAAGAGAAACAAGTACTGAAATAAATCAGAATATAACATATTAATTTTATTGAAAACTGTTTACTATATCTAGTACTGTAGTTTATAATGGATCAGAATAATTTTTATCTCAATCAATCAAATTTTAGTAGTCCAAGAACTTAAGAAGGAGGGGGGTCACCATAACATATTTGCATGTATCTCGTATAATAATGCTCTCTTGAATTTATGGTATTTAAGCTTCGAATAATGTGGTTTATTACATAACAGAGTATTGTTTATGTAACATGAGTAGAAGTGGGGATTTGCTGAAGGCTGAAAAATAAAATATGCAAAGATAGAAAATAAATATATATAGCAATAATTATAGTACATTTAATTTGCAATAAGATTGGTTCTGTACAATTGTTAGATCCGACGCATCCGAGATATTTCAAATTTTCGAAAATCCCCCCTCTAACCCCCGCCCCTCCCAACTGTCCGATTTCAGTCATTAACGGACTTGATCTGCCCTTTTACATATAACTTTTAAATATCGAGTTTGGTAACGATCAAACGAAAATTGCAACCGCTACAGCGTTAATATATATATATATATATATATATCATTTTGAACGAACCTCATTTTCGTCATCTCCTGGGCAGGATCGATGGACATTTTTCGAAAATCGCGTCGTGAAGACGGCCTCCATAGCTGATTTCCCTGAAGGGAAATCTGCTAAAACCTGTTCTCTGTCCACGGGAAATCGATAATATCTCTTGAGATGTGGATGACATCTGCATTTTCTATTCTCTAACTCCACCTTAGTAAAAATCCTATGTAAACCAGTCTTAAAATTTAAGCTGAATATGAGATCTTAGTGATATAATGGCTTAATTTGAAAATCGCATGTCTAGGAGTGCTACAAACGAAAAAAATGCAAATATCACAGCTAATAGTACGACAGGAAAATGTATAATATTTTTAGATCCGACGCATAATAACGGAGGAATGTACAATTTTTCCACGCGTCTCTGATCCTTCACTCTACCTTATCCGATTTTGGAAAATTAATGAACTTAACATTTATATTAACTTTAAACGTTTAAGTATCACATTCAAATTACGACCACTAGTGCGTCAACTGACACGCACACACACACACACACACACACACACAAGCACGCACGCACGAATGCATATGTATGCCTGTTTGGTTTCCAAGCATAAATTTCAATTTATTGCCTTTAATGCTTCGAATCATACGTTTTTAGCATATTTCCCTTAAGGGAAATCAGCTATTGAGGTCGTACTCATGACGCGAGTTTCGAAAAATTTCTTCAAATGTCCATCGATCCTACCCAGGAAGATGACAAAAATGAGGTCCGTTCAAAATTTTATATATATATATATATATATATATATATATATATATTTGTCTGTTAACGCTCTAGCGGTCGCAATTTTTGTTTGATCGTTACCAAACTCGGAATTTAATCGCTTTATGTAAAAAGGAAGATCAAGTTCGTTAATGGCTCAAATCGGGCCAGTGGGAGGGGGGGGGGGTTTTCGGAAAATTCGAAATATCTCCGATATTTCTCCGGGGGATCGAAAAATTGTATTAAATCAATCTTATTGCAAATTACATTTACTATAAATATTGTTCTATACATTTATTCTGTATCTTGAATATTAACCGAGATATTTGCATTTGTATTCTGCATTGGTCGGCAAGAATGAGCTGTTTGGTACTTTCCGAAGAGAGCTCTGGCGGCCGTTTTCGTAACTATTCGTCCCTCGTGTATAAGTTTAGTGATCCCTTACTACTTACTACACTTGTTATTGGGCAGATTTCTCTATTGTAAAACTTCACGTGGGAAATCTGCTTAGTTTACGCAGTCCCTGCGTGACGGACTTTTACTAGTATTACTGTAGACTGACTAAAAATCCTTAAGTATTTTTATAATGTAAAGGGCCACGGGATACATGCATTTTTTTTAAAATTATCTCTTAACAGAAGTTTACTTAGAGGGCAACAAATAAATTCTTCCCAATATCTGTTACTATTGGATTTATAGAAAAAATGTAAGTAATAAATTCTCCTTATAATTAATTTTTCCAACCACAATGTGAAGAATGGAAGCCACTAATTAGAGCTGAAATACGGGGAAAATTCTTTTTTAATAATGATTCGACTATAAAGCAATTTTATTTGAATTCCAGGTACAATATAAAAGTTTTAATTCTATTTACTATTTGTTTAAGCATAATATTTCATATGCCCATCAGCAAATCTCTTTAAAGGGCTAAGTTTTTACTTCATTTTAAGTTAAAATAAATATTTTATCCCAGACTAATTATCGCTTTAACTCTTGCCTCCATCTGGCTAATTTTGTCCTTTAAATAGCATTAAATATCCCATTATTGTATATACTTTGAAAACCTACATTAATCTTCTCAGTTTTGAAACCATTTTTGAGTAATATTCTGCTTAATTATTCATACCATAATTTTGTATATTTAGAACATTTAGTGTTACAATATAATTATTGTAAATAGTACTTTTGACACATGGAATATCTTTCATGATTAAAGTTTTTACTCATATCATCGTTCACTCATAGAATAATAGGTTAGTCCTAGTTTATTAAGCCATGTCAATTGGAAGGATTTTTCTCTACATCTCAAGTATTATTCAAAATGGCTAAGCCCTTATCTTAAAACACTTTTTATTCTATTAAGGGAGGACATCCCTTCTTAATGAAAAAAAAATAAGGTGAATTTTCAAAGGAATGAAAACAATGCTGAAGGTTTCAAAAATACTCTTTGGCCCTAAACATTTAACAGATTTCCCTTCAGGAAAATCAGCTACGAAATTGGAATCACGACGCCACTTACAATATTTGTTCTAATGTATAATGATACTTCCTAGGAATTGACGGAAATGAGGTCCTTTCAAATAAATGTACTTACCTGTTACTGCAAAATGTGCTCCTAATTTTCCAAACTCGATAGTTGATTGGTACATGTAATAAAGTCCGTCACGCAGGAGCTGCGTAAACTAAGCATATTTCCCACGTAAAGTTATACAATAGAGAAATATCCATACGAGTGCCGAACAGTTACGGAAACGGCCGACCTAGCTTTCACATCATTGTAATATACATTTCTTTTCTATCTTGAATATTAGCCGAGATATTTGCATTTTTCGGTTTTCAGCCTTCAGTAAACCCCCATTTTTACTCGTGTTACATAAACAATATTCTATTATATACTAAACCACATTATTCGAAGCTTAAATACCAAATATTGTTTTCAATAGACCTTCATTATACCAGATACATGCAATGCAAATATGTTCTGGTGACCCCCCCCCCTTCTTAAGTTCTTGGACTACTTAAATTTGATTGGTTGAGATAAAAATTATTCTGATTCATTATAAATTACAGTATTAGTTGTAGTAAATAGTTTTAAATCAAAATAATACGTTATATCTATCGTAACTGTTTGTTTACATTTCAGACGCTTCCCGTTGGGAGGTTTCTTATTATCGTTTGTATTTATTCACTTAATATTCACGGTGGTGTTGTGTTACCAGTATGTAGATTTATCTATTGTTAAACTTCACGCGGGAAATCTGCTTAGTTTACGCAGCCCCTGCGTGACGGACTTTCAGTTCTTAGGAAGACATATATACGAACTTAATAATTAACATTTGATAATTTGAAAAAAATCAATGGAAAGATATTACATGGGTATTAAATCAGGCTTCAGTCACGCCGTTCATTGAACATTCTGTTTATTTTTAGAAACCTCATTATGTTATTTCTGTCGCTTATCGCTTACATTTATTATAATGGAGTAAAATCGCAACTAATAGCCAAGCTGACCTCAATGTCCGTCAGCAACATAGGAGGTGTGCTGATAATATCTGACACATGTTAACGCGTGTTATTTTACAGCTGTTTAGTTGAAAGGGCTCGTTGTTCGGGAAAATCGATGCACGTTACTTGTCACAAATCCGTCTGACCTATTTTTACAATAGCCATTAAAATATGAATTGTTGTTAGTGAATTACTAGTCACCCTGTAAATATAAAAATGTAACATAGTCTCTTTATCTCTCTCTCTCTTATATATATATGGTGTAGTTGTTTTTCTGGAGCGACATTTATTGCTGTGTGTTATTATATATAACAATAACCTAATAGCTTTATCAAAATATAACAATAATTGTAATAACACATAACAATAACAGTTGTAACATAATATAATAGCAATAACATAATAACTTTCATATAACACGAATATAGCTTCAATAAAATATAACAATAATTTTAATAACACATAACAATAGTTCCAACAGAATATAATAGCTAGAAAAATAATTATAATATAGTTCAACTAACATAAAATACTGTAGATATACAAAAACATAAGGCGGTGGCTCTGCTCAATGTAAACAGACCTGGGAAGGTTACTGTAACCAGTAACTCTAGTGCAATATGTATAGTAATTTTTAAGTATCTTTAGTCTTGGTAATTAAAAATAGCGTAAACACCTCCTGTTACACTCTAATTTAACAACAATGTGCAGTATTAAAAAGTAGCAACTGTATTTTTACAGCCCTGAAGAAGAGAAAATAAGATTCTCGAAATATCGGCATAAACAAAGAAGTTTCTTTCACCATCATTGACCAAACCTCCAAAAAAACAACAACACCATATATAAATATAACCTGGTCGAAAACTTCAACACAAATATATATATATATATATATATATATATATATATATATATACTATATCTAGCACTGGAAAGTAATAATGAATCAGAATAATTTTTATCTTAATCACTCAAATTTTAGTAGTCCAAGAACTTGAGACTTTGGGGCGGGCGGATCAACAGTACACATTTGCATTTATCTTGTATAATGAAGGTCTCTTGAAAACAATATTTGGTATTTAAGCTTCAAATAAAGTGGTTTATTATATAACAGAGTATTGTGGATGTGACATAAGTAGAAGTTGGGGATTACCAAGGCCAAAATCTAAAAGATGCAAATATATCGAAAAATGTTGTAAAACAAATCATTTAATCTAGTGATGTTCTACAGTTGTTGATTTACTCTTTTTCTTTGCTAAATATTATGCGAGTTATTCGGTCTTTGTAATTAGTTCCCTTCTACTCATCTGATTTTCACTAAGAACTAGAAAATATGCGCTGAGAAGAGATCAATAGTGTGTCTTACCAGCGCGATGGCAACCTGATTAGTGAAGGACTTTTGTAAACTTTGCTTTGATCCCTAAATTTAAGGAGTTACTTTTTTTTTTCTTTCGTATTCTAATTAGAATTTTTACAACCCTAAAACCTCATGCCAACATAATGAAACGATTCTTTATTAGATACTAGCTAAGGTACCCGACTTCGCCCGGGAAATCATTTGAGGCTGAATGATGATGGAATTTTTTTTGGCCTTTACTTTGTACATTATTTTTACAATTTCCCGTCTCAATGCTTAGGATTTACATCCGAGTAGTGACCCCTTCTATAGTTTTTCGGATATACCTCATTTATATTTCGTTATACGGCTAAAATGCATATAACAAAAGTTACTTTAAATAACAAAACAAACAACTCTTGTTATATGCACGTTTGCCGAAAAATGAATAGATTACGAAAAATCGAAATTTCATATTCCACACCTCCCTTATAACCCCCAACTCCTGTTCTTACCTCGAAATTTTAATATAGCTTATAATCAGGCAGGTGTTAATATCAAATCATATACGAAGTTTCGTTTAATTTCGTCTTTTGCGCTATATAAAATTGTTGATTCCCACTATTGTTTTTACCATATAACTCATTTATACTTCGGTATACGACAAAAGGGTATATTACAAAAGTTACTCTAAATCACAAAATAAACAACTTTTGTTATGTGCATATTTGCCGAAAAACCATTAGGAGACGAAATATCGCCATTTTTAATTTCAGTCCTCCCCTATAACCCCCACTCCTGTTCGGCTCAGAGAATATTAACTTATCCAGAAACCTAACCTGTTTTAGTAGTAATATACATACCAAGTTTCATAAAATTCGGTTCAGCCGTTTGCGATTCTATAAAGGGCATACAAACAAACATTCATTTATATATATACATATATAAATGCCACGGCAATCTTTTTATGCCTTACTACTTGTTTACCAAAGGGTAGGTGTCATTCTCGTGTTATTGCCCTCATTGCTTTTCAATTTGGCCTTTATAAATGCATATCTAATGTGGATAATTTGCTGAGTTTCCGCAACCTCTGTTAGCTGTATTGTTTGTAGTTGATAGCTGTTCATATAATGCCAGGAGGGGTCTTGGTATTCCCCTGTACGAAGTGGGACTAGGCCAGCTGAGAGTGGACGTGACTGTAAGCCGAAAGAGGTTGGCGAGGATTAAACAAGTGCTGGAGCAACTGGTTGTATCCCCTCTCACGCCCCTGAAAAGACATAGACGCGAGATAGTGCCTTTCATTAGGTGGATCAACTGGGTATTTTCCCCAGCAGTTTTCTGCTCCGGAATAGGCCACTAATTTCAAGCATAATACTGTGCCATGAGTGCTTGCTCTCAGTTTCAGCAGATATCCCTAAAGGCTAATCAGCTATTGAGGTTGTTTACGAAACATTTCATTAAATGTCTATCGATCCTACCCAGGAGATAACGATTTATGTTTGTTGTTTGTTTCTTAGGGTTTTAGAGCGAAAAACTACTTGGTTGTCGTTTTAGCAGATTTCCCTTGAGGGAAATCAGCTATTGAGGTTTTACTCATGACGGAATTTTCGAAATTTTTCTTCAAATGTCCATCGATCCTACCTAGTAGATGACGAAAATGAGATCCGTTCAAAACTGTATATATATTTATACTGTATATATATTGTTGTTTGTAAAATGAACTAAAACTAATTAATAATCACTATGAAGAAGACCATATACCTTTTAAAAAACCTACTCCACTGACGGTGACTTTAGGTGGAGACAATGTAGATAGGTACAGGTTAGATGGGTGAATATGTACTGTGCTTAGCTTGAGATTAAATCACCATTCCTTTAAATTCAGATTCCTTCAATAGGATATGGATAACTGGCTTACAAATATTCATTGAAATCCTTCGAGTTGTTTTTAAGTGATTTAGGTACTAAAGGGCGGAGAGTCATTCAAAAATGTCAAAGTCACCATTAGTCTTAGAATAGCTTAAAACTCAAAAAATAAAACTTGCCTCTTCTTTTAAAACTTACTACTAATATTTCACAAAAAAGTAGTCTGAAGAGTGGAAGCTGAGTAGCTCTTTCTGACGTTATCTAAACTCATGAATTTGAAGACTAACCATAAAAACTGATAAGATAAGGGGTGCTATATTATTGGATTTTTCTCATTTCCGAGAAGGGTAGTAATGTTACCCTCGTGTGTTCTTGGAAGAGGCTTTTTCTTTTTTATAAAATGGAGTTTACTTCGTAATAATGGATTTTGTTTCCAATTAGTAAACTATTCCATTATTTTAAAAGCGTATATGGTAATGAAAATTTTTAATATAATTTAGAAGTCTCCCATACCTTTTCGCTTTTCTTTTTGTTGGGGGATAAGGTTTTTCTATTAATAGTTTAATTAATCTTTCACAACGGCAAGGAAAACTACTTTAAAAAAAAACAAAAAACATTAGCTATTATTGTATATTAGAAGTTAATATCTAAAGAATGTTGAGTTTAACTCATTCAAGTCATTCATTTTAATATATTATACTTTACTGTGTTTAAATAGTATATTCTCTTAGACTTCCACGGTCCATGTCATGATTACAGAGGTCTTTTGGTAGTTTACGTGTAATGGACATTTCGTGCCATCGCCACACTTTTCAATCCCCTCCGAAGGTTGGATGAGTTAGATCAACATCAATTTTCTCCTAAAATTTAAACAGGACTGAACCCCCCTATTAAAAACATATATAAATAATTTTCTTATATTTGAATATATGAAAACGTTCCTGTGCCACGAAGAATTTCATAATTTATTTAATTTGTTTTTTATTATTAGAATTAGCTTCATTATACAGTTGTTTTTTTTATCGTTTTTCGACTATGTAACGTCATGGCCAAGAAACTATTTGTCTGTTAACGCTCTAGCGGTCGCAATTTTTGTTTGATCGTTACCAAACTCGATATTTAAACGTTTTATGCAAAAAGGCAGATCAAGTTCGTTAATGGCTGAAATCGGACCAGTGGGAGGGGGGGTTTAGAGGGGGGATTTTCGACAATTCGAAATATCTCCGTTACCATACGTCGGATCAAAACATTGTATAGAACCAATAATATAGTAAATTAAATTTGCTATAAATATTGTTCTATACATTTATTCTCTATCTTGAATATTAACCGAGATATTTGCATTTTTATTAAATTTGGGCCGATAACGGACTACTGAGTTTCCCGCCAAAAACTAGTTCGGCCCTTTGCCGTAACTATTCGGCTGTCGTATGGAGATTTCTCAATTGTATAACTTCACGTGGGAAATCTGCTTAGTTTACGCAGCCTCTGCGCGACGGACTTTTTGTTATTTCCATCTATCAGTGAAGTCTCAAAAATGAAGAGTGGCTTTTACATTAACCATTATGTGATTAGATATGTCATGCCTGGTTTAAACTTAAGAGAATAAAGTGTGAGACGTCATATTTGTGCCGTTTCTTCTGTGGCGGACTTTTTAGCAGATTTCCCTTAAGGGAAATCAGCTATTGAGGTCGTACTCATGACACGAGTTTCGAAAAATTTCTTCAAATGTCCATCGATCCTACCCAGGAGATGACGAAAAGGAGGTCCGTTCAAAATTTTATATATATATATATATATATATATATATATATATATATATATATATATATATGTCTGTTAACGCTCTAGCGGTCGCAATTTTTGTTTGATCGTTACCAAACTCGGAATTTCATCGTTTTATGTAAAAAGGAAGATCAAGTTCGTTAATGGCTGAAATTGGACCAGTGGGAGGGGGGTACTTTCGGAAAATTCGAAATATCTCCGTTATTATACGTCGGATCGAAAAATTGTATAGAATCAATCTTATTGCACATTAAATTTACTATAAATATTGTTCTATACATTTATTCTGTATCTTGAATATTAACCGAGATATTTGCATTTATATTCTGTGTGTGGTCGGCAGGAGTCGGCTATGTTCCGGACTTTCCGCCGAGAGCTCTGGCGGCCGTTTCCGTAACTATTCGTCCCTCGTGAATAGGTTTAGAGATCCCTTACTACTACAGTTGTAATTGGGCAGATTTCTCTATTGTAAAACTTCACGTGGGAAATCTGCTTATTTTAAGCAGCCCCTGCGGGATGGACTTTTTTTTTCAAGTCCTACTCCAAGTTTTGAAGTAAACCAGTAGGCCATAAACTTTCGCCGCACCCTTTCGTAAATTAACTGATTAAATCGCCCTGGGTAGGGCATAATAACTGTCGTCCCTTTGAAAGCACTGATACGCCTCCATGTCAGATAGACATTGTGTGTTATTATCGAATCTCGATTCATGATGTAAGTGAGAGATAGTGATGCATTAGCGTGTGGAGAGATGCATTGGACCACACCTCTACACTCGGAGATAGTCATTACAGCTGCTCTTCCTCCTTTCAGCAATGACTCCAAGCTTAACCAACCTTGGGCCAATAACCCCCGCCCTTCCTGACCTCTCCTCATCAGCCTCATAATTAATCTACTCGTCTCATTTATTCGCCTCAGGCAAAGAATTCCTTATTAATTTCAAGGACTCATCAGAAGCCGGCCAATTATTCACACTAAAGAGTGTTCTTTGAATGAAATCCCTTTACAACATTCTTGACGAATGAGCTAAATTGAAATCACATATCCTCTATTATTAGCAAATTTCCCTCGTGGTAAATCATCTATTGAGATTCAACCCATGAAGATTCTTTATCTCTAATGATCCTGCGAAGTAGAGTTTGGAAACCAAGCCTCTTTAAATAAAAGTCGTCACGCAGGGGCTGCTAAACTAAGCAGATTTCCCACCAGAAGTTTTACAATAGAGAAATTTCAGGAGAGCTGAACGGCCCCACTAGCTTTTGGTGGGAATCTCACTCGTCCGTTATCCGGCCACATTTAATAAAAATGGCAATATCTCGGTTAATATACAAGGTAAAGAATAAATTTATTTAACAATATTTATAGTAAATTGAATTTGCAATAAGATTGATTCTTTACTATTTTTCAATCCGACGTATAGTAAAGGAGATATTTCGAAAATCCTCCCCTTTAAACCCCCTGTCCCACTGGTCCGATTTCAGCCATTAACGAACTTGATCTGTCGTTTTACATGAAACGTTTAAATATTGAGTTTGGTAACGATCAAACAAAAATTGCAACCGCTAGAGCGTTAACAGACAAATATATATATATATATATATATATATATATATATATATATATATATATATATATATATATGGACAATATGGAGGACAGTGAAGTCTTACATAAAAAATTAATTTTATTATTAACAACTCCACAGCAACGACGGGTATAAACCCTAAATACTGGGACTGGTATATGTCAAAATATTGTGCAAAGTAAAGCCTTGCCAAAAAATACCATCACCATTCAGCCTCAAATGAATTCCCGGGCGAAGCCGGGTATCTGAGCTAGTATATATATAAATATAATTTTGAACGGACCTCATTTTCGTCATCTCCTGGGTAGGATCGATGGACATTTGAAGAAATTTTTTGAAAATCCCGTCATGAGTACGACCTCAATAGCTGATTTTTCCTTCAGGGAAATCTGCTAAAATGAAGTCCGTCACGCAGGGGTTGCGTAAACTAAACAGATTTCTCACGTGCTGATATGACACACGTGATCTCATCTCAGTGCATATTCTCTGTTTCGATGGGAAAAAATCTGCTAAAGCCGATGAGCAGGGGGGGACGGGAGTTACTGAACAAGAAAGCACGAATAACTCGCTTAGAACTCGAGTTACGAAAACATGCATTAAACAACAAATGTAGAGTTTTAATTGTTTAACAAGATTGATTCTATTACATTTGACGATGCCACAAATAATAACGGAGAATTTGGAATTTTCTAATTCACCCCCTCTCTAAACCCCCACTATTCCAGTTCCGATTTTTGCGAATCACAGATATGATGTTTTGAGTTGAATGAAACGGTTAAATATCGAGTATGGTATAGATAAAATGAACATTTCCGCAACAAGAAAGTAAATCTTTATTTGATGACGCCGACCCATAAAAAATTGGCATACATCACGCACAATAAAGGTCCCATGGAAACATCATTTGTAATTTAATCTTAGAATAAAGAGATCCATGTCATAGCAGGTTATTTTTATTGGGGCAACCCCACACATAGACCGCTAAATTTACAATACGATACGTCCTATACACTTTTTCAATCCGACGCATAATTACGGAGATACATCGAATTTTCGAAATTCGTCCCTTCTAAATACCCCCTCCCCTGTCCAATTTCAGCAGTCAACGAACTTGATCTTTCTTTTTACATAAAACGCTTATATATTGAGTTTCCTCTAAGGGAAATTTGCTAATAGCCTGGTGGTATCATATGATTTGCTATTTCATAAATAAGAATTTGTAAATGAAGAGTCAAATTTTATCGTTATTAAAAAAAAAGAGAGATAGAGTGAACGATGGGAAGAGAGGGAGAAGGGGAGAAAGAGAGAAGAATAGAGATTTGTGCAACAAACCAACTAGAATTCCGGAACTCCCATAAATAAACTAGCCCCCATTGTTATCAGCAACACCAGTCCGATCCCGAAAATGCTAAAGGAAACTTGACCGACTTAAGTATGAAAAGAGAACAATTCCAAAAAATACAAAAGGATCCGCCTCCCAGGTTCTGCGTAAAGTAAGCTGATTCCCCAATTGCTGGACTGACACACTGACGGTGTCATCTCAAATTAGATAATCTATCCCCCTGCTAGAGTTGCCTTTTTAATGACGACTTATTAGTAACGGAATTCATTAAATAAAACCTCAGTCCCACCCTGGCTAGAAAAGGGTGGTAACCTGTAGATAACCTGTCCCAATTAGCATTAGTTGCACAAAATAGACGTTAATAAATAATTTAATTTTAATGACGACTTGAAATTTAAGTTGGACATGATGTGATTTGTGATACAATTGCTTAAAGTGAATATCTCAGGAGTATGTACCGAAAACACAAAAAACTTTCTTAATATTTAAATCAGAGCTAAAATGTATAAAATAATAATTGTAGGGCAATAAATGATTAACACGATTAAGTATATAATATTTTTCTATCCTACTTACAATAACGGAAATTAAACCCCACCCCACTCTGTCTGATTCAACTACGACTAATAAATTTCATTTCCAATTTTTATGAATCTGATAAATATTAAGATTGGTTTCGATCAAGTAGAAATTGATGTTCCTCGAAAATATAATGTTAATTAACGACGAAATATTGAAAATATTTGCAAGTTCCTCACATACTAAAGGGCTGATGAAAACAGTAATTGGTATTTGTGCTTGGAATAATACTTTTCAAGATATATTGGGTAATAGTTAATGAGTAATAAGTAAGAGTAAGTAGGAGTGAAGTTTGGGGTTTTCAAAGTGCACAAATGAATGAAAAAAAAAAAAGAAAAAGAGAGAGAATATCTCTCTATAAATTGTAATTTGCAGCGAGATTGGTAATAGGCTATTTTTGTTCTTGCTTATAATAATGGAGATATTTCCAGCATATGCCGCGCGTAACTTGTAACTAACTTCCACTCCCGAAAATTGTTATATCTATAAACTAAACAAAGTCCAAAAAAAATTGCCAAAACATTTAAAGAATATACCTCGGTGATTTACTTAAATCAAAATGTTTGTAACATCATCGTCGAGATAGTTTAAAATGAAATATCCCCAAAAGTTTCATTTCAGATAATTCCAGTATAGTCAGTAGCCAGAGACAAGAGTAGGAATGATTTGTGGAGTAGCGGAATCTGAATGTATGGATCGCCATGGACTTTTCAAAAATGTATTAAAACTAATTTCCCTTTCAAAGTAGGTCAAAGAGGAAACATTTTTTATGAAACTGGTTAAAAAATCATATTGTATAAACCCAGAACTTGGCAGGACACATCAAAAGTAATTTTCTTAAGATGTCCAATATTTTCATAACCGATTCGCAAATATACTAATTCTATTTAGTTAAAAAAAAACTATAATCTCTACATCTGTTTTTAATATACTCAGCTTTTGTGTGAGGATTGCAATAAAGTGCTGCCAAGTTTTTAACTATATTATATTTTCATTTCAAGGGAAACTTTATCAAAAGTTACAAAAGGAAAAGCTTAGCAAGAAATAATCGCACAAATTGCAAGTGATAAAAAGGAGCCGTTTCCGGACCACTCCTTTTCATCCTAAGAAGCCTGGGAAAGATTGAATGAATTGGAAGGTCAAGTCATTAGAGGGCGACAAAAAATACAGAAATAATGCATTATCTTGTTTTGGTAAAACAATGAAAGAGAAAATTACAGTTTCAAAGGGGGAGCAAAATTGTTCTTTCTTTTACATTTTTTTATATAAATAAGACAAAGTAAAACATAGAACCACATTTAACCATTCATTTCAATTCGCCCTAAAATGTCTTCTTCACTGGGCGAGAAAATATTAAATGATTCAGGTTCTCAGTAACAGTTTCAATTATCCAGTTTATTCTAATATTAATTCACTTTGATAAATCTCTCGGGGTCCCTATTCAAACCAAGCTACACATCCTCATGCATTATTTAGAAAAGCACATTTCAGCGTGTCAGGTGGCATATGGCAGATATACAAACAGGGAATGAAGAATATATGATTTCCACGTATTCCACCATTACTACATAATTTAAATTTGATTCAAGAAACTCTATAAGAAGTTAGAATGAAGACTCAGCACAACAAAGACCTAGGTAGCATTTGTGGAATTAAATTGGGCATCTAGCTTCGTCCAATTGCCATATGAATTTTATATAGGGACATATTAAGTAATCTTTCTAGACAATATGTTTGTAGACTTGATACCAAACGTCTGAACATAAAACGAAAACCCATCTGCAGAGATATATATAGAGGTGTACTATTAATATTTAGTTCATTAGTTGCTACAATACATTACATTGCTTCTGACTGGAGCTTGTTAAAAAATTAACTGACATAATCCCGGATACTTTTATTTGATTATTATTTATTTAGATTGCCTTATTTAACCTTATTTCCATTAAATGGCCCATAAATCGTTCACCATAGCGTCACTCGCAGCTGCGTTTGTGTAACTAAATTATCGGGCGTATTTTAGCAGATTTCCCATAGCAAATATATCAGGAATCGTCTCATTTCAAGCTGAATTACGACGTATTAAGAAGAGAGGGGCTTTAGAGAAGAGATGAAATCGAAATTCCAAATATCTCATTTACTATGAGACCGATCGAAAAATTTTAATTAACTGATCGTGGTTTGCCAATTTAATTTGTACTATGGGTTTTTTTTTTATGCCTAACTTAAATATTAAATTTTAGCAGATTTCCCTTAAGGGGAATCAGCTATTGAGGTCGTACTCATGTAGTGCTGTTCGAAAAATTTCTTGGAATGTCTATCGATCCTACCCAGGAGATAACGAGAATGAGGTCCGTTCAGAATTATATATATATATATATATATATATATATATATATATATATATATATATGTCTGTTAAAGCTCTAGTGGTCGGAATTTTTGTTTGGTCGTTACCAAACTCAACATTTAATCGTTTCATGCAAAAAGAAAGATCAAGTTCGTTAATGGCTGAAATCAGACCAGTGGGAGGGGGTGATTTTCGTAAATTCGACATATCTCCGTTACTATACGTCGGATCGAAAGAGAATATAGAACCAATCCTATTGCTTATTAAATTTGCTATAAATAAGGTTATATACATATATTCTCTATCTTGAATATTAACCGAAATAATTGCATTTTTATTAAGTGTGACGGACGAGCTATGGTCTCTTCTATTCGTTTCCACCGAAAGCTAGTTCGGCCGTTTCCGTAACTGTTCGGCACTCTTATGGAGATTTCTCTATTGTATAATTTCACTTGGGAAATTTGCTTAGTTTACGCAGCCCCTGCGTGACGGACTTTTATTTATTGTAGGAGAAATGCAGAGTAGACGGTGGCGAGTCACTATATGGGAAATCTGTTTTGTTTCCACGCCCTCGGGTTGATGGACTTCTTTTTTATGAGTTAGGCTGACGAAAAAAAATGAACAGTAGATATTTCGGACTGTAAAAATGATGTGATATAGCGAGAGAATGGGAAAAGCAATAGGATAGCCGTAAGGCTGTGGAGTGAAGAACTGATCCCTCCATTGTTGGAAAGGGCAAATTCTATTGAAGATTTTCTCCGCCCCCTAATCCAAAGGGTTACTCGAAATGTCTATGATGAGCCTGATCTTCCTGATTGAAGAGGCTACATAGTTGGGAATTGTTTGACTCCCCTTCCTCTTATCCGTATCTATAATCCCATTTCGTACAATTGGATAAGCACAGAGAGTGGCCATTCATGGGCAATACGCCCTATAGTTCATCTCTTAAACAACCCCAATCGCTTAGCGGGCGGACCCACCCTCCTTCTGCCCTTAATACGGCTTTCATCTCCCACACATACTTATGCTAATGCCGACTGTGGCTGCTAAAAGAGACAGCGAAAACATCCCTCTGTATTTTCTGATAACGCTTCATTCTTATCAAAGACCTTCATACATATTCTCAATGGAGACAGTGCTATATTTAACGTGTGTGTTAATATTTCAATAAAAATTGAAATTAAAAATATTTACCGGTTTTTTTTTTTGGTTTTTTTTTTTTTTATATTCAACCATTTACGGCTTTTAGCCCAAGATTCTGTAAATTTCTTTACATAGTAAAAATTGATAAAAATGGAAAACGAAAATAAAATTTACTTTATTCATTAATTCATTCATTTGCGGCTTTGTGCACTAATAAAGTCTGAAAAACAGTTAAAAAAGTAATAAAAAATAAATCCTCTTCATTATGACATAAACCATTCCAGCACATGGGAAATCTGTTTATTTTACGCAGCACCTGCGTGCCGGACCTTTAGCAGATTCCCCTTAAGGGAAATCAGCTTTTGAAGTTGTACTCATGAATGAATAAATGAAAAATTTCAAATGTCCGTCGATACTGCCCAGGAGATGAGGTCCATCCAAAACTATATTTAAACATTTTATGTAAAACTAAAGATCAACTTCGTTTATGACTGCAATCGGACCTGTAGGAGTACATGTGTTCGTAGCTTAAATATCATTATAGATATTCATACTTCCTTGTTTTCAGCCTTTAGTAAAGCCCCACGTCTTCTTATATAACATATATGGTGAGAAGAGATCAATAGAGTGCCATACCCGCACGTGAGAAATCTGTTTAGTTTATGCAGCCCTTGCGTGATGGGTTTTAGCAGATTTCCCTGGAGGGAAATCAGCTGTTGAGGTCGTACTCAGGAAGCGTTCTACGAAACAAATTCTTCAAATGTCCATCTATCCTGACGAAAATGAGGTCCGTTCAAAATTGTATATGTATATATTTGTCTGATGCCGTTCTAGCGGTTACCTTATAAGCGTTTTTCATTTACTACTAAACGTGGAGTTTGTTAATGGCCAGAATGGTTAGAGGGGAGGATAATTCTTAATATCTCCGTTACTATACGTTGGATCGAAAATGTGTATATTATCAATATTATTGAAAATGTAATCTATATATATATATAAAATTGTAACCTCTGTCTGTACATTATTTTTTTCGCGAAATTTCACGATAACTTTTCGTTTCACATGTCATAGACACCATAACTGCATTTTGTTTCTTTCGTGTCTGTTTGTATATTTGTTTGTTTGTTACCTTTTCACGCATAAACGGCTGAACCGAATTTAATGAAACTTGATATGTATACTACTATTAACCCAACTTAGACTTTAGGCTATATTAATATTCTCTGAGACGAACAGGAGTGGGGGTTATAAGGGGAAGCCTGAAATGAAAAGTAGCGATATTTCGTTTCCTATTGGTTTTTCGGCAAATATGAACATAACAAAAGTTGTTTATTTTGTTATTTAGAGTAACTTTTGTTATATACCTTTTTTTCGTATACTGAATTATAAACGAGATATACGCGTTAACCTATAGCGGAAGTGAACAATTTTATTTGGGACAAAAGACCCAACCGAAATTAATAAAACTCGGTATGTGTATTAGCACTAACGCTTTCATTATAATAAGCCATAACAACATTTCTAGGGACGGGCAGGAGTAGGGGTTATAAGGGAGGCCTGAATTTAAAATAACGGTATTTCGTTTTCTATTCGTTTTTCGGCAAATATGAACAAAACAAAAGTTGTTTATTTTGTTATTTAGAGTAACTTTTGTGATATTCATTTTTGTCTTTTAGTAATGTATAAACGAGATATACACTATAAACTAAAGCGGGAGTCAACTATTTTATTGGGCGCTAACGATTGAACCGAACTTAGCAAAACTCGGTATGTCAATTAGCATTAATTTTTCCATGATTATAAGCTATATTAAAATGTTTAGGTTAGAACGGGAGTGGGGGTTTTAAGGGAGGCCTGAAATAAAAATTCGCGATATTTCATTGTCTATTTGTTTTTCGACAAACATGCACATAACAAAAGTTGTTTACTTTGTTATTTAGATTAACTTTTTTTTTTTCATACATTTCTCCCGGAACAATGTGTGGAGCAAGTAATTTGCGTAGAAATATTGATATGCTCAACAATTCATTCCTATTTGAACTATCAGGTACCTCAGCTAGAAAATGTTAATATTTTGTCCTTAATAACTGAAATCTATGCATAATGCACAGGAGACGGGAAATATGACAATTTGGAGGACAGTGAAGATTTACATAAAAAATTAATTTTATTATTAACAAATGCCAACAACGGGTATTAAGTAACCCTAAACACTGGGACGGGTAAATGTCAAAATATTGTGCAAAGTAAGGCCTTGCCAAAAAAATACCATTATCATTCAGCCTCAAATAATTTCCCGGGCGAAGCCGGATATCTGAGCTAGTGTTTTATAAATGTTGTTATGTACGTTTTTACACGATTTTGATTCTTAGCCGAGATGTTTGCATTTATTAATTTTCGGCCACCAGTATACCCCCAATGCGGCTCATGTCATAATAGCAATAAGCTGTAATTTTATGAAACACTGTATTTGGAGCCTAAATACCAGGTGTTGGTCTCGTGGAACTTTTACGTTTTGAGATAAATGCAAATACGTGGCGCACGTGGGAAATGGCTTAGTTAACGCAGCCCCTGCTTGAAGGAGTTTATTTTGAATGGGGATGACTAGCGATGGAATAGCTAGTGTGGCATTAAATATGGATTGTATTGGAGGGATGCGTAGTGGTGCGTGAAGGAATTAGAAGGGCGGGATGGATTGTGGGGCTGGGTCTATCGGAGTGTGAGAATCACCTTCAATAGGGGAGATAGCAATTGTGACAGATGTCTGAAGGCTCTGGCTTCCCTTGTCTCATCTTCTTTGGGGCGGAAGGTGTGAGCCATCAAACCGTTTTATCTCATAGATTCCTCTCAAGATTTCATAACTTCTACTTTACTCTTTTCTAGTAGAACTTCTATAAACGTCAGTTAGTTTTAAACACAGGGAATTCAGCTGCTGAAGTTATAGAAGGGTGTACGGGGGTTACTCCTCCTCATGTATATCAATTTAGAATAAAATTTGGAAAATTGGAGGTTAAACATCCTCGAGAAGCGGAAAGAGAGTCTTTTTTACTTTAGTCACGCCAGTTACTTTTGATACTATCAGATCTTACCCTAATTTAATAACATACTGTAGACTCCCGATTAACCGAAACCTTCGGGACCGAGGGGTTTCGGATAAGCGAAAATTTCGATTAAACGGGAGTCCGAAATTTCTGCGTGAAAATGGATTAATTAGAATAAAAAACACGTTTATGTACTTGAAAAAAAGCTTATTTTATTTAACAATCAAAATAACTACGTACATATGTATTTATAAAACTATAGACTTAAAAAGAAAAATGAAAGAAAAAAAAAACTTCATCGTTTAAAAAAGTCGGTGATTTTTCTTTGCCGAGCTTCTAAAATTTTTTTTGTCGATGCGTAGTCACGCCATTTCTGAAGGGTAAGTATATCAGAACGGCAGGAGGTAGGTTGTTGTTCGATGTATCGAAGCACCGTCTCCAGAGCATCTGTCGCTTGGGTGTGTGTAATGTGAGCTTCTGTTCCAATTTCGACGGGATCATAATCTTCTTCTTCTTTGGAGACAATGTCTGCGATGTCATCGTCAGTCAATGTAATGCTAAATCTATCATCAGAATCGACCCATTGTTTCACATCAGTTTCTTCAACGTCTTCGCATCCTTGAATTTTAGTGAAAATGTTAAGAATTTCAACATTTATTCCTTCTGATTGCCTGCTGATTTCATCTTCATCTGGTTGTCGTGGATCTTCACATTGATCAACTTCTAAAGGTCTAATTTTATTCCATGAATTTTTTAAATTTGAAGATGGAATCTCTTCCCAAGCATCAGCTAGCATGTATACAACATATTCTTTTATATTAACCAATTTTAAGGCTTCTAATAAATTGATTGAATGTTCTTCAATTCTTTAGAAAATTGTAGTCATTAACTTTTGCCTATAGCGTCTTTTTAATGACTCAATAACCCCCTGATCCATGGGTTGGATCAATGGGGTGACCTTAGGAGGAAGAAAAACAGCACGGATGTCACCACTAATGAGAACTCTTCTCACGCCTCTTTCTGCGAAGCTACGACGAAGTAATTTTTTTTCCCCCTCCCTAGCAACTCAAAATGTTTCGGTTAAGCGAGAGAATCGGGAGTCTACTGTATGTCTATTTTAAAAGAAAAACAATTACACATGAAGAAGATTACCTACCTATTACCTCCTAGATATTAAGAAACGTTGAAGTTGTTCTTGTTAATAATGAATCTGATACAACTGAGTCGTGTTCTTAAATCAGAAGTAGTGGCATTTAAGACATTTCAATGGTTCGAAATTTTGCATAAAACACGGAACTGTAGAAAAGGACACTTCATGAAGCTTGGCTTTTCTCCGAAGAATATCTCCAGCATTTAGATGCCGTTTAAGAAGTTGCTGAGTGGAAATCGGTGGTTATAAAAATACCTGGTTCAAGCGTTGTAAGTTATCATCGGGAATGCATTTCAGGCATTATACAGTCAACGATTCTCAAAATTTTATTGATCCTAATACAGGAGCCGATACCCAAAGTATTGAGTCGTTTTGGATCAGCGCTAAAAGAAAGAACAAAATTGAATGTGGAACCAGAAAATCCTTTCTAAAATCATACCAATGTGAGTTAAGAACGAGGATATATTTGATTGTATTTTAAAATCATTAAAAGCATATTGGCCCCCTAAATGAATAATTGAACAAATTGTATATTGAACTATCATTTATGTTTACATTTGGAGCTTGTTAAATACATCAATCATCTGTTCTTCACTAGCATTAATTTAATAATAAGATAAATCACTCCTTTAGAAATAAGTAACTGGTGTGGGTAAAGTAAATAAGACCCCGGAACAAAATGGAGAGAAGAAAGAAGTGCTAGTTTCTAGAATAGAAAGAATGAAAACCTGGTGGGCAAATAAAAAGAAAAAGATGCCCCAAACATGAATCATATTTTCCAAACCACCGCTTTGAAGAATTTGAGCAATGGTGTGGTGAAGTGAAAATGAAATTGGCAATCGACAAGACCGCTACACTGCAGGTAAGTTTGACAGGTGACATCCTCCTAAAGTATCAGTCGGTGGATCTCAATTAATTTGTATCTCTGGAGTAAGGAATGTTTATAACACTGCACAACACTGTATTTCAACCCAAGATCAACAATGTCATAAACACCCTGTCCTTTTATGCAAGAAACACGCGAGGAATTAGGCTCCTTGTATCACAGCAGATTTATAGAGCATGCGTATAAGCTATAATTGTATTAATTGTGGATCTCCCAGGTGGGGAGTGCTTGCGAAAAAGAGACACATGGCTGTCCTCTTAATATTGCAAAGGACCACTCAAGTACTGCTGGGAACCGCCCCCCATTTTTGCAACTGATTTACACAGAATACTATCTCAGGAGATTCGGAACAGCAGCACTTGCCCTCATCTCATTGGCTTTAAAAAGAATGAGAAAAATCCCTCCATGAAGTAGTAAAAAGGGAATTGTAGGGATGATGACAGCTGACGGACAAATAAACAGTAACCAGGAAGTCAATGACCCAATAATAAAGTCAAGGAAATTTCAACCTCTACCATCATTAAAGGTCCGTCACGCAGGGGCTGCGTAACCTAAGTCGATTTCCCACGTAAAGTTATACAATAGGAAAACGGCCGAACTAGCTTTCGGTGGAAAAGAATAGAAGCGACCATAGCTCGTCCTTTACACTTAATAAAAATGCAAATATCTCGGTTAATATTCAAGATAGAGAATACATGTATATAACAATATTTATTGTGAATTTAATTTGCAATGAGATTTGTTCTATACAATCTTTCGATCCGACGTATAGTAACGGAGATATTTCGAATTTTCGAAATTCCCCCTCTAAACGCCCTCCTACTGATCCAATTTCAGCCGTTAACGATCATGATGTTTATTTTTACATTAAACGATTAAATACTGAGTTTGGTGGCGATTAAATGAAAATTGCGACCGCTAAGGTGTTAACAGACAAATATATATAGTTATAAGTTTTGAACTGACCTCATTTTCGACATCTCCTAGGTTGGATCGATGGACATTTGAAGAACTTTTGCGAAAATTGAGTAATGAGTACGACCTCAATAGCTGATTTCCCTTAAGGGATTGCTAAAAGAATCCAATAGATTCATCACCATCCTTAAAAGCCTCTCCATAGATTCATGCTGTCCCTGCGGGTAATCCAGCCAAACGGATAAACATGTGCGGATGGAACCTACCCTAAATGGCGTAGCTAGAAGTAATAAGGTCACTTTTGACGGCAACCCGGATGTAGAAGACTAAAAAATGAAATCAGTCTCTGTGCATTGCACAAATGTATTAAAAAATGGAAGGAAAAAAATAATTAAGAATTGATAAATGACACTTAATAAATAAACAAGAGCACTAACTTCCAACATCGTAGCCCACATCTGGCAATGATGCGGCACGGTTCAGGCGCCCAAAAAAAGGAACGAATAAAAAAAGACACAAGTTCACGTGTTCGCTACCAGAGTGTCTCAGCGATTGTGGATCAGCTGGTCCGCCCCGTCAGAATGACTAACGTTTGTGACTCTCTTAGGTCTCGTCCAGTGTACTGGAGATAACTCATTCCAGGTCTTCCTGGATAAACGGGCAGTTGATCGATGACTAAGTAAAAAGTCCGTCACGCAGGGGGTGCGTAAACTAAGCAAATTTCCCACGTGAAGTTATACAATAGAGAAATCTCCATACGAAAGCCGAACAGTTACGGAATTGGCCGAACTAGCTTTTGGCGGGAAACTGAATCGTCCGTTATACGCCCTCATTTCATAAAAATGCAAATATCTCGGTTAATATTCAAGATAGAGAATATCTCCGTTACCATACGTCGGATCAAAAAATTGTATTGAGCCAATCGTATTGCAAATTAAATTTACTATAAATATTGTTCTATACATTTATTCTCTATTTTGAATATTAACCGAGATATTTGCGTTTTTATTAATTTTAACGGACGAAATGGCATCGGCTAACTTCGGGTCTAGTCGTGAGTTTCCGTAAAAAACTAGTTCGGCCGTTTCCATAACTGTTCGAGTCTCGTGAAATTTCTCTATTGTAAAACTTCACGTGGGAAATCTGCTTAGTTTACTCAGCTCCTGCGTGACGTAATTTTTCCAAGTTCGGTTCTCCCGCTGGAGGTTTATTTGTCTCATACATAACAAATATCCGTTATGATAGATGATCATTTGAAGACATTTTTTGAAAGTCTCGTGCAACCTTAATAGCATTGTTCTCTTTGGAGTAACTCTCTAAATTTCTGATATACCACGGTTATACGCTGTTATTTTCCACGAGGCTGTATATTAATGCATATCGAAACGGAATTCGTTTTGGTAGATTTGATAAATGCTTTGAGGTTAGGGGGTTGTTGTTTAGTGTAGGTGTCAGTGGGATGAATCGTAGCGTGAAGGGGAGATAGGCCTTCCGGGCTAGGGGATCTCTCTCTGCCAGGATTACCCATTGAGTAGGATTCCTTTTAGCTCCCCACGTCTCAGCTATAAAGCAATATTCCTCCATATCTTATAAGCAGATTTCCCTTAGGGCATATCAGCTATGGAGATAGTACTACTCATGATGGGATTTCAGACAGATTTCCTTCAAATCATCATACCTCGAAGACGACGAAAAAGTCAGCCACGCGGGGGCTGCGTGAAATAAGCAAATTTCCCACCCACTGAAATATCACCCTGATTATGCCATCTCGAAATAGATTTTCTATTTCTGTTGTAATAAGATGGGGAAAAAATTATATATCTATATGCACATACAATTGTAACCTCTGTCTGTACATTTTGTTAATTAGCTGTTTATTTTGTTATTTAGAGTAACTTTTGTTATATACACTTTTTTCGTATACCGAATTATAAACGACATATACGCTAAAACCTATAGCGGAAGTGAACAATTTTATTTGGCACAAAAGACTCAACCGAACTAAATAAAACTCGGTATGTGTATTAGCACTAACGCCGTCATTATAATAAGCCACACCAACATTTCTACGGACGGGCAGGAGTAGGGGTTGTAAGGAAGGCTTGAATTTAAAAATAACGGTATTCCGTTTTCTATTCGTTTTTCTGCAAATATGCACAATGCAAGTAGTTTATTTTTTTATTTGAAGTAACTTTTGTGATATTCACTTTTGTCTCATAACAAAGTATAAACGAGATATACACTAAAACTTTGTATTGGGCCCAATCGATTGAACCGAACTTAACAAAACTCGGTATGTGAATAGCATTAATTCTTCCATGATTATAAGCTATATTAAAATTTTTAGGTTCGAACGGGAGTGGGGGTTATAAGGGAGGCCTGAAATAAAAATTCGCGATATTTCATTGTCTATTTGTTTTTCGACAAACGTGCACATAACAAAAGTTGTTTACTTTGTTATATAGAGTAACTTTTGTTTTATACATTTTTTCGAGAAGAATGTATGAAGCGAGTAATTGGCTTAGAAATATTGATATGCTCAACAATTCTTTCCAATATGAACTACCAGGTGCCTCACCTGGAAAAATTAATTCAAATCTATGTTAATATTTTGTCCTTAATAATTAAAATCTATGCATAATGCACAGGAGACGGGAAATGTGACTGGAGAACAGTGAAGTCTTACATAAAAAATTAATTTTATTATTAACAAATCCACAGCAACGACAGGTATAAACCCTAAACACTGGGACGGGTAAATGTCAAAATATTGTGCAAAGTAAAGCCTTGCCAAAAAAATACAATTACCATTCAGCCTCAAATGAATTCTCGGGCGAAGCCGGATATCTGAGCTAGTAATCCATATAAGAAATAACCAAATATACAGCTCTCCCCACCCCAATATAATTTTCCTTCTTATTCTGGACCCAATATTATTTATATATTCTTCAAATTTTATGGCAAGGAACTCCAATAAAAAACATTTTTTTTCGGTGCAAACTTTATTGAAACTACTCTTTTTTTTTATTTGTTTTTACATGTTTCTTTTCTTATTTGCTACCTCTTCAGGGCTACCCCTTTTAAAAGAAAAATATGTTCAAAATAATTAATAACATTAATTTTACACATCCCTTAATAATTCTTTTGCTAAACATTGTATTAGTAGGTGCCTACATCTATGATATATTTATTAAATATAATTATAAATTGCTACTTACATTTCTGAAGTGCTCGTGGGCAGTTTCAATAAAGTTTGTACCGAAAAAAATGTTTTTTTATTGGAGACCCTTGCCATAAAATTTGAAGAATATATAAATATATTTTTTATTTAGTTCATTATAACGTTTCGGTCGTTGTAACCATCTTCAGATAATCCTATAAAATAATAAGTCATAGCCAAAAATAAAGTTACACAATCTATGAAAATTGTGACATATCATAACATTTAATTGGATCCATGGACATTTTTCGCAAATCGCATCATGAGTACGACCTCAATAGCTGATTTCCCTAAAGGGTCATCTGCTAGAATTATTTGGACTTCTTCGAGAATCGTTCCATATTTTGGACATATGGGGTAGGAGAGGTCCAACGCTTAGGGCACTGGATTACTATGCCGGACGTGCCATTTCAAAATCCAGGATCGACTTCACTTAATTTTATTAGAAGCTGTACCTCGCCCGTTACCCCAGCTAAGTCAATTGTATGACTACTTGAATAAAGAAATAGCTATGGTTGGTCTATACGTATCTTCCCACTAAAGCCCTGTGGTAGGCCTTGGCCTTTCATGTTCTGTTGTCCCCATGATTTTTATTTTTCCTACACATATATACTTTTCTTCAAATCTAATTTCATATAGCATGTTGCAATATAGGCTTCAAAGGAGACACACGTTAATACATATTAGCTTACAACAATATCTCTAATTTGGCTTTTGCATATAAAATTCATTGTTCTTCTAACATATTTGCTACTACATTGACAGTAATAAATAAGTCCGTTATATATTTGAATAAAATAAATAAGGTTGAAGGCAGTAACAATGAAAAAGTTTTAACAAAATTTACATATAACGTAAGTGTACAATACAGAATACATTGTTGGTTGTAACAACTAAAGCTGCCAGTTAAATAAAAGACGAGGTGAAATTCTGTTTTGACACTCTACTTCCCGCTCTTTAGATTTTCGTTTGTTTCTTAATAGCTTTATAAACTTATATTATTATAAATAATTTACTGATATTTTAGCCAGACCTTTTATAGTGAATGTGTATTTTTTACATTCTAACTCCAATTAAAGAGCTTTTACCGTTTTCCTGTGCAAACTAAAATCCTCAGACATAACTTTGACTTTAATATGATTTCTTAGAAACAATCGTTATGGAAAATGTGATTTAAAAAAAAACGAAACTGATGTGGAAACCACATGACTTCCTTGTACTCCAATGAAATTAAATAAACAAAATTCTTTGATGCACATCATTTTACATGATTTAATTTAAATATTTTATTATGTACGGCACGCCTGTCCCAAGGCATCGGACCCAAAAATGCCATAGAACATGATTTACGTATCTCTTTATGTTATACAAAAATGGTTCTAAAAATTATTTTTTGTACTTCTAACAGGTACGGACAAATTCGCATTTTTTTTATTTCCGCCCTCTCCTAAACCCCAAAAGGTTTTGCATATTCGTTTTACGTTGCGCACATATGTATGATCAACGTCACGCCGAAACTACTCAAATTGGGTACAGGGAAGGTCAAAACGCATAATCCCGTTGAAATTTGAAAACCGAAAATTTTAGCGATTACTTCACTTTCTCTCCTTTACACAAGGAAGTAAAAATTATGTATTCTACTCTATGAGAAGTACTAATGATACCCCTTTATGGAGGAATCGCAGATTACGGGTTATATTAGCTCTGCCATTAACGTGATATACGTTTTTCAATCGTTAAAATACAATACATGTCAAAATGTCAGTGTCCTTTCTCTATTAGTTTGCAAAGCATTAGGAAGGAAATGGATTTAAACATAACTCAAAAATTTCAACTAATTAATTTAATAAATTTATCTATATAATAATAATAAACAAACCTGTCCAGCAACGGTCTATTACTATTATGGATGTGACTAGAAAATTTAAATTGCTAATTGTAAACTCAAAGGAATTACGAGATAGGGGAATAATTTCTTTCATTCTCAACTCTCTAACACTCGTTTGAAAATAGGGCGAAGATTCTTCCTTCTTAGTTAGCAAACCCTTGGTAAACTAGCGGAATGTGTTAGTAACTAGTGGGGCGAGATAGTAAATCTACGCTTGGAAACATCGACATTTATGACATGGAGATCATTGGAAGAGAAATAGTTTGGCAAAGCGCTGGTCATCTATAAAAATAAAACTATGAGGTTTGTCTGAAATTCTATTTGAAACCGGTGGTGATAAATCTTTTTCACGTTTCAGTTCATTCTAAGAACAATGACATAAAAATAGAAATTCTCCCTAGCCAGTCTATCTGTATCAATCACATAAAATCCGCTCTACTGATATCCATGATTTTTTTTTTTTATTTGTATTTGAATTGTCATAATTTTAGGCTATATGAGAATTGAAGTTTTAAGAGTCCGGGCCTACTTCGAAGTCAAATATATATTCGTCAATATCTTTGTTTATATAGGTTTCATCAGAAATGTGTAAAAAGTCCGTCACGCAGGGGCTGCGTAAACTTAGCAGATTTCCCATGTGAAGTTTTACAATAGACAAATCTGCATACTGGTAACACAACCCCACCGTGATTGAATACAAACGGTAATGAGAAATCTTTCAGTT
>CM032233.1:57475000-57580000 GCA_019009955.1 Riptortus pedestris | reverse complement strand
TTTTGCATTGATGCCTATGTGACAGTTGAAGTGTTAATTAGTCTTCCTAGTTTGCCATACATTTTCCTGGATAGCCTCTTAGAGTGTACTAACAAAATCACTTGTTAATACTCCGTATTTCTACCCATGGTCAAAACGTTTCACGGTACAAACAAGAAACTACGACTAACTCGCTTTATATATGAGTTACGAAAAAAATATAGAGCAACAATTGTTGACCACCAATAGTTTGACAAGATTACATCTATAGTATTTTTCAATCCGACTTATAATAACAGAGATCTTTTGAATTTCCTACTTCTCCACCTTCTAAACTCCCAGATTTCTGCCAACAAATATGATTTTTAGTATTGACTGGAACGGCTAAATATAGAGTATTGTATAAATCAAATAAACATTTTCCAGTAACGAAATAAAATCTTAATTGTTGACGTCATCTCGTAACGTATTTGTATGTATCTCATCTAGAAAAAAAAACTTTAAAACAACATTTGGAACAAGCAAGTAAATATATATATATATATATATATATTTTTGTACGTCATCTCCTGGGTAGTATCGATGGACATTTGAAGGCATTTTTCGAAAATCGCGTCATGAGTGAAACCTACAAATCCTGAAAGGAAAATCACTGTCCGCAGAATCAGTCTTACTGCTAAGTTAGGCAATATATCGTTGTTAAGTGTGTATACTTCTTTTCGGGGCTTTTCTACTGTATTAAATTAATGTATTTTACCTTTCTGTTATTCTATGTTTATGGCTTTGGTAGCTCAAAAATATGTAAGGAATAAGCTTTCATGTAAGCTAATATATTCTTGACGAGACTGCAGAGAGATAACGTAAATAAAGTGATTGCTGTTGTACTTGAAATTAATAGTAAATTGCTATTGACACAGCCCTGAATCTTCTGTAAGGATAATGTATTTTTACCGATATGTTTCCCTATGTATATTCTTTAATAAATAAATTAATTAATATTTAAATACTTTTGATAAATTTATAATGAAATTGCCATGATATTTATAATTTCAATTCTTACTTTTTGTTAACTATTCCTTTGCTTCAGTAGATTTTTTATATATTTCTTGCTGCTATTTGATTATTTTCTTCATAGACAAATAGCACATTTTTTTTTTGCATTTAACGTCTAACAACATGGTCTGTTTTCAGTGAGGTGGCAATATTATTCAAACTAATACTGATATTTATATATTTTTAATCTGTTTCATGCTGCTAGCCTTATTGAAACCAGTATCTTGCTCTATCAAGTATACACCACATTGAGTCGATTTCATATATTGCAATAAATTTATCTATCTATTTATTTTAGTAGGCTCTCTTTAAAATTATTTTGATTCATGTTTTCAATATGGCCTGCAAGATTCCAATTTTTCTTTTCTGCCCCACAAGTATTCTCTGACTTGCATAGTAATTTCACTCCGTCGGTCAGCTGGATGATATAATTTCATTCCTTGGTGGCTATCTAAAAATGTATGCAGAGGAAGAGAGCGTGCGGGGGAAATAAATATGCGTAGGACCATTAAACAAATTTATTCAACGTCGTAAATTCCCAACAAATTTATTCGACTTTATGTGTTTTTTTTTTATTTTCTAGTGAGAATTTCCAGATAAAATAAGTGTTCTTATTCCTAAGGTTAAGATATTAAACCTGACTGAGAAGAATTCTTCATTAGTATGATTATAAAGTAGGCTGGCTAGGATCGAAATATAAAGAAGTATTGTGCCAGAAATCAGTTAAATTGCCACTTAAGATTTCGTATTTTTGATTTTGTCCAAAAGATAAGTTATACATCAATTCAAAGTATTATTTAAATTATGAAATTGCAGATTAATAGTTAAACCTTTACTAAAATAAATAAGTACCCTATCATTTGGACCTTTCACATAAGACCTACCTATGTACCAATTATATGCATCGGGAAAATATCATCACAACGATTATATTAGAAAGTAAAAATGATTTTTTATTCCATTTTGTCCAGGATTTCAGTATTAATTGAAACTTTTCATTTTTATTTTTGTTGGATAGTCCGAAGTCAAGTGTTCATAAGTATAACATCTTGCCCTTCAAATACGTGTAGTATATCTTCTAACTTCTGTTCAAAGACATTGCTATTTTTCAAAGAAGTAATCCTCGTTTCCTTGATCGACTTCTAAAGTGTATTTTGAAATGCCAATCACAAACCGTACTCTGCAAAATTCTTTGATAGATTACGACTCATCATCATATAAGTCTTCTATATTATCATTGATGGCTTTACGGAGTTTCTTTGACATTGGGGTGCCTGTTGTCTTGTTTTATCGGTGTCTGGTTATCTCCTTTAGCTGGTTTGCATTAGTTAGTATTTAGTTTAGATCTCTCTTTGGAGATGGCAAAAATTAGGGCAGTTTAAAATTATATATACATTGTTCTGTTACTTCCTTGACTATTTTTAGAAGACTCCCCTTAAGGAAAATCAGCTATAGAGGTCGTACTTCTGATGCAATTTTCGAAACATTTCTTCAAATATCCATCGATCCTACCCAGGAGATGACGAAAATGAGGTCCTTTCAAAATTATTATATATATTTGTGTGCTAACGCTCTAGCGGTCGCAATTTATGTCTGATCGTTACCAAAGTCGATATTTAAACGTTAATGAATACACACACACACACACACACACACTCCCACACACATATATATGTATATATATATATAGATATATATATATATATATATATATATATATATATATATATATATGGTGGTGTTATTGTTTTTTGGAGTTTTGGTCAATGTAGTTGAAAAAATCTTAGTTTATGCATATATTTCGAGGAAATTTATTTTCTCTTCTTCAGGTCTGTAAAAATACAGGTACTACTTTATATATATATTACTCATTTTTATTAAACTATAGTATAACAGGTGGTGTTTATTGTTATTTTTACTTACCAAAACTGAAGATACTTAAAAACTACTGAACATAATATTGCACCAACATTGACCAAAACACCAAAAAACAATAACAACACCATACAAAAATATAACCTGGTCGTAAACATCAACACAATTATATATATATATATAGATATATATATATATATATATATATCTGTTAACGCTCTAGCGGTCACAATATTTGTTTGATCTTTACCAAACTCGATATTTTTCATGCGAAAAAAGTTCATGGCTTCAGTTAATGGCTGAAATCGGACCAGTGGGAGGGGTGGTTTAGAGGGGGTCTTTCTTAAATTCAAGATATCGCTGTTACTATGCGTTGGATAGAAACAAACGTATTGCAAATTAAATGTAATATAAATATTGTTATATACATTTGTTCTCTTATCTTGAATATTAACCGAGATATTTGCATTTTCCAGTTTTCAGCCTTCGGCAAGCCCCCACTCCGACTCATCTCATTAAGAATAAGATGTTATATAATGAAACACTTCATTCCAAGTTTAAATACCAAATTTATTTTTCATTGAACTACTACTTTGTGAGATAAGCAATAACTTTGTATAAAACCTATCTTATTGCAAATGTAGTGGTGTATAAATGTTGTTTTGTACGTTTCATTACTATCTTGATTATTAATCGAGATATTTGCATTTGTTTTCATATTCGGCCCTCAGTAAAGCCCCACTCCTACTCATGTTATATTTAAAATAAGCTTTTATATTTTGAAGCACATTATTTGAAGCCTAAATACCAAATATTGTTCTCATTGAACCTTTACGTTTTGAGATAAATGCAAATAAGTGACGTATGTGGGAAATCTGCTTCGTTACCGCAGCCCCTACTTCCCCTTTTTTAAAAATCTGATAATGGTTTTTTTTCTGCTATACGTCATAAAAATGTGTCGTATGTATCTAGTAAGATGTTTTCCTTCGACCTTCAATTTTTCCAGCTTGTCATGTAAACAAGCAGTAATCCTGACGTAAGTGCACTAGCCCACGTAAACAACTCCTCTTTCTTTTCTCTCCAATTTATGCTATTTGATGAGTGTGGCTAACAAGTAACGGGCAATGTGTAGGTGTGTTTAAAAGGAATATAGAAATAAATAATTATTTTTATTTGAAATATTTAGGATTTTGTTACTCAAATATTTTATTGAAAGGAAAACAATATTTCAACATGTTAAAGAACGACACGACGGCTATTTATTTAAATGGATCTGAAAGAAGTTGGAATTATGATTTTAATTTTATGTTAAATTTCTGAATATTCATATTCCAGCTTGCCTACCTTTATACCTTTCTTTTTAAAATGTAAAATGGTAATTAAGAAACTTATTCAGATCTTTCCAAGCGGGAAAGCGGCGGTTTTAAAGAGCTAAAGACATACGTTTTAAAGTAATTTATGTATTTACCCATAGGTTAGATGAAATACAGAGCTGGCTAGGAGCCAACTGCTCCATCCTAGCATACATCCGGGTATATCGGGGTGGAAAAATCACATTGTTCCCCCGGCTTTCCTTTTCTATGCTCGCCTTCGGATTTAAATTCTCTCAACCTTCCTCCCTCTTCCGGACCAGTCGCCAACAGCTTGCCTAAATAGCAGACGTAAATGCTCAGATTATATTTCCCCATTTAGAAAATCCAAAACGAAACATTCGTTTGCCCCCCGCAAAACGTTGAAGTTCAATGAGAACAATATTTGGTATTTGAGCTGCAAATAAAGCGCTTCATAATATAACAGCTTACTGTTAATACGAAATTAGTAGGGGTGGGGGTTTATAGAAGGCCGAAAACTAAAAAATGAAAATATCTTGGTTAGTAATCAAGATAGCTTCATATTCGTCATCTTATGTGGAAGATCAATGGGCATTTGCGGAAATTTTTCGAAAAACGTGTCGTACTCATGACGCGATTTTCGAAAAATGTCCTTTTCAATCGATTCACATCAATAGCTGATTTCCTTAAGGAAAATCTGCTAAAAGGCAGCACAATTTACTTGCAAAATGTAAATTCATAGAGCTAATTTTCCCAGCGTGCTGAGTTTTGACTATTGTAATCACTAATGGGATTTCACACCGTTTAATAGAATTGATTTGAGTTTGAGATGAACTGACTTATTGAATTATATACTTTTTTTAATTGTAGATTACATTTTTTAATTGCATTTTTCGATTTTGGTTTTATATATATGTATATATATGAAAGAATAAGTAACCATTAAAGTTGAAAAAGAAACCCTGGAGCACAATGGGTCCTACTAGGTTTTCTCTCAAAAGTTTTGAAAATTTGTCTTTAGAGATCACAAAATACTCGTTGCAGTATTTGTGACAGTTTGATTGAATCGTTTAAGATGTTTTTTTTTTTTTTTGAGAAAAACATATGTAGAGATCCCTGGAACAAATTTTGTTTTAAGGAAATAAATTAAAGCTAATCAAAACAAAATTATTTATTACATTTTATTTATTGTATTTTAAAGTTTTGAAAACCAGACAAATTTGCATAGGGCAAAATAAATACGGTAAAATTTGCTTTTCTGAATCCCTGCTAAGGTCACCAAAGCACGAAAAATTAGGTTATCTTTACGTTACAATAGCATCTTTTCTGGACCTAACGTTTCAACATTTTTTAAATAAGAAGTTTTTTTCAGTAAATTGTGTGTAAAATTAAATAAAAAAAATTCATCAAGGTACTACAACACAACCTAAGTAGCGACTTCACATTTTCCATAACAACCCAACTCTTAAATAGCTGGTAAAAGTACATATACTACGTATTTTTCTTAGTCGTTTTTGTGGTTTGTCTGGAAATTTAATCGAGATTCAAGAGGCGATGAAAACCATTTCTCTCTATATAATACATGGCAATTTTCAAGAATTTTGAGACAAAACCCAATAGGCCCTACTGTGTTCCTGTTAGTGGCATTCTAATTTACGCTACTTCGTTATTCCAGTTGCTTCATATATCCATATTTTAGTTAGTTTAAATATATCATACCCGTAAAATAGTAGTATTTTGTCCGTAGCTCTATTTCTGATTAAAAAAAATTAATACTATGTCGCCATTGTATAACCCGTTTTTCTGTAGTAATCCATTGGCAAGACAAAGGTAAAATGGAGCACAATGGAAGAATGTCCATGCTTCTATAATAACAGGGGAAAAAATAAAACCTTTCAAGAATTATGACAACGAACAGACATAACTGAAATGACTAAAAATGATTTTATTCCTTGGCTGTTGAGAACTGTAGAAAATTTAAATGGAAGTTGATTGTCGCAATGAAGAATAGCGCTAGAGTTTAAAATAATGTCACATAAATGCAAGTAAAAGACAGATAAGGGCCTAGGAATGGTTCAATGGGTTTAACGTTATGACAACTGCTATTAGTGTTAGGAAATGTTTTTTATGGGTTCTGAAATTAACGAGGGCAGATAAGGCATTTATGGAAATAAGCTGACGAGCATAAAATGCACAACATTCCAAACACAAAACGTATGTCCCTGTTGATGAAAAGCGTTAGTCCCACCAGTGTATATATGATACTGGGGCCATGTTAGTATGTATGCTACTGGTTCGTCCTCCAATACACAGAAATATACAACAATATACAGAGTTACCAGCTACTGTTTCGTACTCTTTTAATAAGAATGCTCCAAATTCCATCCCTCCAAAAATCAAAATGAGTAACTGACTCCAGTGGGTCGCTTAAATATACATATACGAGTATAAGTCTGTCATTTTAATTTTCTGCTGGTGGTGAGGGTAGTGAATTAGGTTTATCAGAAACACTTTTGTGGCTCCTCACAATTTATTTTTACAAACGCTTAGCGCTTTCGGGAATTACATTCCCATTCTCAGAGCTACAAACAATAAAGCACCATAATTAAGGAGTCTAAAACTATTTTTAAAAAATGTACATAATTGGTCATATAACAAAACAGTCAATAAAACTATAGAGTTTACAACTAACATGCATTATAACAGCATATTTATAATTAAAGTATAGTAAATTAATAATGGCTTACTTACTATCTAAACATAAAATTACAAAGAACAAAATTTACCGTCAGACCGTAGGACCTATAGAGATGCTACTGGGCTGAACTTTTCCGATGTACTAAGGCCGAAGTGATCGGTCCAAGCTGCTAGGGAGGAGCAGAGACAAGTCTGGACATGAGAGAAGCATTTGTGTCCGTCTGCACATTTATATTCATGTTATTCTTGGCTTTCTCAAGTTTTATCTCAATACCCTCCACCATGTCCATCCAATAACCTCTTACATCACTGTGAAGTATTTTTATCTGGTGGTCAGATAGTCGCCCTAAATATGGCAATATTCCCCAGGAGTATCCTTATCCCCACCACCCCTAAAAGTCTCTCTTGCAATTTTTTACCTAATCTTCGGTTATATATCTTCTTGAAATTCCGGCTATGGCCATTCCGTTCCGTTAATTATGGTGCTTTATTGTTTGTAGCTCTGAGGATGGGAATGCAATTCCTGAAAGCGCTAAGCGTTCCTAAAAATTAATTGTGAGGAGCCACAGAAGTGTTACTGATTAACCTGATATAAATTTGTCCTGCTACCTCGCTAATTCGGGGACATTATCATTGATGATGAGACAGTATAGGATTAAGGACCTTTTTTTTTTTTTTAATGGATCGGCTGAGAAGAATACTTTATTCAAGAGACGTCTGAAAATTACTATGTGAACTTGCGTCATTACAAGTTGGAACTTTATTGTTAGAGTGAGGCTAATACCTCTACTAAAGGCTGGGCCGAGCTTTACTCCAACGAACTTTTGGCAGGCTTGAATTTTTCACCAAGCTTTCGAGAGGTAATGGAAATAGGTAGCTTTTTCCCAGGGTTCTCTGCTCTCTCCCTGCCGTGAGTATTAACCCAAATATCCAGGGATTTGTTAATATTGTCAAAGAATTGCTTTAAGACCACAATTGGCACTTTCTTTAGCAGAATGAAGTCGGTGGGGCTTCAATTATTCAGTTCCTCATATTCACACCTCTTTGCTATTAGCAGATTTGTCGTAAGTGAAGTCAGCTATTGAGCTCGTACTGATGACGCGATTTTCGAAACATTTTCTCAAATCCGTAAACTAAGCAGATTTCCCTCGTGAAGTTTTGCAATAGATTATCTACATACTGGTAACACTTAACACCACCGCGTATTTTAAGTGGATAAATACATACGGTAATGGGTAATCGTTCAGTAAATTTCAATAACCTCCCAACGAAAAGCGTCTGAATTGTAAACAAACAGGCCTGCCAACCTCTCTGTGCTGGAAAGATGGAAATATACTTCACTGGAAAGAAAAACAATATCTGAAATATATCTGAATATAACATGTCAATTTTATTTAAAACTATTTACTATAGCTAGTGGTGTAATATATAATGAATCAGAATAATTTTTATCTCAATCACTCAAATGTTAGTAGTCCAAGAACTTAAGAGGGGGGGGGGGGGATCAACAGAACATATTTGCATGTATCTCGAAATAAATAAATGACTCTTGAAAACAATATTTGGTATTTAAAGCTTCGAATAAAGTAGTTTAGCGCCGTAACACTTCGGCGATCTGGTAGTGAACTGATGTACTAATCTTTCTGTAATTCCCAATTTAAGGAATGTGAAAAGTCATTGACTTCAATGATAATACGATTATATAACATACTTAGCGAAATATTGACATTGAGTTTGGTAGTTTGATCAATATCCAAAGGCCTTATTACTAAGAACTTTCCTATCTAATGTCGTCTGATTACGATTATTTTTAAGTCCTGACGAGCAATCACAATAAAACTGGAAATTTTCTTCTTTTGTCCTTAGAAAACTATAATGAGATCTTTATTTTATTATACTCATCGATAGTGAATTCTATAACGCCATTATTTATATAAAAAAGAACTAAAGAAGAAATTAAAATTCGATTCTTGTGGCTTGGAGCCTTGGAGGGGTTGAAATATGAACTGAAAGGGAAGATAATTCGCTGGCTTAGGCTAGGATTCGCTCTCTTTCTTCATATCTAATCCATCATCCCTGCCCTTCCCCTCCCCACCCATCATGGCCCCTTGTTTCAAAATCTATTGTTGCTTTTTCACGCTTTGTGTTTTTACCCACTCGCTTTTTTTTAGCCCTAATTAGAGACCATTTCGTTTATCTCTATGTAATTATTATAAGTCAGTTTCCATTCTATGTTTCCTGACCGTGAATTTGAATATTTAAAAAATATCCCAGTCGCAGCAAACCTGCATCGGAACGAATTTCCTTCAACATTTGCCAAATTCAGTATTCAGGAGATTTTTAACAGCCGTTTTAGACTTATGCCAATAAATCAGTAGTTCGGTAGTAACATATATGCAGTAACCATCCAGTGCAGTCCCGAGAGTTCGAAGAGAGGTAAAGTAAGTCAGGTCAAAAAATAAAGTTTTAAATATCTCTATTTCGGTATGTGTAAGCCCAATTTAGAAGAGAATAATTTTTAGGTATTTTCTTGATATTTTTTTTTAATAGAGGAACAGATTGTATTGGCTAATACATACATATTTTTGCCTGTGTCTGGCCCATTTAGTGTTAGTAATATACAAAAAGAAAATAATATATACATATTTATATATATAAGAACTTGTAATATAATATTAACCTACTATATACAATAAAATAATACATTTTACATTTTTTTTGTATTAAATGTGTTCAGGTACTGAAACTTCTAAAATTCTTTATAATTTAATCTGATTAGTACTATTCAACTTATACGTATTTACTTTTGTTTACTGTGACGCGTTAATTGACTTCGTTGGACATTTCTTAATTATAGTGTTTAATTTTCAAGATAATGGTATAAACTATGTCGTTGCCTAGTTGCATACTGCTGACAGGAATGAGAAAATCATGTTTTTTCTTGATATACTCTGTTTTAATCTATCACTTGTTGGTCAGCCGTTGGTTATTGAATGATAGTAGAGGATGGTTGGGTATCGGCTATAAGTTCTCAATTCTTCAAATATTATTTTTTATGCTGATAGTATCAGACATCATTTCTGGGTTCAACAACAAATAATGGTCATAAATATAAAAAAAAAAAAAGAAAACTAAAATGTAACACGTGGCAATTACAAAAAAAGGATGGGGGTTGGATGTAAAAACAATTCTAATTTAAATTTAGAAAGGTTTTACTTACGAATTAATTTAAGTAATTTTGGAAAAAAGTGCATCTACGTAAACTAAGCAAATTTCTTACCTGCTGGAATGACAAATTTCTTACCTGATGTCATCTTATATTCTATTGTGTTATATAACCAATCTTGTTTCAAATTTAATTTTCTTGTTTTTCGTATTATTTTAGTTTATAGTCTTCAGAATCCTCCTCCCCTACTCAACTACCAGCAAAAAGCCAATCCATCACGAAACAGAAAGTATTATTTTCGACGGATCTTTACTATCTGAGGTACAAGGATAATAATAATCGTGCTAAAGGATTTAATTTTTTTTTCTTGACACTATACTCGTTATTTAACCATTTAATGTTAAACAGAAAAGATTTGCATTATTATGAATATGATTGAGAAATTACGGAAATGTAGTATTCTACAATCGTTGTTTTGTATTTTGTTCTCTTAAATATTAACCAAGTAATTTTTGATTTTTTTTTACTGTCTTAAATTACCCCTAATATATATATATATATATATGTATACACTGAAGCCCTACTTTCTGTCATAGAAGTAACTTCATCTTACATACTTGGTTTTTGGATTATGCTAAATTAATCAATTTTTGTCGAATATAATCTTTATAAATATAGCAATTTACTTGGAAAATTCTTACAGAAAATAGTCTCTCGTATTCCTATTAAACTCATCTCTAGAGCACGAGTTAAAACCAGAAAACTTTCAAGAAATAAATATAGAGCATAGCCTGCAAAAAAGGAATACTAAGTGGGATAATCAAAAGAATAATGACGATTTCAAGAATGAGCAGCATAAATAAAATGAAGAAAAGAGAAATGGGTTCATTACTCCTTTCAGGTGAGCACAATGCACCTTAACCATTAAGAGAATGGAATAAATGCCGATGTAACAAAGCCTCGCATTTAAATTACACTGAATGCGTTCCTGCTCTTTTTGTAAATACGAAAATAAATTAATGAACTCTCTGTACAAAAAAAAAAAAAATATGAGTAGAAACTGCCGCTGAAGGTGGCAGCGAAATACAAATTATATAAGAAGTAATATTAAACAGAACTTAAATAGGGTGCAAAGGTTCTTTACTTATTTATTTTTTAAAAGTATTATGAAAACGGCCATTGTGGATGACATTATACCGACATGTTTTACTAAATACATCTCGTGTTTTTTTGCTGCTAAATTTAATGCGATAGACCAGCTTTTAGTTTACATTTATTTCATCCCTGGTGATGAAGGTAGACATATCCACTTAAGAATCCCCATATCATCCCTCAAATGATGCAAGAATTATGGTAGGCTTATATTTTCAAAAGTAAAGAAAATGCAAAGTTATCTTTATTTACATAAATCTAAACCCACTAAATAAAATTCTTCCTTAGTCTCACACTGGCTAGAAAAGGGTGGGTTACATGTAGTTAATCAGTTCCAATTAGCCATTGTCGCATAAAGTTAGTATATATAAATAAATTCTTTATTCTAAATTATCCTTTGGCGTCAAAATCTGCATCCAATTAACCAATTACTGTCTTAACCAAGCTATTTGGATTTAAAACTAATTTGGCGATAATGGGACTTATAACTTATCGCTACCCATGTTTTTTGTCTTTCTCTAAACTCGCCATTCATTCTATAAATTGGTCTAGGATATTCCGGTGATTAAATAAGAAAAATTGAATTCAAAGTGAATCCTTTGTTATTTAATTAGCAGATTTCCCTTAAGGGAAATCAGCTATTGAGGTCGTACTCATGACGCGATTTTCGAAAAATTTCTTCAAATGTCCATCGATCCTACCCAGGAGATGACAAAAATGAGGTCCGTTCAAAACTATATATATAGACATATATATATTTGTCTGTTAACACTCTAGCGGTTGCAATTTTTGTTTAATCGTCACCAAACTCGGTATTTAATCGTTTTATGTAAAAAGGAAGATCAAGTTCGTTAACAGTTGAAATCGGACCAGTGGGAGGGGGGGGGTTTAGAGGGGGGATTTTCAAAAATTCGAAATATCTCCGTTATTATGCATCGGATCGAAAAATTGTATAGAACCATATTGAATCTTATTGCAAATTTAATTTACTATAAATATTGTTATATGCATTTATTCTCTATCTTGAATATTAACCGAGATATTTGCATTTGTAATCTGCGTGTGATCACCAGTAGGCTATGTTCGGACTTTCCGCCGAGAGCTATGGCGGCCGTTTCCATAACTACTCGTCCCTCGTGAATAGGTTTACAGGTTAGGTTAACTGTTTTTTGGGGCTAGAAACTTCTGGGTTATTACGCCCTAAATAATGTTTTAGGTTTAGAGGTTTCTTACTACTACTACTGGGAAATCTGCTTAGTTTACGCAGCCCCTGCGTGACGGACTTTTTTATATACCCACTCTTATGTACGACTAGCTGTGTTTCCCTTTGACAGATTGTATTGTAGTAGAAATGGTTTCCCGCGGAAAAATGAAGATGGGATCATGAAACGACGACTTTTAGAAGATATTAATATTGGTGAATGTGTTCGATCCAATATAGAATTCACATTTCATGAGCCATGAACCTCATAATCCGTTTGCCCCACTCCCGCATTATATGCTTACATTATTTTAACGAAATACTGGCTTCGCTACGCGTCGTTGACAGGCTGAAATAGAAATGGCTCCCCGTGGAAATATAAAGTTTTAATTAATCTATGTACGAAATCATCCCTCTATATTTCTCGATTAATACGATTGTTCTGTACCATTTACAGTAAATATGCAGGCATCCAGCTGAGTTATATGTGACGTAAAAAGAGGTTATTACCTAAAATTATGTTTTTTCGTCCAAATGTAAACATTGGATTAACTTTATCGTTATCAAATTAAATTCGTATTATAGTTATAACCGTGAGTCACGAAATCGCTATTGGACGAATATTGACGAGTTTAATATCGCTTTTTCTATCAAAATTTAAGAATTATATAATCATTGCATTCTTACAAAAAATAAAATGTGATATAAGTCTCTTAGGGCATTCATTCAACTGCAATACCATAGTAGTATGTACGAAATGGTGACAGAAGTCGGATGTAATGCAATGAGGTGACTGTCTTATATTCGCCGTTATGAATTGAAATAAAAATGATTTCAGGCGTAAATATAATTAAGGTTATTCCATGTAAACCCTAATTTCTGTCAATGGTAGAAGGGCAGAATATAGCGCATGTTGACAAAATTCATTCCTTAATTAATATTATTAAAATTTCACAATTTGTTTGAACCATTCTCATGAAACACCAATAAAGTCTAATAGGCTACCAGAAGTTGGGACTCAGAACTTTGAAATCCATAAATTTAAGAAACGTATTAAGAACGAAAAATACATTTTAAATATAATATGTTCTTTAGATTTCTCCGATAAAAACTATATTAAGGAAGACATTGACGAACTTAATTTTTGGCTCCTGTCGGTCCTAGTAAATTATAAAATAGCCCACGTTAACAATATCCATATCTTTGAAACTAATACAGTAATCCAAAGCAATGTTATGTTCTGTTCCGAGCCATGTTGTCCAATATTAAGGTAGAGACGAAAAACTCTCCAGGTCGGAACAACTTTTGCAGTAGTAGGGTAAATATACGTAGCGTCAACTGAAACTGCCCAACTCCAGTCACTATGACCGAACCCGCTCAGGGAGAATCATCTAACTCAATAACATACGTTTCGTGGAAGTTACCTAGATTTAAAAAATAATTAAAAAATTCATCCCACAGGGGCTGCGTAAACTATGCAGATTTCCTACGGGCTGGTATGGCACACTAATGATCTCATCTCATCACATATTCTCTATTTCTATTTTTAAAAACCGATGAGTAGAAAAAATTCGTTTAATCAAGAATGAAAGAATGACAGGTAATATATCTCTCATAATATTGGGTTCTATTACGTTTTACGATCCCACTCGTTATAACAGATTCTTGCATTTTTGAATCCCCCTCTAAACCTCCCTATTTCGGCCAATGACAAATATGATCATTATTGTTGTGTGAAACAGTTAAATATCTGGTATGTATAATATATTTAAACGGACCTCATTTTCGTCATCTCCTAGAACATTGGAGAATATTAGTTTCCAAAATGGCGTCATGAGGACAACCTCAATAGCAAATTTCCCTTAAGGGAAATCTGCAACATATGTATATGAAATATATGTAATCATACTTAGTTGTAAAATAATCGTATGATTTCTTTCATAGATACTATTGCTTGGAACACACACGCGTCTGCAACATATTTTTAATAAGTAGCAAATCAGTGGTTTCTTGCTTAATACTTCAATTTGGTCGAACCAGTCCTAAAACCTTTGTGACTGCCAAACTGATTCATTGATAGCACCCCAGCAGTGTTTGCTGAAATACAAAATATTTGTAGTCGACACACTCTAGCTAACGTATTAGCCATTAACCAATCAGATAATGCTTTAATAGCTGCAGCGCCAGTCCTGTTTGTCTTTGTCTAGGTCTGAACCTCTTAAAATGTGTTTTCAGCATAAAGAATGTTTAAGGCTATCTGGATGGTCGTTTATATCAGGTATGGGAAACCATTGACATGTAGTGGGCCAAACTTTAGTGTGCAAAAACTTTCGCGGGCCATCGAGCCATAGGAGTATTAGACGGGAGGAAGTTGTTCTTGCCAGACTCAGGATCTGCCACACATACCTGACACAAAGACACTTAATGACAAGGACTGATAACCCTATATGCAAATACTGCAACAAGCAGCTAACGATAAAACACATACTGACAGACTGCATCCAACGAAAAAACCTTCACATACCCCACGATATGACAGAACTATTAACTGACAGCAGCCTATATATTCCACAAATTCTAACATATATAAAACACATAAACATTTACAAAAACATATAGCACAAAATAGAATAGGTCTACAGCATACTTAAAAAGATTTAAATGGGTTAACTTTTATTATATTCTTTAGACATAGTACTTATATGAGAAATAATCAGATATTAAAGGAATATTTTCCATAATATAAAAATAAAGTAGAACAAAGGTAAGTGCTTGAGGGAGTAAATATATTATTCAAATTATGCCAATCACCATCGCTGTGGGGAACAAACCAAATAATAAAATAAATAAACTTGTACTTTCGGTTCACTGATTCATAAAGAGTGAAAAAATTCGTCAGTAGTCTGATGTTACGATTTAGGAATTAATAAAAAGCTTGGGCATGTCAGAGGAAGTACCTAGCCGGGATATACAGATTACGATTGACACAGTAAGCTTCGAATGCTTAGAATTTCATATTTAGTGCAGGACTGAAGGTGTACTGGATTTAATAGAGCTAAGAAGTCACACTGATGACTCAGTATAACAGAAACAAACATTAAAAAATAATACAAATTTTGATATTTAATTGATTAATTAATAACTTCTTCTTTTAAAAATATAATTGTGGTCAAGTCAGCCTCCTTCAAATTGACTAAGGGGTCGAGAGTTAATTGTCGTATTCGGTCGAGTGGGGGTTTGCCGCTACTAACCACTAATGGATCTGATAGACATGCTGATATAACATATGCATACCTCCCATGTATCTAGTACATTAATCATTGCCAGTCTCCCTACATAGATGCTCTTCCCTTCATTATCCAAGGTCCCTCCCATTCCCGATACTCTTGCAATTAATATTGCCCATTGAACGCTTACTAAGAGGCCACCTACTCCAAAATACATCACTTAATACCTCAATGTACTCACATCAACATTTTAGCAGATTTCCCTTGCGGGAAATAAGCTATTGACGTTGTACTCATGACGCTACCTAGTAGATGACGAAAATGAGGAAGAGGTCCGTTCGAAAGTGTATATATATATATATATATATATGGTGTTGTTGTTTTTCTGGAGGTTTGGTCAATTTTGGTGAAGAAAATCTCAGTTTATGCCGATAATTCGAAAAATTTATTTTCTCTTCTTCAGGGCTGTAAAAATACAGGTGCTAGTTTATAATATTGCACATTGTTCTTAAATTAGAGTGTAACAGGAGGTGTTTATGCTATATGAAACCTCAAAAAAAAAAACAACAACACCATATATAAATATAACCTGGTGGAAAACATCAACACAATTATATATATATAATTCTTTTGTATGTGTGTATGTCACTCCTTCTAAACGGCTGGATCGATTTGAATGAATTTTTTAGTATGCGTTTGGGTGACGTCCTAAATGGTTTAGATTCACAAATCAGCACAACAGATGGAGCAGGAGTGGGGGTTGTAAGGGAGGCCTAAAGTTAAAAATAGCGATATTACGTTTCCTTTTGGTTTTTCAGCAAATATGCACACATAAAAGTTGCTTATTTTGTTTCAGAGTAACTTTTGTTATATTCGTTTTTGTCTATAACAAAGTATAAACGAGATATACACTATAAAATTAAAGTGGGAGCCAACAATTTTATTGGGCACTAATGATTGACCGAACATAACGAAACTCATTATGTGAATTAATATTAATTCTTCCATGATTATAAGCTATATTAATTTTTTTTAGGTTGGAACGAATTTAAAATTCGGGATATTTCATTTTCTATTTGTTTCTAGGCAAACGTGCACATAACAAAATTTGTTTTTTGTGTTATTTAATGTAGCTTTTGTTTTAAAAATAATATTATTAAATTTAATATCCTAATCGCTTGAAATATCATGAAGGAGACAACGTCGGTCGGGTCCGCTAGTATATGTATATATATATATATATATATATATATATATATGTATATATATAATGCCTGTTACATCTCTAGCGGTGGTAATATTTGTCTTACCGTTAACAAACTCGATATATAATCGTTTTATGTAAAAAGAAAGATCAAGTTCGTTAACGGCTGAAATCTAACTAGTGGGAAAAGGAGAAATTCCAAATATCTCCGTTACTATACTTCGGATCAAAAAGTGTATATAACTAATCTTATTGCAAATTTAATGTTCTTCTATACATATTTTCTGTATTATGAATATTAGCCGATATATATGGATTAATTAGTTTCCGGCTTTCAGTAAACCCTAACTCCCAATCATGTCATATTAACAGTAAGCTGTGATATCATGAACCACTTCATTCCGAGGTTGAAAATCAAATATGGCTTTCATTGAACTTTTACTTTGCATGCAAGGTCTGAGATATGTTGTGATGACGAAATCAATTAAGAGTTTTCGCTCTTTACTCGAAAATGTTTATTTTATCTATACCATACTCGATATTAAACCGGTTCAGCCAACACTGAAGATCCTATTTGCTATTGGCTGAAATAGGGGGCGGAATAGTCATTGTTTAGATTTAGAGAGGCGGGGATTCGAAAATTCAAAATATTATAAGTCGGATCGTAAAATGTTATTTATATAACCAATCTTGCTATGCTATTGATATTCTACAATTGTTGCTCTATGCATGTTTTCGTAATTCAAGTATTAAGCGAGTTATTCGCGCTTTCCTGTTTTCAGCCTTCAGTAACCCAACCCCCCCCCTTCTATCCATCGGTTATTTTCACATAGAAATAGGAAATATGAGGTGAGAGAAGATCACAAGTGCGTGGGAAATCTGCTTGGTTTACGCAGCCCCTGCGTGACGGACTTAGATTTAGATAAAATCACATTATTCACATTTAGTGGGGTTTTGCCTGTTTAATGACTGGAATCATCCTTTCTCCCAAATCTCTAGAGATCCTTGAGACATTCATGAGGTATGTCAAACTTGTTATGTTCTCATTAGCTCCTCAGACATAAATACCTTGAAGAAATATACACTACGTTTACTAACCCCAATCTGAGGATAATAAAGTAAATATATGTTAGAGATGTAAAAATTAAATTAAATTCAAACTAAGGCTAATTAGGACGGGTTATCTACTGGTTACCACCCTTTCCAACCCAGGGTGGGACTAAGGATTTTATTTAATGAATTCCGTCACTAAATAAATTCCTATTGCCCAAGCGAGAATCGGACTCGCCACTCGAGGTTTGCCATTAGAGATGTAAACGTAAACGTTCACCTTTACATTTTGTAAGCTTGCTCATTGGTCTGATCCTCACATTTCATTTGCTATAATCTCAGGTGAGTTTTACAAATATAATGTTTGGACAAGTTTCTCTTTGTCACTTGCACGGTTTCGGAAAGCTGAGGGTAGACGTGTTTATCTGAATGTCTAGTGAGTAGTCTTTCAGAGATCCATCATCCGATTCGGTCATATTATATTCAGTTCAGAATCCCTTCGAATTCTTATGCTTTTACGATTCTTGGGCTTATATTTCATATCAGATTTACAACCGAGGTATTCGGGTATTGACCGTGTGTTCATGTTTCTGGCCGACGTTTCCCAAGATATATTTCTGGCTTCCTCAGGGGTTTCTCTGAGACTGAAGAGTTCCTATGCAGGTGTTTGTAACCGTCTCTTCCGGTGCTGTGTTCGGAGTCTCCTCCTCCTGGTACCTTAGGGTACTATTTCCAGCGCCGGCTCCCTTGCGATTGTACCTTCCATATATATTTTTGTTATACCTGTTGGTGGAGACCGTCGTCACTGGCTGATGGTCGAGTACAGCTGGCAAGCACTTTCGATGCGATGGCACCATGTTCTAGCCTGTCAAAAAGTTGTTCTGAGTTAGATGTTTGTTGGTCAGTAGGTTTTATGCGTCTGGTCACCGTATAAGTTTGTTTACGTGTTGCTGTTTCTATATATTTCTTTCAAGGTAGAATAATGGACTTCCAATGGTTACTCAATTTATAACCGTCTCCCTCTGTTGTTTGATCATTTCACTATCTCTATTGCTTTTGGTATGATTCTTTCATGGTATCGATCAACTTTTACCAGCATCTTGGCTTCTTCAAATTTGATTTGATGCTATTGCTGAGTCTTAGCCCGAATCTTTTTCACACTTTTTTACATGTTCTCCGACTTTTGGTGATGGATTAACCTGCCTGTCTGACCGATGTACTCAGAGAACCCTGAGGCTGCTGGGAGTATGTCTAGCATAACGTGGTCCAGAAACATGAACAAACGGTCAATACCCAAAGACTTCGATTGTAGTATAGGCAAGGCCCGTGAAAGTGTACGAGTATATTTTCATACCAGTTATTTGGAATGTTGCTTCCTCCTGTCATATTTCTTGTGGTATCAATAATTCTTCTGACCACATTCTCTCGTATGAATACTAGATTTCATCGTTGTGAAATTCAATTGGATATTTGCTACTTCCAATTGAAGAAAGGAAGATATTTCAGCGTGGTTGACAGCAAGGATCGGTTAGTGGGGAGGGGGGTTGGATGGTATATGGTTGCGTAGCCGATATGATCCTCTGTACGTCGTCCACAAATACCCATGCATATTCAAATGTGTGTCATACACAAGCGAATATACCTCCATATTGATTTGGGTGAGGATGCGAAGGGGTTAGGAAACGGCTGACAGTCGGCATATGCATAGCCATGGGATTACACCAATCCTAGGCAACTGCTTCCAAATGTCACTCTCCTAAATGAGTAACTACTAATTTAATCATATATGAAAGTAAGGAAGGCGCCACCATGCCATCAACTACTCACTTACGGGAAACTATATTGTTCATCTTATTCAATTGAAATTTAATTTACATGAGCGTTCTTAATCAGCTTCGAGTGATGGTTTCTTGCGCATTTAGTGGAATCCTTTACGAATAAAGATAAATTATAATATTAACATTGGGTAATTGCCCATCTTTCTTATACCAACTGAGTGCCTACGCTTTTGAGCAAAATCGACTATGAGGGAGGGAGGGAGGGGTAAGTAAAATAAAACAATGAAAATTTCTCCGTACAAGTTAGAGATACAGAAGATATGCACAACACCTTTTTTATGTTCGATACAAATATTTATACATTTTTTGATTGCATTCGTCTTCATTTTCAGGTGAAATAACTTTAAATGAATTGAGATGAGTAAATCATTTAATTTAATATGAGTACAAGTAGGGGAGAGTAGGGTAAAAGCGGGTAGTCGGGAGCAAAGCGGGTAGCTCCTCTTAGCCGTTGTGTGCACTGCAGTCGGGCTGATAATGGAGGAACTGCAATCCACCTTTGAAGAAGAAGCAGCGGCCATTACGCCAAATCGTTAGTCGTGCTTGTTTTGTCTCAGTGACAAAAATTCAATTTTAGTGGAACCTGCATATGATTTTGCTGGAAAAGGTTTTTGATTGTCCTGCGCTCCTATTCCAATTAGAATACAGGCATGTAGTTCCCTTAGTACAAGTTTTAATTACCTTTTTTTTAGCACTAAGTAGCGTTTGGTATGCTCGAATAACGCAATGTTTTATTTAAACTTTACGCGAGGGGTAAAACCGGGCAGCAGCTATGTCACGATTCTCGAAACATGAAAAGTATAATTTTACCTAATTTTGTTTAATTATTTCACTTTAAAATCATGTATAATGACAAACAATAAGATAAATCTTGCAACTATGAATTTACTTTTTGAAATATATAATTGTTTTGAAATAGCTAAAAGATGAATGTTGTTATTTGTTTATATTTTTACTTTATTTTTTTGTATTGCTCCCAAAAGGGGGGTTTGTTTTAATGCATCAAACAACATTTTTTATTAACAAAAAAAACATTAATTTGAGTAAAACTCTTTACATTTTTATTTTCCCATAAAAAAAACATATGTACCCAGTTTTACCTTACTAGTGGGGTAAAACCGGGCAAAATGAGTTTTTACAAAAAAAGTAGGGTAAAACTTCTTTAACAATTTAGATTTCGTTTTTGAAACTGTAGTTACGTTAACAGATAAGTAGACTTTATTCGAACAAACCTTTACTTATTTTTGTTAATAATTGAGGTTTCTGGAAGCCTTCAAATCTTAGCTTCCCGGTTTTACACCACATTCCCCTAAGTCATGTGATGTTCACTTCAGAATTTTCTAAGAAATTAACAGTGTTTTTGTAGTTTCCTTTTCATTTATCGTTTATGTTCAGCTTACTGTACTATGTACATCTATTTCTTAGTGTGGCGAAATAGAGAACAGTATGTGTTGTGCACTGGCGCCATCTGGGATGTGGGGAATCTACTCAGTTGCCCTTGGGCGAGTGACTTTTGAATAGGAATAGAGGTGTGTGTTGTAGAGTATAAGGAGGACAGGGGGTGAGTATGACTATATCTATAGATTGAGTGAATAGGTGAAGGGAAGGAGGGAGGGTGTGTAACAATGAAGTGGAGAAGGAATAGAGAGAGCAACCAGCGATTCATCCCCGGGGCCGACAATGCTCCCGGCGACTTCACATTGTTCCAACAGCCACTATCTACCCCCACCCCCCACCCCTACCGCCACCTGCAAACTTCAACCCCCACCCCCTATCTCCCGTCAAGAAATCCACTGGTGTCTAAAGGTGGCCCTTTCCGTCTCAGCCGAACATTCACGAACGGGCCCGATCCTCCATGCCCGAGTTAAGTAAACCAACTGTCAAAATACCCTCTCTCCAAACGTGAGTTTGATAAAACATAAGAATAGTTTTAATAAAACGTAGCAATGATTGTGATAACACAGCAATAAATGTTGTAACATAATATATATAACAATAACATAACAACTTTAACAAAATATAACAATAATTATAATAACTTTCATATAATACGAATATAGGTTTAATAAAATATAACAATAATTGTAATAACACATAACAATAGCTCCAACATAATATAATAGCTATAATAATAATTATAATATAGATAAACTAACATAAGACAATATACTGTAGATATACAAAAACATAAGGCTGTGGCCCTGCTCAATGTAAACAGACCTGGGAAGGTTACTGTAACCAGTAACTCTAATGCAATATGCATAGTCATTTTTAAGTATCTTTAGTCTTGGTAAGTAAAAATAGCATAAACACCTCCTGTTACACTCTAATTTAACAACAATGTGCAATATTATAATGTAGTACCTGTATTTTTACAGCCCTGAAGAAGAGAAAATAAAATTCTCGAAATATCGGCATAAACTAAGATTTGATTAACTTTATTCATCAAATTACAGTCGTATTATAGTTATAATCGTGAGTCACCAAATCACTAATGGACGAATATTGACCAATACGTTATCGCTCATGGGTTCAAATATATCTTAGTCGACTATCGAAATTTAAGAATTCCATAATCATAGCACTCGTTCAAAAAATAAAATGTGACATTAGTCTCTTGAGGCAATCATTCAACTGTAATACCATAGTAGTATGTATGAAATAGTGTCCGAATTCGGATGCAATGTAATTATGTTACGATATTATATTGGCCATTATGGATTGAAAAAAAAAATTCCGCTGTAAATATAATTAAGGTTATTCCATGTAAACCCTTACGATCCTTATTGATTATTGGGAGGCCATCCATTTAAACATGATTATACCAAGGAAACACACCTTCAATTTTGAAAAAGTTCAAACAATTGATAAAGAAAGAAATAATACTAAACGGAAAATAAAAGAGAACATTCATATAATAAAAAGTAGAAAAAGGGAACCTCTCAGTATCATCTACCTCCTCTCTGAGGACAGTCGTAACTTAATGTGAAAGGGAAACGAGCACTTCAGAAATGTAAGTAGCAATTTATAATTATATTTAATAAATATATCATAGATGTAGGCACCTACTAATACAATATATAGCAAAATAATTATTAAGGGATGTGTTAAATTAATGTTATAAATCATTTTTATAGTCTTTTTAAAAAGGGATAGCCCCTGAAGAGGTGGCAAAGAAGCCACGAAACTTGTAGGACAGTTTCAATAAAGTTTGCACCAATATAAATGTTTTTTATTGTAGACCCTTGCCATAAAATTTGAAGAATATATGATTATTAAATCATATTGAAAAAAAAACACTTTATTATTTAAAATAACACTTCTTATTTATTCGAATGAGAAAATGTAATTGCAAATTAGAGTTACCCCAAAACTGGACCATGTCGTGGTGTACAATAAAGTGGCCGGAAACATAAGGACTTAAGATAACCTAGTCAAGTACGATAGCATAAAGCGATAGCAATAACAGCGAAACGCGGTTTTGAACCAGTAAATATTTTATTTGTAAATAATGAGTAGCCTCCCGTTAATCATTTTGCCATTTATAAATTCTAGAAGAGTTATTTGATATGATAAATTCATTTTCATTTATTTATGATTTTGTAATCGTCTTTAAATTGGTGGCCTCCCGATAATCGATAAGTACCCAATTACCTTAAATTAAAATTTCATATTTAGGAGTGGGGATCAAGCCGAAGCTGAAAAAAAAGTACTCATAACTCGCTTAACATTTCTGTACGAAAAATAATTTATAGAACAACACTTGTAGACCATATAAGATTTAATAAGATTGATTATATAACATTTTTCGAGCCGACTTAGAATAAGGGAGAAATTAAAGATACTCTATTTAACCCATTTCTAACTCCCCACCTTCTTCCTCCACCACCACCTGCAAACTTCAACCCCGAAATAGTCGAAATATTTCTCCCTCAATAAGAAGCCCTTTATAAATCCCCTTTATATAGCTCATTAGTCATACAATAGCTTCAAATCAAAACCTCATGATTAAGGGTGGGGGTTAACTAAAGAGTTAAAATTAAAAACAATATGACAAGTAACTCTTTGGATATTTGAGTAAGAAAAAAAATGTAAAGATGAAAACTTGTTGAAAATGAAATGGTAAAACAAGACTGATTATATAAAATTACCCGATCCGATATAAAATGACTTAAATATATCAGTAACTTTGATATGTTACCACCCCAATTAAAAGTACGTGAATTAAGCTTTAATTCATGTTCAACCAACTTCTATTACGCTTAACACAAGCATCCGGGCTAGATAAAGGTTGTAGCCTCTAGATAACACATCCCTATTATCATAGCAGCAATCGTCCGTCACGCAAGTACTTCGCAAACTAAGATTCCCCAGTGACTGGGATAACACCATAGTGATGCCATCTGAAATCTGACTCCCTATTTTTCCGCATTAACAAGGCTACTTAAAGAAGATATGAAATTTAAGTTGGACATAAGATTGTTAGTGAATCAATGTTATAAGTAAAAGGTAGCATAAATTAGTGGGGATTAAGTTGAAACTTGAGTTACAAGTTAATAACCCTACAACGGAAAGCGTCTGAATTGTAACCAAACAGGCCAGCAAACCTGAATTCTACACCGGAAAGAAAAATCGTTAATGAAACATATCTCAATATAACATATTAATTTTATTGAAACCTTCTACTATAGCGAGTACTATAATTTGTAATGAATCAGAATAATTTTAATCTCAATTACTTACATTTTAGTATTCCAAAAACCAAAGGGGGGGGGGGATCTACATTACGTATTTGCATATATCTCACTCTAGTAAAAGTTCAATGAAAACAATATTCCTTATTTAACCTTATAATGAAGTGGTTCATGATGTAACAGCTAATTATTAATATAACATGAATAGGAGTAGGAGTTTACTGAATGCTGAGAACTATAAAATCCAAATATCTCGATTAATATTCATGATACAGGAAATAAGTATGGAATAATATTTATAGATCATTTAATTTGCATTAAGATTGGTCCTATACAATTTTTCGATCCGACTTACACTATAGTAATGGAGATATTTCGAAATTCCCCCCTCTAAACCCCCCCCCCTCCCACTGTTCCGATTTCAGCCATTAACGAACTTGATCTTTCTTTTTACATAAAACGATTAAATACCGAGTTGATGTTGACGATTAAACAAAAATTGCGATCGCTAGAGCGATTATATATATGTACATATAATTTTGAGCCCACCTCATTTACGTCATCTCCTTGGTAGGATCGATAGACATCTGAAGAAATTTTTCAGAAATCACGTCATGAGAACGACCTCAATAGCTGAATTCTCAAGGGAAATCTGCTAAAAATAAATACTAATAACTCCTTTCATATTTGCGTAAGAGAAATAATTTATAGAACATGAAAAAAAAATCTTTACTAGATGTGATACATGAAAAAATGTGCGAGACGTTATCAATTAAGATTTTATTTCTTGATTAGAAAACTTTTATTTGATCTAGACCATACTCGATATTTAACCATATCTTTCAAAACTAAAGATCATAATCATTAATCGCTGAAATTGAACCAGGAATATGTGGTAGTGGGGTTAGGTGGAGGGGTAATTCGAAAATCCAAAATACCCCTGTTCTAATGAATCGATACGAAAAATATTATAGAGCCACTCCTGTTAAAATATGGATGATATAAATATGTTGGTTGGTGCATTTTCTCGTAATTCAAATATTACGCGAGTTAGTCGTACTTTCTTGTTTTTAGTCTTCAATAAACTTACTCTTCTACTCACCTGATTTTTATTTAGAAATAGAAAAAATTTGGTGAGATGAGGTCAGTAGTTTGTCATACCAGTACATGGAAAATTTCCTTAGTTTACACTGGCCCTGTGTGACGTAAAGTTTTGAAAATAATATATATATATATATATATATATATATATATATATATATATATATGTGTGTGTGTGTGTGTGTGTGTGTTCCTCTTGTCTGAATTCTCCTTTGCAACGTGCAAGTGGTACAAGAATGGAGGGTAAATTAACACTTTGACTGCGGCTGACGACACGTTGTCGGTTTAGTGAGTTGTTCCCAATGGCGGGCCCCGACACATAGTCGTCAGGTCATAATAGAAAGTTAAATAGGTGGGGATTGCTTCAGCATTTCCCAAACCATTCCATATTTCACTCTAGCATAGTGAAAGAGGTCCTTGAGGGAATTGCTTCTTCGCCGCAAGATTCCCTGTTTTGTTTTAATTGTTTTCGACTATTTTACAAAAAGGTAAGTTTGAATGATTATTTTTTTTAAAGTTATCGTTAATAATAATTGCTAATGATAAATATCTATTTAAAAAGTAGCTAAATGAATTAAAACAAACCTATTTTATTGGAAAAATATTATTTCAAACCCGAATTTATAATTCCAAATTGTTTTATATTTTACGAAATATAAATAAAAAATCAATTATAAATTACTGAATAATAATTCATCAATCAGTGATTGTGAACAATGTCTTTATTGTTTAATTTTACGGTTTTCTAAGTAAAAATATAATAACTAAAAACGTGAATTACATTATTAGACTACGGCTAGGGAGTATGGTGCTTTCCCAGTGCGGTTGACGACAACGTGTCGTTCAGCAGTTTTTTCGCGGAAAACAATTATAAGATGATACAATTTATAATATACAGTTAAAGTAAAGTAAAACGAAACTAACAAAAAAAAAAGTTTCCGCCTCACTAAAAAATGTTGTTGAAAATTTCCGCAGTCAACGTGTTAAAGTGGTAGTCTGCATACCCATACTGGCTAATGCCTGTCATTAGTCAACTTATGCAGAATACATGTTAGGAAGGAGTGGCTATCTAACAACACTGGCTTTGAGTGGAATTTTCTCCACTCGTGCCATTATTGGTGTGAATGGAATTTTTCTCATGATTCCTATATTGTTGGATGGTCTTATTCGGAAGGCAAAGGGAAATCACTGCATGCCCTTGTGGCTTATTTCACCGTGAAAATCAGGTTCACGAGAGGTATTCCCACGTGTAGCCAGTTGATACAATATATATATATATATATATATATATATATATATATATATATATATATATATATATATCAAAGCATCTTGAACAAGGCATGCCGCTGTCAGATTTTATGGCTTCCGTTTTTGGAATGATAGACCATCCTTCAATCTTCAGTGAAGGCACACTCAACATTGGACTGGTTATATTCCTTTCGTTGCATATGAGACGTCGCATTCGGCTCACATTTGGATTTGTTATCGAGTGGTCGGGGTAGGCGTGTGATGTTGGCGTATAGATATAGTCAGTTAGTTGGGGTCGGCGAGGAGGAATCTGTTTGTATTGGCTGCTTGAAAAAAGTGACGGCTCCTGCCCTGAATCGGGGGGAAAAAGCCAGAGGGCCCGCTCATGCTGACTGGGGCAGGCTGAATTAAACATTAGACCAACAGGGAGGCCCCACGTACGCTCTCATTGATCTTACCCATAAAGAGATATACTCTACCACAAGACTCCAAGCTTCCTCCTTTAAACCACTATATACATAATATTGAGATTTCATTCTTTTGATTTTATTGTCTCCAAAATATTGGAAAACCTAGTCTGCAATTCTCGTTACATTGACAGTGGAACTAGGATTGATTTTCTAGAATGTAAGTCAAAACATTTCCAGCTTGATACAGAGGTAAAATAAGACTATCTCTCCGACTCTGCATATACTAAACAGATTCATCATCTAATATGTTCAGGGATCAAATCTCGAATTCCAGTCCCCTTCAAAAACTCTTTTTAGGTTGTTATACTTTTAGCAGATTTCCCTTAAGGGAAATCAGCTATAGAGGTCGTACTCATGACGCGATTTTCGATAAATTTCTTCAAATGTCCATCGATCCTTCCCAGAAGATGAAGAAAAATGAGGTCCGTTCAAAACTATATATATATCTGTTAACACTCTAGCAGTCGCAATTTTTGTTTAATCGTCACTAAACTGGGTATTTAATCATTTTATATAAAAAGGAAGTTCAAGTTCGTTAACGACTGAAATTGGACCAGTGGAAGGAGGGGATTTTTGAAAATTCGAAATATCTCCCTTACTATACGTCGGATCGAAAAATTGTATTGGTCCAATCTTATTGCAAATTACATTTACTATAAATATCGTTATATACATTTATTCTATATCTTGAATATTAACCGAGATATTTGCATTTTTATTAAGTGTAACGGACGAGCTATGGTTCCCGCCGAAAGCTAGTTCGGCCGGTTCCGTAACGATAATAACTTAATAACGAGTATAACTTTACGTGAGAAATCTGCTTAGTTTGCGCAGCCCCTGCGTGACGGACTTTTGATAAATATCATAGAGCATATCGGAGATCAGTTCAATATATCTGTCATATTCCTTTCCAGGTCTCCAATATATAGCAGCTAAATAAAATATTCACTTTCATATTTTAAACGGATACATTATAACCAGTTCTCTCTAATAAAGAGTCTCAGTGATTTTTTCCTTTTTTAGAGAAGATGTGGACAACCTGTTACTGCATCAACATATACCATGTCATATTTTCCGAAGAAATTTATTTTATATTTTGAAGATGATGTTAGCCAAGTTTCAGTCAAGCTTATTATATCTACATTTTGAAGTATCAAAACAATATCTTATCCAAGATCCAATAAAGGTTTTATACCATTTACGTTCCAGAATCCTACTACCAGACTATTTCTGTAGACTACTTTTTTTGCTATGTAGGAGGTTCCTTTGCTTTTCTTTTCTTTACCTGCTTCTTCGGTTTGCTACGTGTTAACCAATACTAAGCAGATTTCCCTAGTTGTGGAACATTCATTTCCTCCCTCTCTCTCTCTCCTTCTCCCCCATTATATTCTCCGTATGTAACCAATGTTCAGTGGAATGATTGTCTAATGTGAATCCACTAGAGAAGGAACAAAGGTTTAATAAAGGCCGATAACACTAAAATATGACTACCTCGGTTGATCATCGAGTTGTAGAGAAGTGTATATGACAACAGTTTTGGGTCAACATTTTGCGAATGCGTTTAGTTATAAATTGTTTTTCTGGCCAGACAAATAATAACAGAGGTATCTATGAGTTTTTATTTTACCCCTTCACTAAACCTCACCCCTGGTCCGATTTCTGCTATAAACGATTGATCTTTAGTTTTACATTGTTTAAATATCGAGTTTGGTAACTGTTAAAATAGTATACACTTTATAATGTTTGACTTAACTGTATTATATATCATGATATAAAAGATAGGCTGGGCTTATAGCTGCAACCATTCGGTTATTTTGGAACCTGTTCTTTTTTTATATTATTATACCTTCCGAAATCCTTGAGATGTTTGATATCTTCAAAAAACTACTCTATATGACTCCCACCTTCCCCAAGTCCTATAATTTTACCAGCGAATACATTTGCGAAGAAATCATTTTTCCTGAAGGCACGCCAAAGAAGTTTTCATCCTCCTTTCTTCACGGGCCTTTATAAGACTTTTACTGTCATATTCAGGATTTTCACGTTGTATTTACTTGGAGTCCAACTTGCTCTGACGAGTCTGCTCAAAATTCCCATTTCCATTACTTCTAATCTATTACATTTCCTTTGATGAAGGGTTCAACTTTCGCTCCCATAAAACAGTACACTCGTAAAAGAATGATTGAACATACAAATTTAAATGGACCTCATTTTTGTCATCCCGTCATCAGAAGGACCGATGGACTTTTGGATATAAGTTACAAAAAACGCCTAAATTCGCCAATGTAACGCCTGTGTATACAACCTCAATATCGGATTTCTCTTAGGATGTGTTAAATCATGCGATGTAATGTATTGAAATATATTTATTTATTTCATTAAATGTTAACAAAACTTATTGGATACGTCAAGTATTTTTGTTTTCTATAAAAAATGTACTAAAATTACCTCAATTATTTTCTTTATGTATTACTAAATAGCATTTATACATGTATAATCCATTTGTTATAAAATTAGCTGGAATTCCATGAATACATTTAATATAATCTATAAATTTAATAATTAAATATGTAATAAATTAATTTTGTTAACAATGTTAATACCAATCTAAATATATGGAATGCATTTTTAATTTATTGGTATACATTGTCAGTCATAAATTTATTAAATGATGACATACTTTATAAATAATGAGAACATTATTGAAAAATAAAAAATCATAGATCACTTTATGACAAATATTTTGTATTATTATTTAACAATTGAACATTTTTAGCAGATTTCCTTTAAGGGAAATCAGCTATTGAGGTCATACTCATGAGGCGATTTTCGAAATATTTCTTCAAATGCCCATCTATCCTACCCAGGAGATGACTAAAATGAGGTCCGTTCAAAATTATATATATATATATATATATATATATATATATATATATATATATATATATATACTTGTTTGTTAACGCTCTAGCGTTCTATTTTTGTTTGATCGTTACCAAACTCGATATTTAATCGTTTTATGTAAAAAGAAAGATCAAGTTCGTTAATGGCTGGAATCGGACCAGTGGGAGGGGGTTTAGAAAATTCAAAATGTCCCCTTTATTATGCGACGGATCGAAAAACTGTATAGATCCAATCTTATGGCACATTAAATTTACTATAAATAAAGTTATATGCATTTATTCTCTATCTTGGAAATTAACCGAGATATTTGCATTTTTATTAAGTGTGTGCCTGATAACGAGTTGAGTTCGGCTGAAGTCGGTTGTATTCGGGACTTTCCGCCGAAAGCTAGTTCCTCCGTTTCCTTAACTATTCGGCTCTCGTGAAATTGGCTTAGAGACTCGTTAGTACTACTTATTAGTGGGCAGATTTCTATATTGTAAAACTTCAGGTGGGAAATCTGCTTAGTTTACGCAGCCCCTGCGTGATGAACTTTTGGTATTATTCATCCTGTGTATAAAAACATCCTTCTGTCATGAAGATCTATAATATTTAAAAAAAAAAATGTTTTAGTAGATTTGACACATTTAACTGTTAAAGAAATTTACAACTGAAAATGGAACGACTTTCTCGAAATATTTATGATTGTGGTTGTGGATAAACATTAATTAATATTAAGGGTAAATAGTAAATTACATCTAAACGTAAAGCCTGACCGACATTTGGTGTATTTATAATTTATGGTGGAGACCATTTTTGTGGAAGTTGATAGGGAGTTTGTGTTGCCGTTATGATATCGTTGTTCATAGTATATAGTATTCTTTAGTCTTAATGAGTTCTTGTTCCCTTTAGACTGCTCCATTTGCCGGCTCATCTTGATATGGCCGTTATCTTGAAATAAAGCAAGAGAGAGAGAGGAGAGGTTGAGTTGATGGCATTTCTGTATTTGATTAGCTGTGGCTTCGGTGAGCAGTTGATCTATAGTCCATTCGGAGCGGGCTGATGAAGGTACAGTTTCCTACCTGCCCTCTCAGATTCTAGTTAGAGATAGGAGCCTCACTACCTGCCCAACCCTTCCCCTCCAAACAACCAACTCTCCTTTCTCCCCTTGTTTTTTAGCCTGCCGTTGGCAGTTACCAAAAGATTGTTTACCCATACCGTCCCGTATACCCCCAGGATTAAATTGACTTTGTGAACAGCCTCTATATCTGAAATTCTAATCCTACTCCACGTTCAAAACCCGTTTCTCTAAAATGTTAAGGTCTAATAATTAATTGAAAATGAATGGATGGTTGATAGCACAGTTTACTTCTGTAGTTCATGGTTCAATCACTGATTTATTAGAAAACTTTCCTTGAGGAGAATCAGCTTGTGAGTGTAACTTCATATCTCGAATTTCAAAATATTTCTAGAAAGCCACCGATCCTATTATGTAGATGACTAAATCAAGGGAAATTTGTATCAATTCCTTCATCTCTCTCTCTCTCTCTCTCTCTCTCTCTCTCTCTATATATATATATATATATATATATATATCTTTATATATATAATTCTACTGTACGTGCGTATGCCACTGAACTCCTCCTAAACGGCTCGACCGAGTTGAATGAATTTTATTGTATACGTTTGGATGACGGCCTAGATGGTATAGATTCACAAATCAGCCTAGGAGATGGAGCAGAAATGGGGGTTGTAAGGGAGGCCAAAAATTAAAAATAGTGATATTTCGTTTCCTATTGGGTTTCGGCAAATATGCACAGGATAAAAGTTGTTTATTTTGTTATTTAGAGTAACTTTTGTTATATTCACTTTTGTCGTATAGCAAAGTATAAACGAGATCAAAGCTATATTAAATTTTGTTAAGTTCGATCGGGAGTGGGGTTTATAAGGGAGGCCTGAATAAAAAATTCGCTATATAGAAAGTTGTTTTTTGTGTTATTAAAAGTAACTTTTGTTTCAAACATAATATTATTAAATTTAATATCCTAATCGCTTGAAATATCATGCTGGACCACGTCTGTCGCTGTCGGGTCCACTAGTGTATATATATATATATATATATATATATGTGTGTGTGTGTGTGTGTGTGTGTGTGTGTGTATGTATATATTGTAAATATCTTCTTTATTATTCGTCGGATCAAAAAACTTTTTGACCTGATTGTCTTGATGTTGTGGATCATTACTCAATTGTAGTTTTTTTCAATGTATTGTAACTCTAATATTCACGAACAAATTTCTGTTTTCATTCCGTAGCCTGGCGTCATTAAACCCTCACAATGAACTAACTAAACTTTCACTTTAATATATTATGCTTTGTTAATCAATATCTTTAGCCCGGCATAATATTTAAATAAGAGTTCTTAACAAGAGAAAAATAGATAATAAGGAAGCGTTGATGTCATTAAAACATAAGGAAAATTTGCTTAGTGATAGATTCCCCGAGTAATGGACCTTAAGGGAAATCAGCTATAGAGGTCGTACTCATAGCGCGATTTTCAAAAATTTCCTTCAAATGACCATTGATCCTGCCAAGGAGATGACGAGAATGAGGTCCGTTATTATATTGTATATCTTTGTCTGTTAACGCTCTAGCTTTTTGCTTTATCCTTACCAATGTCGATATTTAAACGTTTTATGTAAAAATAAAGGTCAACTTCGTTAATTGCGGAAATTGGACAAGTGGGAGAGGGGGGGGGTTAGAAGGGAGGATTTTCGAAAAGCCGAAATATCTCCGTTACTATACGTCAAATCGAAACATTGTATATAATCAATCTTATTGCAAATTAAAGTTACTATAAATATTGTTATATACTTTTATTCTCCATATTGAAAATTAATCGAGATATTTGCATTTTTATTAAGTGTAACGGACGAGCTATGGTCGCTTCTATTCGTTTCCGCCTAAAGCTAGTTCTGCCGTTTCCGTAACTGTTCGGCACTCGTATGGAGGTTTTTCTATTGTATAACTTTACGTGGGAAATCTGCTCAGTTTACGCAGCCCCTGCGTGACCAACTTTTTATTGAACACGTTAATAATAATAAATAATAAAAAGGGATATTTTATTTTTTTTTATAACGTAAGAGTTTTACAGAATAGTATATTCATTATTCATGTTCATAAAAGAGAATAAAGTATTTATAAACTTGTTAATACCCTTAAATTCTAGTTTGCTGGCTAGTTTGTTATTGTTCTAAACTCGACATAGGAGCTTTATTGTTAAGCTTCCCATTCTTAAAGAACAAAGTCAACCTTACTTTAGGAAATATCGTTTTGGCATGTTACCACAGTGAGATCGTTCACAAAAACTTCAGATAGCACCATAAGGCATTTAATATTTATTTATTTATTATTACACTAATCGCATTTCGTGACTGGGGCGATTGAGCGACGCATCAGTTAAATTTTCTATCACCAGTTTATCATATTTACGCAAGTAGGCTCATTTCTACAAATATTTTCAGTATTGTCCTACATTATATTTTTTTGAAAATATTATGTTTCAAGTAGTAATATGAGGTCTATATACTGGCTACAGTCTTGATGTAATTCAGTCAAAGTGTATGGTAGGTCTATGTGAGTCCTTAGATAGCAGTCAGTTAGTATATGTTTCATAGTAAGTCTGCAGTTACAGTGTTGGTCAGTCGGGTTCGTCGGTCGTGAATGTCCAATTCTTAACCTCGAAGTAGTTTTAAACTTCTTCTCTTCTAAATAGCCTTTTAGAGGAAAGCCAATGTTTCAATTCTCAATGTTTGTTGTCAGTTATGGCAAACCAAGATTTCTGCCATGAGTTGAGTATCATATCTTTTGCTTGGGCTTGAATATCTTGGTGTGTAAAATATGTGCATTAGACATTTAGTGTGTACAATATGTACATAAGACATTTAGCAATTTGTGAACGCAGCATGAATCGCCTCCTATTGGATTACAGTGAAAATCAAGTGAGTAGGAGTGGGGGTTAAATGAACTCTGAAAACTAAGATATATAATAATTAGTAACATTTAGTTCGAAGCGATATGGGTTAGATGACATCATATGTTACGTCTAGGGAACATCCGCTCTGCTGGCATCACAAACATCAGCATTTATTTCTTTTATAATCCCTTCCTTTTTTCCTCTCCTTGTCATTTCCCCAGTAACTGTAGGCTGCTACTCTGCTCATTTTAAGTTTGCAATTGTTATTATCAATAAAAGTATTTTTTAAAAAGGCTTTCGCGCATACAGCAGAAGTTTTCATTTTCAAGTCTGATCAATTTCCCAAAACTTTGGATTTTAATCCTTAACCGCTTATTACCCAAAGTATAGTGAAGCCTAGCACTTTTATTGATAATAACAATTATAAACATAAAATGAGCAGAGTATCAGGCTATAGCTACTGAGGAAATGACAAGGAGAGGAAAATGGAAGGGATTATAAAGGAAATAAATGCTCATGCTTGTGTTGTCAGCAGAGCGGATGTTCCCTAGACGTAACTATAGACTCAACCTTAACAGCCTGCGATTCTCCCTGGCTAGAAAAGGGTGGTAACCTGTAGATAATCCGTCCCAATTAGCCATAGTAGCAAAAAGTAGACGTTAATAAATAATAATAACGCCTATGTACGTTATTTTATAATGCGATGTAAGTGAAATAATTTATTTTTTTAATTTTCTGATTACTATTTGATTAGGACAAGCGGCAGTCATTTATTCTTGTCTCAATATTCTGATTAATAAAAAAGTCCGTCACGCAGGAGCTGTGTGAACTAATCCGATTTCCCACGTAAAGTTATACAATAGAGAAATTTCACGAGAGCAGTTACGAAAACTGCCGAACTAGCTTTTGGTGGGAAACTCACTCTCGTCCGTTTACCCTCCCACATTTAATGAAAATGCAAATAATATTCAATATAGAGAATAAAAGTATATAACAATATTTATAGTAACTTTAATTTGCAATAAGATTGATTCTATACAATTTTTCGATTCGACGTATAGTAATGGAGATATGGACTTTTCGAAAACCCTCCCCTCTAAACCCCCCCCCCCTTCCACTGGTCCGATTTCAGCCATTAAGGAACTTGATCTGTCTTTTTACATAAAACGTTTAAATATCGAGTTTGGTAACGATTAAACAATAATTGCGCCCGCTAGAGCGGTAACAGACATATATATCGAAAATCGCGTCATGAGTACGACCTCAATAGCTGATTTCCCTTAAGAGAAATCTGCTAAAAGAAAGAAAAAGAATCGAGTCCCTTAGTCCAATACTAGTGCACTGGATCCTCCTTCATTTGTACTCATGATTTAGCAGATTTATAATTAGCAAGAAAGCATCTAAGAACGATACGGCAAATATTATGTTTTAGAGTTTTGTGCTCAGACCTGGAAATGAGCAGCCGTTGTGACCTTCCCATAGCATTAATAGGGTTCAATCAAGTTTGTGTATCTAATTTGAGGGCATCGGCGGGAGTCGTGGAACTTTATGGTGGTCTGTACTACAGGTAGAAACTTTAGTCTGAATATCTCGCCTCACTGTGGGACGGATGAAATTGCAAATGGGTTTTGCAGTGGGGCCCAGTCTAAGTTTTAGGAAGGCTTAAAGGACGAACGAAAGCCGAATGAAAGAGCTTGTTAAAGCGGTAGGAAGCCTGAGGAGGACCACAAATTAAGAACGGCCCCGTGGAAGGTTGAGGCTTTGATCAACTGTCCTATCCCGCCATAGGAATAAGTCTCCCTGTGACTCCTTCCCAAATTTGTTTGATGCTGCGATTCCAATGGGCACAAATGCCTTCATTAGTCCTAAACATCTACTCCTATTTGTATACGTCATGTTGGAATCAAATTGAATTTGTGGGCTGGAAAGAAAACATATGTCGTTTTCATTGAACTTTTACACATGTTCAGTATGACATCATCACTATATATTATGCATTCATATATACATGATTATAATTTAATAAATGTCATACTCGATATTTACCTGCCACATTCACAACTAAAGATTATATTAGGTAACTGATGGAAGGGGGGGGGGGTGTTGGAGAAGGCTGGATTGAAAATTCCAATCTTCCTTATTATGAATCGGGCAGAAAAAATGATATTTTCTACAATTTTTGTTTTATTTATAGTTTCTCTAAATCGAATATTAATCCGCGTTATTTGTATTTTTTTGTTTTCATTTTTTAATAAACCCTGACTTCTACTTGACCGATTTTCAATAAAATCCATCCAGTAAAATTAAGTTGCGGTTCCTTTAAGTGCAGCATTTATTGTTATATAGTAAAATATAAGAAGTTTAAATTAAGTAGCAATTTCTTTAAATGCAGCATTCAAAAATCAATAATAGGGAAAAATATAATAACTAATCACAACCAATTTAAAATATATTAAAATTGCCAAAAAAACCTATGTTGTAATGCCATGATATTTACAAAATAGACAAATATAAACATACAATTAAAAATAAGACAGACAGTAGGAATTTTAAGAGAGAAAAACATTCTTATTTTTCTCTGAAGTTTAGTTTCGTATTTTATTTTATGACGGTGCGTCCTTATAGAATATGGAATAGCTTCGAAAATATTCTGAATTTTATTTCGGCTTCTACATAGGAATTCAAATAGATACAAACTTAACATCTCTTGTCCCTTCCAAAAGGCACATATATTTAAGGCGTTTTCTTCTTGGTCAATATAGAAACATTTCATTGGGTATTTTTAAGTTCACTATCTACTCCAAAGCAATATCTCATTTTCTCCTCGGTGTTTTTATCTACTTCCAATATATATATATACACATGAAGGGTTTTCCAATAGATAACCTTTAATGTAAACCTCAAACACATGCCAGAAATCTCATGTCGCATTGTGCACCCCGCAAAAATGAAAGTATCTTTCTCATTCCTTGTGTTATAACCATTTCCTTCATTTCATTTTCAAAAGAGAAAGTGATTGCAAACTCAGCAAATTATGGGCACCCATCAGTCATTCTTATGAGGCTTGATTGATGCAGACAGATCATCAAACTTAACAAGACAGTGGAATAAAATAATAAGTGTTGTAGTCACCTTTCAAACCATGGCTGCTTGTTTGGAGAAACATTTTCCACGATATACGATTTCACATTCTTTAAATATAGATCTTTACTTTATATGAATAGTAATATATAAATATGAGCTTTCGAATAATTGACCTACCACTCAACACGACTCTAACCTGCAGGCGTCGATGACGGGTTTTGGCCTCTGAAAGTCAAATTTAAAGAACATGTAGAGGACGAGACCTTGTTTGTTGATCCAAATTGACTTAATTTATATATATATATATATATATATATATATATATATATATATAATTGTAACCTCTGTCTGTAAATTGATTTTTGTGGCGAAATTTCATGATAACTTTTCGTTTCACATGTCATAGACATCATAACTGTATTTTGTTTCTTTCGTGTCTGTTTGTTTGTTACATTTTCACGCATAAACGGCTGAACCGAATTTTATGAAACTTGGTATGTATATTACTACTAACCCAACATTAGGCTTTATTAATATTCTCTGAGACGAACAGGAGTGGGGGTTATAAGGGAAGCCTGAAATTAAAAATAGCGATATTTCGTTTCCTATTGCATTTTCGGCAATTATGCACATAACAAAAGTTGTTAATTTTTTTATTTCGAGTAACTTTTGTTATATACACTTTTGTCGTATACCTAAGTATAAATGAGTTATACGTTAAAAACTACTGCGGAAGTCAATAATTTTATTTGACACAAAAAACTCAACTGAACTAAACCAAACTCGGTATGTGAGTTAGCACTAACGCCATCCTTATAATAAGCCATACTAACATTTCTAGGGACGGTCAGGAGTGGGGGTTATAAGAGAGGCCTGAAATTAAAAATAGTGATATATCGTTTCCTATTGGGGTTTCGGCAAATATACACCTAACAAAAGTTGTTTATTTAGAGAAAGTTGACAACAATTCTTATCAATATGAACTACCAGGTACCTCACCTGGAAAAAATTAATTCAAATGTATGTTAATATTTTGTCCTCAATAATTCAAATCTATGCATAATGCACAGGAAACGGGAAATATGATAATATGGAGGACAGTGAAGTATTACATAAAAAATTAATTTTATTATTAACAAATCCACAGAAACGACAGGTATTAACCCTAAACATTGGGAAGGGTAAATGTCAAAATATTGTGCAAAGTAAAGCCATGCCAAAAAAATACCATCAACATTCAGCCTCAAATGAATTCCCGGGCGAAGCCGGGTATCTGAGCTAGTATATATATAAAATTGCATCTATGTAATACCAATAATTTTCTATACAAAATTGTATCTATGTAATTCCAATAATTTTCTTTTTATCAATAACTCTAATTTAATATAAAATCCTGTGCACATTCATTTGTCTTTGGGTTTTAATCACATAATGATCATTGTGTATGTTCACACATCCCTTCATGCCCGCTTTATACTAAAAATAATAATTAATTAAATGAAATGGAGTTGGCTGATAAACTTCAGCACGTCAACCGTCCATCCAATTGAATTAAGCAAATTATGATAAGTTAGCCTACCTCACAAGCAAACCAACGCCAATTACCCAATTAAGTTGTAAAGTAATTACAATAATGTACTTTGTTATTGGTAATTCCGAATACTTTTGAATTACAGCAAATATAATTGTGATACGCAAATACAATTACTTGTTGATCCAATCGAATTCAATTGACAATTTCGACTAAATATAATTTTACTTTTGCAATTCCAAGTAATGTGAATGCAATTACAAAACCGAAATGGCAATAGAAAAATATGTAGATGCATACTCATAAAATATTGATTTCTTAATGTTGTGACTATAACTCCTTCAAATATGAACAGAATTACTATTCATATTTATTACTATGATAAAAAATTACTATTCACATGTATTAATAAGAATAGATATTACTATGAATAAAAATTACTATTCACATGTATTAATATGAATAGATATTACTAATCATATTTATTACTATGAATTGATATTACAATTCATATTGATTACTATGAATAGATATTACTATTCATATTTACTGCTATAACTAGGTATTACTAATCTAATTTATTACTATGAATAGATAATACTATTCGTATTTATTACTATGAATAGATATTACTTTCATATTTACTGTTATAACTAGGTATTACTAATCTAATTTATTACTATGAATAGATAATACTATTCGTATTTATTACTATGAATAGATATTACTATTCATATTTACTACAATAACTAGGTATTAATAATCTAATTTATTACTATGAATAGATATTACTATTCGTATTTATTACTATGATTAGATATTACTATTCATATTTTCTACTATAACTAACTAGATATTACTATTCCCATTTAATACTATGAATTGATATTACAATTCACATTTATTACTATGAATACATATTACTATTCATATTTACTATTATGAATAGGTATTACTATGAATTGATATTACTATTCATGTTTATTACTATGAATAGATATTACTATTCATATTTACTACTATAACTAGATATTACTAATCATATTTATTACTATGAATAGATATTACTATTCGTATTTATTACTATGTATAGATATTACTATTCGTATTTATTACTATGGATAGATATTACTATTCACATTTATTACTGTGAATAGAAATTACTATTCATATTTATTACTTTGAATATGTATTACAATTTATGTTTATTACTATGAATAAATATTACTATTCATATTTAATAATTTGAAAAGATATTACTATAACTAGATTTTACTAACAAGTATTAACAATTTATTACTATGAATAGATATTACTATTCATATTTATTACCATAACTAGATATTACTATTCATATGTACTACTATGAATAGATATTAATATTCATATTTGCTACTATAACTAGATATTAAGAGAAAATACTCGTACAACTGTTGACGTGGCTCTCTGGGCGTTAGGTAGTTTAAGTATAAGTTAGATTGTATAATCTCCTGAAGAGGTTTCCCAAGAAGTGAAGCGAGTTGAGGGGATTAAAAATGTGTTAGAGAACAGAAGTGAGTGTCTATAAAATAACTTTCTGCCCATCTATTCAGATTTATTATAATACTCATAAGAAATTGTTTTATCATAATAAATTGATTTACATACACTGGCAATGTTAAATTCTATCACTGCAACTATATTTACGTGTAATTGTAATTACAGTAATTACATATAATTGTAATTACCATTACAGTTCTATTACATATATTGTAATATAACTTTAATGATGCGGGTTCCAGGACATGAAAACATTGGACGTACAAACGACGTGGACCAACTCTCCAAATATGCAACCCGGAGACAATCTTCTGACATTAACTTACCTACCCTACTAGAGTTACATTTAGAATACTACAGACAACATTAAATGAATGGCAAAAATGTTGTCATAGAGCATCATAAAACCATCTGCGAGAAATAAACCCTTGTATAAGCGAGACGGGGCGAAGTTGTACTAACGAAATTTAGGATTGGACACTCACATTTAACGCTCTCAGACCTCATGAGAAGAACAGAAAGACCTCTATACAAAACATGTCATAAACCATTAACTATTACACACATACTAACAGCAGGAACATTGAATACTTAAAGACCCCTCATAACATGTATGAACTTATACATATACCCCTCATAACATGTATGAACTTATACATATACCCCTCATAACATGTATGAACTTATACATATACCCCTCATAACATGTATGAACTTATAGATAGGAGCCCATAAATCGATAATACACCAAATCAACTTAAAAAATTGATTTTTTTTTTACAAAATTTAACTCCTTTTTGGTTTTTACTTGAAAAATTATGTATAATATAATATAAACAATTTTAGTTAATATAAATGTACTAGTATATAGGAATAACATAATTCTTTTTTTTTATAATAAAACCGTGTTAAAAGGTTGCCTTTAATTCAAGACTAATGTTTATTTTTTGTTTTTATTACGTGTATTTAATTTTTAGCAGATTTCCCTTAAGGGAAATCAGCTATTGAGGTTGCACTCATGACGAAATTTTCGAAATTTTTCTTCCTACCTAGTAGATGACGAAAATGAGGTCCGTTCAAAACTGTATATATATATATATATATATATATATATATATATATATATATATATATATATATATATTGTTTGATCGTTACCAAACTTGATATTTAGTCATTTTATGTAAAAAGAAAGATCAAGTTCGTTAAAGGCTGAAATCGGACCAGTGGGAGGGGGGGGGTTTAGAGGGGAGGATTTTCGAAAATTCAAAATATCTCCGTTACTATACGTCGGATCGAAAAATTGTACAGAATCAATCTTATTGCAAATTAAATTTACTATAAATATTGTTATATACATTTATTCTCTATCTTGAATGTTAACCGAGATATTTGCATTTTTATTAAATCTGGGCGGCTAACGGACGAGTGACTTTTCCGCCAAAAGCTAGTTCCGCCGTTTTCTTAACTGCTCGGCTCTCGTGAAATTTCTCTATTGTAAAACTTCACGTGGGAAATCTGCTTAGTTTACGCAGCCCCTGCCTCACGGACTTTTTATTTATCGCGGTCAATTTTTTTGGTACAGTTTTTGTCAATTTTCCATAATTTTATTTTTATTTTATATTGTTAAATATTGAGCCAAATCACCTAGTTGTGGATGCTCCTGTATAAATAAATATTAAAAAAAATATATAATTGTAATTGAATTAGATGTAATTGTCCTTTTAATTGCAGTTCCTTACAGAACGATAGGTAATTATAATGGAGGGGCTTAATTACAACTACAGTCATTGAAAAAAATAATTGCAATGAAGTAATTAGAACGACTACAGTAATTGTATTTTTTATTACATTTACGGTAATTGTTCTTTGAAGCCATTTAGATTTATATTGTAGACCACTTAAATGCTTTCCTTTCGAATGAACAGTTACAAAATTTGTTACGAACCATATTATTATTATAATATGTAATTACTGTAGAATTGTTATATGAATAAGTCTAATATCACTTTGAATAATACTATTAATGGTGCTACAAATTGAATTTAGTCAAATTTTATTTTTTATAATATTTTGTTATTGAATTATTTTTTAGCAGATTTCCCTCAAGGGAAATCAGCTATTGAGGTCGTACTTATGACGCGATTTTCGAAAAATTTCTTCAAATGTCCATCGATCCTACCCAGGATATATATATATATATATATATATATATATATATATATATATATAAATATATTGTATATATATACATTTGTCTGTTAACGCTCTAGCGGTCGCAATTTTTGTTTGATCGTTACCAAACTCGATATTTAAACGTTTTATGAAAAAAGACAGATCAAGTTCGTTAATGGCTGAAATCGGACCAGTGGGAGGCGGGATTGCCGAAATATCTCCGTTACCGTCGGAGCAAAAAATTGTATAGAACCAATCTTATTGCAAATTAAATTTACTATACATATTGTTCTATACATTTATTCTCTATCATGAATATTAACCAAGATATTTGCATTTTTATTAAATATGGGCCGATGACCGACGAGTGAGTTTCCCGCCAAAGGCTAGTTCGGCGGTTTCCGTAACTGTTCGGCTCTCGTATTGAGATTTCTCTATTGTATAACTTCACTTACTCTGCTTAGTTTACGCAGCCCCTGCGTGACGGACTTTTTCATTATTTTCATTTATATAAATATTCTATTTTATTTTTATTTCAAACATATTATTTTCCCTGTCTAATACTAGCTCGTTTTAAAAAACAGATTTATGGTTGTAAACATATATGCTTAAACATTTCCGCTTATGAGAATACAAAGAGTTTAGTAAATAAATCATCCCAATAATAAGTAAATTCTTAATATATGTAGTGTCGAATTTTATGTATGTTTTTATAGTAACTAATAAATAAGAATATGAAAATTTCTTTCAACTGTACAATTGATGTAAATGGTAAATAAAGGCTGCGTGGCCTATATATCTTGTGATGTATGCAAGTATTATTTATTGTTTTGCTATTCAAAGAGGATTGACTCGGAAGCTTCATTATGGCTTCCGTGCCTCCTTCCCCTTTGTTGGCTTCTCTTACATTGGGACTCCAAATCTATTGATTTCATTATTTTGCCTGGTACGATACACCTAATATATTTTATTAGACGGAACGAGTCCTCTCCTTAATTCTTATGTCCTTAAACCCTCCAGAACTCGCGTCAAAATGAGTGACCTGAGAACTCGCGGGTGAGAATTTTTCTCACACCACCTATTTCCCTCAAAAAAAGTTGGTAAATAAAATATTTTCAAAAAAAAAATAAATATTTATTATAAACATCAAATACTAATATAAAATAATCACATTCAAAATTTATGGAACAGGTATTCAGTTTTGAAGAAACATTATGTCAAGCAACTTAAGTTTTGAAGAGAAATTTTGTTCTCCACAAGAATGACATACAACAGAAGAATGTTTATTACAAACTGTTTTACTACATGTTCGGCAACTCTTTTTTGACTTTTTTTTCTCCCCGGGCAATACGCACAAAACTCCGACGGGGTACTAGAACCAGAACATGTGGGAGCTCTTCTACACCTGCAATCCTCTTCATTTTAGCAGATTTCCCTGAAGGGAAATCAGCTATTGAGGTCGTACTCATGACGCGAGTTTCGAAAAATTTCCTCAAATGTCCATCGATCCTACCCAGGAGATGGCGAAAATGAGGTCCGTTCCAAATTATATATATATATCTATATATATATATATATATATATATATATATATCTATATATATATATATATATATATATATATATATATATATATATAAAATTGTAACCTCTGTCTGTACATTGATTTTTTTCGCGAATTTTCACGATAACTTTTCGTTTCACATGTCATAGACACCATAACTGCATTTTGTTTCTTTCGTGTATGTTTGTTTGTTATCTTTTCACGCATAAACGGCTGAACCGAATTTTATGAAACTTGGTATGTATATTACTACTAACTCAACTTAGACTTTAGGCTATATTAATATCCTCTGAGACGAACAGGAGTGGGGGTTATAAGGGAAGCCAGAAATTAAAAATAGCGATATTTCGTTTCCTATTGGTTTTTCGGCAAATATGAACATAACAAAAGTTGTTTATTTTGTTATTTAAAGTAACTTTTGTTATATACACTTTTTTCGTAAACCGAATTATTAACGAGATATACGCTAAAACCTATAGCGGAAATGAACAATTTTATTTGGGACAAAAGACCCAACCGAAATAAATAAAACTCGGTATATGTATTAGCACTAACGCTTTTATTATAACAAGCCATACCAACATTTCTAGGGACGGGCAGGAGTGGGGGTTATAGGGAAAGCCAGAAATTAAAAATAGCGATATTTCGTTTCCTATTGGTTTTTCGGCAAATATGAACATAACAAAAGTTGTTTATTTTGTTATTTAGAGTAACTTTTGTCATATACACTTTTTTCGTATACCGAATTATATACGAGATATACACTTTAAACTAAAGCGGGAGTCAACCATTTCATTGGGCGCTAACGATAAAACCGAACTTAAAAAAAACTCGGTATGTCAATTAGCATTAATTCTTCCATGATTATAAGCTATATAAAAATTTTTAGGTTAGAACGGGAGTGGGGGTTATAAGGGAGGCTTGAAATAAAAATTCATGATATTTCATTGTCTATTTGTTTTTCGACAAACATGTACATAACAAAAGCTGTTTACTTTGTTATTTAGATTAACTTTTTTTTTATACATTTGTCCAGGAACAATGTGTGGAGCAAGCAATTTTCGTTGAGATATTGATATGCTCAACAATTGATTCCAATTTGAACTATGAGGTACCTCACTTGGAAAAATTAATTCAAATAAATGTTAATATTTTGTCTTTAATAACTGAAATCTATGCATAATGCACAGGAGACGGGTAACATGACAATTTGGAGGGCAGTGAAAACGTACATAAAAAATTAATTTTATTATTAATAAATGCCAACAACGGGTATTAACCCTAAACACTGGGACGGGTAAATGTCAAAATGTTGTGCAAAGTAAATCCTTTCCAAAAATATACCATCACTATTCAGCCTCAAATCAATTCCCGGGCGAAGCCGGGTATCTGAGCTAGTATATATATCTATATATATATAAAATTGTAACCTCTGTCTGTACATTGATTTTTTTCGCGAAATTTCACGATAACTTTTCGTTTCACATGTCATAGACACCATAACTGCATTTTGTTTCTTTGGTGTCTGTTTGTTTGTTTGTTTGTTTATTTGTTTGTTTGTTTGTTTGTTACCTTTTCACGCATAAACGGCTGAACCGAATTTTATGAAACTTGGTATGTGTATTACTACTAACCCAACTTAGACTTTAGGCTATATAAATATTATCTAAGACAAACAGGAGTGGGGGTTATAAGGGAGGCCTGAAATTAAAAATAGCGATATTTCGTTTCCTATTCCTTTTTCAGCAAATATGCTCATTACAAAAGTTGTTTATTTTGTAATTTAGAGTAACTTTTGTTATATGCACTTTTGCCGTAAACGGAAGTATAAATGAGTTATACGCTAAAAACTTTAGCGGGAGTCAACAATTTATTAGGCATTAAAGACTCAACCGAACTAAACCAAAATCGGTATGTGAATTAGTACTAACGCCTTCCTTATAATAAGCCATACTAACATTTCTAGGGACGGCCAGGAGTGGGGGTTATATGGGAGGCCTGAAATTAAAAATAGCGATATTTCGTTTCGCCTATTGCATTTTCGGCAAATATGAACATAACAAAAGTTGTTTATTTTGTTATTTAGAGTAACTTTTGTCATATTCTTTTTTGTCTTTTAACAAAGTATAAACGAGATATACACTATAAACAAAAGCGGGAGTCAACTATTTCATTGGGCGCTAACGATTAAACCGAACTTAAAAAAACTTGGTATGTCAATTAGCATTAATTCTTCCATGATTATAAGCTATAATAAAATTTTTAGGTTAGAACGGGAGTGGGGGTTATCAGGCAGACCTGAAATAAAAATTCGCGATATTTCATTGTCTATTTGTTTTTCGACAGACATGCACATAACAAAAGTTGTTTACTTTGTTATTTATATTAACTTTTGTTTTATACATTTCTCCTGTCTGGAGCAAGTAATTTGGGTAGAAATATTGATTTGCTCAAGAAATCTTTCCAATATACACTACCTGGAAAAATTAATTCAAATCTATGTTAATATTTTCTTCTTGATAGTTCAAATCTATGCATGATGCACAGGAGACGGGAAATATGACCATTTGGGGGACAGTGAAGTCTTACAAAAAAAAATTAATTTTATTATTAAAAAATCCACAGCAACGATTGGTATAAACCCTAAACACTGGGACAGGTATATGTCAAAGTATTGAGGAAAGTAAAGCCTTGCCAAAAAAATACCATCACCATTCAGCCTCAAATCAATTCCCGGGCGAAGCCGGGTATCTGAGCTAGTATATATATATATATATATATATATATATATATATATATATATATATATATTTCTCTGTTAACGCTCTAGCGGTCGCAATTTTTGTTTGAACGGTACCAAACTGGATATTTAATCGTTTTATGTAAAAAGAAAGATCAAGTTCGTTAATGGCTGAAATCGGGTCAGTGGGAAAGGGGGGGGGGATTTTTGAAAATTCAAAATATCTCTGTTATTATGCGTTGGATCGAAAAATTGTATAGAATCAATCTTATTGGAAATTAAATTTACTATAAATATTGTTCTATACATTTAATCTCTATCCGAGATATTTGCTTTTCTATTCCGTGTGTGGTCCGCAAAAGTCGGCTATGTTCGGGACTTTCCGCCGAAAGTTAGTTCAGCCGATTCCGTTACTGATCGTCCCTCGTAAAAAGAGACTCGTTACTACTACTGTTATTATTTAGGCAGATTTCTGTATTTTAAAACTTCACGTGGGAAATCTGCTTAGTTTACGCAGCCCCTGCGTGACGGACTTTTGTTTCTTTCTAATAGGAGCATGGTGGTCAGTTGTGGATGATCAGGCGAGTTTGATAAGTTTTGAGAAAATCTTCTCTCCTCAATTGTATCTGTGTTGAGATTATACATTATTTGACAATTAATTCCTCCAGTATTCAGAAGTGAGAAAAATATTATGAATGGCCATCGACAACTTACTCGGGAAACAGAGTGATTTGATTTTATTTGGTCGACCACGTCAACCCCACCTTTAGTAAAGTTGTAAAAAGTAGTCTAATCTACCCTCATACTCATTGCATTTTGAAACGGTAAAATGTTATCCGCTTCAGGTTCAGGCGCCACCCAAGTAGCACTTTGAGCCAAAGAAAGTTGAACCAACAACCTTGCTCCTGAAGTCATCCTCGAAAATAAAACAACTTTTCAGACAGTTTTGGGTAAATCACCAAAGCACTCACTTGATGTGAAAAACTCTCGTACTAAAAAAGAAAGAAGTTCCACCAGAACTCGCACTGTGAGAAAAACACTCACACTTAGCTACTCCGGCTGATTAATCTTGACCTGGCGACAGTCACATGATGATAATGATTGGGAGCCAACGAGGGTGGTAAGAGAAGGCTACAAGGTGTAGCTAGAGAGAGAAGCACTATCGCCAAAGGCGTATAATAATAGATATAACTTTATTCTTCTTGGTGTGAGTATTTCGCTCAAGGCGCGAGTTCTGGAGGGTTAAATAGTATAGTGCCCTAGGGTTCCGTTAAGTATGACTGCTCTAGAAATTCTTCACTGACACTCTTCATGCTTTATATATTTATTTATACATTTTTAATAGCTTCCTTTGTTTTCCTTATTTTTTAAATGTGTCTCATACACAACTGAAGCATGTACCATTATATTACCCCAACTTATTTGAATCTCCTAGGTTTCTCTCCGATACTGAGGAACAGACGAAATGGGTAACTGCTGTGACAAGAGATAATTAATAGGATAAGACCAACCAAAACGAGCCCGACCATTAAAACCAAAGAAAGGTTTGATTTGTAACAAATTAAATGATTGGAAATGTGGCCGTCCTCACCGCTTGCTTACATTATTTATTTATCAATGTTTTTCTAAAATTATATGTTTTTAATTATTAACTTTGTTTACTCTTTGCCTTAGCCTTGTTCCTGTTTTCATTTCGTCATGTTCTGTACGCAATAAATCTCTTTAAGCCCACTTCGTACCTTTCTCATTAACTCGAAATACAGTGGCGACCCCGACGTGATAACCTATCGGGTTGTGTGCTAGTTGATGGGTGGCCTTCTACGGAGTGAATTTGTTGGGAGTGAATGGGGGAATACTCCATTATTTTGTCGGCCTTAATGGCTAGTTTGTTTAGTGAATCGGAGCTAGAGGCTAATATTGAGCTGATTTGAGGAGACGTTTCAAAAATAGTGATTATAAAAACTCGTCCTGAACATGCGGAACGGCGAGGGAACGCATTTCCCTCAGAAATTGGGAAGGCTTGTTTGAACCCAGTTCTAGTTCGTCAACAAGTTTTTGTAAATTGTAGGCTCTCTGTTTTCTCAAACTCTGAGATCAGACGGTTACAAAGGTCTTGATAAGGAGTTTGGCTAAGAGGTTTTTCCAGAATGTCGGAAATTAATTCCTCTACATTGGTGTCGAAATTGCCTAATACATGATAGTACTTAAAATACATGGAAAGAAAATTTGAATTTGGTTTGTTACTTCGACAAAGGATCTATTATGCATACGCTTAATAGATTCATCTACAAAGAGCTAGGATAAGCGTTTAGTATCTGTGCAGCGTCGTATCTGTCTGTATATGATCCGATGAATCACCCATAAAGGTCACACTATAGTTCATAATTAATGTATATTTCCCTGGTAGGGTATTTAGGGAGCCTTAAAGATGATGGATTGTGGCTGGTCAGGTTGGCGAGGTATTTGGTGCGAGTTAGGGGAGGATCGCTCTGACCCAGTAACACTCGCAAGTAACTGACCCCATCAATCTATTCCGCTGATAGTCAATCAAATTTCAACCGTTCAGCTCGTCGGATTGGGAGTGGAGAGAGGGGGGAGGCGTTTCCCACTTCCATCCAATCATACCTCTGGGTGGGGCTATCGTGGCTCCATCTCACGTAGGCAACCTTTAACCCAGTCAATATCTCAACCTTTTTCACCAGGACCCATTGCTGTGACTCAAATTCCTTTTCGTGGTTCTTTGCAACCCCCCTCCCATACCCACCACCGGAATAAGTGAGTCATTGGACCTTCTTCAAAACACACACTTACCCACTCCCTTATTGTCTGGAAAACATACATGTTGCAGGGATGGTGAAAACTAAATAGCTTTAAGCACGGAATGAAATGAAAACATAAGTACTCCTCACTGAGCAACAATAACATTCAAATAGTTCCGTTAAAATTCGAGTTGCAACAAAGAGTAACAGCTACTAATTGCAGGAAAACCTTGGTCAATCTTTTTGATATGACAAAGATTGAAATCAAATGTACCATCATTGGTAACACCCACTCTCGCTGGTACTATTTTGGTCACATGGTCTGGGCATACTAATCCATTTTGTTACCTATAAAAAAATTGTGGGCCGAGTCAACCGCCTTTTTGCGGTATATGATTTTTCATTCTACCATGATACTAATGGAAATCTCAAGGAAACTAGTTCCCATTTTCCTCATTCTAATGTATTATTAGCGCATACGCAGCTTCATCATTGAATTTCAGATACTGGTACTGGGCTTCTCGAAGACTTGCCACTTTCTGTAAACATTTGTCTATGTTCATCTATGTTTTAACAGGGTAACGCCTTTTCAAACCCTTCTTCTTTGCGTAATAGTATTGTATGTAATATATGTTTTCATTTGGCGCATTCTCAGGAGTGCCTCACTCCTTTTCTTGAGCGATTCCTCACATTCATTATCAAACCAAGGATACCTTTTTCTCGCCGTTTTAAGTTAGCAAACTCCATTTCTTTCATTGTACTTCAAAATTTCTCCTCCTTCCCCTCCTTGCTTCTGCACTTAGCGTTTGGCGATTGACTATGATGTCTGGTATCCATTCAAAAAGTTCGTCACGCAGGAGCTGCGTTAGCTAAGCAGATTTCAAACGTTCGTCACGTATTAGCATTTATCACAAAACGTAAAAGTTCAGTGCTTCTTAGTATACCAAGCATCTTGTTAATATGACATGATTAAGAATCGCTGAAGGCCAGAAACTAAAAATTACAAATATCTCGGTTAATAATGAAGATCATGAAAAGACATACATAACAATATTTATAGAATATTACATTTTCAATATGATTGATTCTATACAAATCTTCAATCCGACGCATAATAACGGAGATATTTCGAATTTTCGAAATCCCTCTTTTTAATGAACGTAAAGAGCTAAGAGAGTCATTGCAAATTATGATGCCCGTGTCCGTAGTTTCAGGTATGTTGTCTATCGCAAGTTTCATGGTTTCAAGATCAGATGTATATATGCTAGTCTCATCTGGCAGCTTTATTTGAAAGTTAGCTGAGCCAAAAATTGCTGCTGCTTCTACTCCTTGCTCCCATTTGGATTCGTCCGTGTAAATAAATAGGTCTTGTTTCTTGTCTGCTATTAGAGAAGTAAAATGTTTTTGGTACCTTCTTAATCTTAGGACCTGGTGTTGGTTGTTCCTTCTGGGGATAATTGGCATACCATTTTTTCATGGGGCTCAGTGAAATCTGCGACACTAGCAGAAATTCGGACAGGATAGGTTTATTACAGAGGCGAGCAAGCCTATTTGTGAATGTCAACCCTCCTGCCTTACCAAATCTTGCCACTTGTAGCGAATGTGGTTCTACCATTCCAACAAACACTACTATTAGCAGCACCACGCACGCCTCTTCCTTAGGGACAGATAGTCCCCTGCTACAAGTAGGGCATACTCTGTGTGCATTTTAATTCCAACCAGTACAGGGTTCCAACGTTAATGGTATTTTTATAGTTTTATTTAATTTTTAGCAGATTTCCCTTAAAGGAAATCAGCTATTGACGCGATTTTTGAAACATTTCCTCAAATGTCCATTCCTACCAAGGAGGACGAAAGAGAGGTCCGTTCAAAATTATATATATATTTGTCTTTTAACCCTCTAGCGGTCACAATTTTTGTTTGATCGTTACCAAACTCTATATTTAATCGTTTCATGTAAAAAGGAAGATCGAGTCCGTTAATAGCTGAAATCGGACCAGTGGGGGAATTTTGAAAATTCGAAATATCTCCGTTACTATAAGTCGGATCGAAATATTGTGTAGAACCAATCTGATTGCAAATTTAATGATCTATAAACATTGTTCTATACATATTTTCTGTATCATGAATATTAACCGAGATAGTTAGATTTTATAGTTTTCAGCCTTCAGCTAATCCCACTTCTACTCATGTTAAACTAACCAATACTTGGTTATGTAATAAACCAAATTATTCGAACCATAAATACCAAATATTGTTTTCAAGAGACCTTTCTTATACGGCATACATACAATTATGCTCTGGTGACCTACCCCCTCTTAAGTTTTTTCACTACTTAAATTTGATTGATTGAGATAAAAATTCTTCTGATTCATTATAAATTACAGTACTAGATATAGTAAATAGTTTTCAATCAAACTAATATGTTATATTCTGATATATTTCAGTAATTGTTTTTCTTTCTGGTGAGAGTCGGGTTGGCAGACCTGTTTGTTTACATTTCATACACATTGTTCCCGCCTGGAGGAGAAATATTTCTTATTTTTGTTTGCATTTATTCACTTAATATTCAAGGTGGTGTGTTACCAGTATGTAGATTTATCTATTATTAAACTTCACGAAGGAAATTTGACAGACTCTTGTTAAATTAATTTCAAAATATAGGAAATTGTATTGACATAATCCCTGAATATATTGAATTGTTGTCTTTAATTATATGTAATATTTCATGAGGTCATCTAACGCGTAAAGTCACTTTGTAGTTAGATGAACTTTCATCCTACCTACATTAAAAGTCACTTCCACCAGATGCCAGAATACAAACTCAGAATAAACTCACTTTCTACCAGAAAAAAATGAGATTCCAAATTTGATTGATATTTAATATTGAATATACTGTTAGTAAATAAATTTTCTTACAGAAAATAATTATTAAATTGTTATTTAAAACCACGATTCCTGTATACCCTAAAAATATACGCACTTTTGTTACAAACTAACATATTCTAATTTGAAACAATAAGCTTAATAAATCCTTTACAGAAACTTTTTTAACTAAGTTTATGCTCCGAAGAATAAGGCAAAACTAATTTTGAAAGAAAAAATCCATTCACTTTTTACTCTTTATTGTGTATATTCTAATCCCTCAAAGGCAGCCTGTGTCTTTCAGCAGATGGTAGTGTTCAGAAAAATTCAGCTTTCCATCAAAACTTTATTCTTCCTCTACTCTAACTTTTCTTTTACTTTCTGAGAATAGAAAAGTTAATACATCTTCTCTCGTGAGCTTTTGTTTTCAAGATTATTCAAAATATTGATTCAGTTTCAATTTTTATTTTATGTATTATGTATTTATTTATGTAAGTTATCAAAACATTGGGTGTTTATATATATATACATACGAGGTACGTTCGGAAAGTAAGTTTCGTTTTTAAATAAAAAAAATAACGACTTAAGATACAGCAAAGAAATTTATTTTTAAAAAATCTACAACTCTTAAACTATTTTTCGCCATAACTTCCATGATTTTCCAGGCATTTGTCATAGCGTGGTGCAAGCTTGAGTATACACTCCTCTTCGAATGTTGCCGCCGGTGTATTCAACTATGTGGTAACACGTTCTATCAGCTTTTCATCGTTGTTTAACCGCTAACCGCCAAGAGAAGGCTTCAGATGCAGAAACAAATGAAAATGGCTCCTGTAGGTCTGGGCTGTACAGAGGATGGTCCAACACATCCCTGCCAAAGACCTCAAGAAGTGTCTTCTACACATTTGCAGTGTGTGGTCGGGTAATGTCGTGAATGAAAACCACTCCTTTCGTGAGCATTCCTCGGCGCTTATTCTGTATTGCGCGGCGCAGCTTCCCAAGCGTCTCACAATAAACATCTTTACTGATTTTAGCAGATTTCCCTTAAGGGAAATCAGCTATTGAGGTTGTACTCATGACGGGATTTTCGAAATATTTCTTCAAATGTCCATCGATCCTACCTAGTAGATGACGAAAATGAGGTCCGTTCAAAACTGTATATATATATATATATATATATATATATATATATATATATATATATATATATATTTCTCTGTTACCGCTCTAGTGGTCGCAATTTTTGTTTGATCTTTACCAAACTCGATATTTAGTCGTTTTATGTAAAAAGAAAGGTCAAGTTCGTTAACGGCTGAAATCGGACCAGCGGGAGGGGGGGGGTTTAGAGGGAAGGATTTTCGAAAATTCGATATATCTCCGTTACTATACGTCGGATCGAAAAATATTATAGAATTAATCTTATTGCAAATTAAATTTACTATAAATATTGTTATATACATTTATTCTCTATCTTGAATATTAATTGAGATATTTGCATTTGTATTCTGCATGTGCTCGGCAGCAGTGGCTATGTTCAGACTTTCCGCCGTGAGCTCTGGCGGCCGTTTTTGTAACTATTCGTCCCTCGTGAATAGGTTTAGAGGTTACTTACTACTACAGCTGTTATTAGGCAGATTTCTCTATTGTAAAACTTCACGTGGGAAACCTGCTTAGTTTACGCAGCCCCTGCGTGACGGACGTTTTTGACCTCGCGGCAAAAAATCAATGAGCAAAATGCCTTTTCTGTCCCAGAAAACTGTGAACATGACCTTTCGAGGCGTCGAGATTTGCTTTGGGTGGACGTAATGTGCCTCCTTTCCATGGATTGACGTTTCATTATGTCAGGGGTATCATCAGCAACCTATGTTTCGTCTCCGGTGAACGTTAATTGCTTTAACGTTTTTTTGCATTAAGAAAACGAATCACCTATCGAATTTCACAATCGGCGGGATTCTCAATAACCGCAGCCATTGCAAACAAGCGCTACGAAGTGCACGACAAAAATAGCGAGTTCAAAATGGCGTCATTTCCTTCCGGTTGACACAGAGTAACTGCCGAGCATGCTCAGAACTACGGTCGCAGCGCTACCGCGAAGAATAATGGAAACGGAACTTACTTTCCGAACGTACTACGTATATAGATAGATAGTTATATATATATATATATATATATATATATATATATATATATACACACACACACACACACATAGGATCTCAAGTTCCCGCGTCACGCCCCCCACCTTAAATCACGTATTGTATTAATAAAAGGCACTCAATCTTGAACCCCGTAACCTTCTCCACTACCTCTCCAGCGACCATAACGTTGGGATTTACAACCATAACGTATGGTTGGGATGACGGATTCTTGTATAAAATTAAATTCTAAAACGAGTTTTTAATCGGTGAATTTTTCGATTTGATGCATCCTTCATCCGTAAAATGCAGAAGTATTTATTTCAGGAACGGCACATTATATTGAAAAATGCTGCGACGTAAAAGTTATAGCCAACAAAATTATCTTTGAACCAAGGCTACGGGAAAAGGAATGGATTCTGATATTTTAAAAAAGAAAGGAAACCTATTTATCTACTGATATAGGAACAAGTTCAAAAATTGAGGTAGTGTATATCTACTTAACGGAATTTTTATCATAATTGGATGTATGTTGTGCAAACAGTCCTATACTAGCCCTTTGTACATAGATCGATATATATATATATAAATATATTTGAAAATTTGCCCTCCACCCCCACCCCACTTTTAACAGAATTTACAGGAAGGGTAATTTGATAGCTCTCCCAAATCGGATGTCATCACAGCAACCGCATGAGCATGTTTCCTGTTTATGATTAGAAGGTGAAGCTCTCTCTAAGAGGTAATCGTTCGCGAGTAGTCGAGATCTCAATACGATTCGGCTTGTTATGCGAAGCTAACATGCCGTACGCCAGATCTAAATCATTTCACTCAAATTCTCTACCTTCTCTGAATTAATTACCGTTCCAAAAATAATTAAGGGCTGCAGGGGAGGATATGAGTTCGTCGGGGAGGAAGTAAAGCAAATGAAGCATCGGTTAGGGCTTAGGGAAGGATGGAAGAGCAGAGATGCGTGTTAATTGGGACAGCTTGGCGCTAAGATTACGAGTGATATCTAGGAACCATTGTGCTCAGAAGTAGGGTATATAGTACAACGGGGTGGAAATCTTTTGTCAACTACTGTAATGACTTGATTTTATGGAAGGTAGAATACAAGCTCATCGTGTGATAATCACTTACAGTTCTAAATTTTAGAAGATTTCCCCTATCCTAGATGTTAACAATGCAATGCTGTCTGTCGTTTTCTACACGGGGGGTTTACATTAACTATAATTGAATCATTCTATTTATCTCTACTTCGGACTTTGCCACCAGTGCAGTATCATTTTATGTAAAAATAAAGATCATGTTCGTTAACGGCTGAAATAGGACCGGGGGAGGGTTTAGAGGTGGGAATTTCGAAAATTCAAAATATCTCTGTTATTACGCGTCGGATCGAAAATGTTAATGTCTTATAAATGTTGTTTTATACGTGTTTTCTCTATACTGAATATTATCCCAGATATTTCCATATTTTAGTTTTCAGCCTTAAGTAGACCCCCACTCCTACGCATGTCATATTAATAATAAGCTGTTATGAACCAATTCATTTCAAGATTAAATGTGGTTTTCAAGAAACCTTTATTATACTTAATAGTTTAAATAATAATTAATATCATAAGTTTTAAATAAATATATATATATATATATATATATATATATATATATATATATATATATATATATATACTAGCACAGATACGCGGCTTCTGTGAATTAAAAAATTAATTTTTTATGTAAGTCTTCACTGTCCTCCAAATGGTCATACTTCCCGTATCCTGTGCATTATGCATAGATTTCAGTTATTAAGGATAGTAAATAAATAAATATTAACATATATTTGAATTATTTTTTCCAGGTGAGGTACCTCATAGTTCAAATTGGAATGAATTGTTGAGCATATCAATATTTCTACGCAAATTACTTGCTCCACACAGTGTTCATGGAGAAATGTATAAAAAAAAAAAATTAATCTAAATAACAAAGTTAACAACTTTTTTTATTTGCATGTTTGTCTAAAAACAAATAGACAATGAAATATCGTGAATTATTATTACAGGCCTCCGTTATAACCCCCACTCCCGTTCTAACCTAAACATTTTAATATGGCTTAAAATCATAGAAGAATTAATGATAATTTAGAGTTTTGTTAAGTTCGGTTCAATCTTTAGCGCCCAATAAAATAGTTGACTCCCGCTTTAGTTTATAGTGTATATATCGTTTATACATTGTTAAAAGACCAAAATGAATATCACAAAAGTTATTCTAAATAACAAAATATACAACTTTTGTTATGTTCATATTTGCCGAAAAACGAATAGAAAACGAAATACCGCTATTTTAAATTCAGGCCTCTCCCACAACCCCCACTCCCGCTCCATCTACCGGGCTGATTTGTGAACTTAAACCATCTATGGCGTCACCCAAACGCATACAAAAAAATTTATACAAATCGGTCCAGCCGTTTAGGAGGAGTTCAGTGACATACACACGTACAGTAGAATTATTTATATATATATATATATATATATATATATATATATATATATATATATATTGTCCTAGTAAATGTTTTTCTTTTTACTTCTGTTCAACTGTTACTTCAAAGGTCTAGTACACCATTAATAATCATTACTGAAGGATTTATGTGACCTGTTTGTTATTGGATAATCCGTGATTGAAATTAATTACAGGAGAATAACTCTGTCACCTGTTGAAGAATCCTCCTTCAACTATAGTTGTATATGTGTGTTCGAGCAATCGAATGCTGTCCGTCGTTTCGTACAGGGTGGGGCAAAAGGTATGAACCGGTTTTGTCTGGCTGGCGCTCAGCTTGTGGAGGTGGGGGGAAGGTGGACCTCGCTAAAGGCGTGGGAGGGTCTAGTTTTCAGTAGCAACCATGCCTTGGACGGGAGAGGATCGTGGATTCGCTGTGAAGACGTTTTTTGAAAATGGCCGTTCTGTTATCGCCACTCAGAGGGCTTTCAGACTGCACTTCAATATTCCTGTTGGGGGTGACGTCCCTGGAGGTAATGCAATTAGACGTTGGGCGAGGGCATTCGAGAACACTGGTTCAACAGCAACTCCTTCAGCAATTGGAAGACCCAGAACGGTAAGAACCCCGAACCATCACTGTCACTGCTGAGCGTTATGTGACAATGTTAGAAGAGTTTTTTGAACCTCAGCTGGAAGAATTAAGTGAAGCGACTAATCTGGGGGACATTTGGTTCCAACAGGACGGGGCAACATCCCACACTGCTAGGATTTCAATGGAGAAATTGTGGCAAATGTTCCCCCTGCGCCTCGTCTCCGAGAGGGGTGACGTGGAGTGGCCTGCGCCCTCACCAGATTTGAGCATTTGTGACTTTTTCCTTTGGGGATACCTAAAGTAAAAGGTTTTTAAACATCGTCCACATACCCTGGAAGAACTTAAGGACAGAATCAGGGAGGAAGTTACGGTAATACCCATCGAAATGTGCAGAAGAGCTGACGAAAACTTCAGAAATCGCCTTCAAGAGTGTATCGCTGTTAACGGCCATCATCTTTCAGATACCATATTTAAAACTTAGTGTAAAAAACTAGTTTATGTACTGATTTATTAATTACAAAGATAATTTTGGTTGAGTTGTTTTTGTTTTACATCCCTTTAAAACCCACCCGGTATATGGAGGTTTTACACCTTGTTCCAAAGAGTGAAGAAAATGTGAACTCACAACTGATATGTTGCCCTGTGTTACCTTCCTCAAACAGACTGACATTTTAGAGCTGTGCTGTAAACAGGAAGAGGTGGAATTCCCTGCGCTGGCCTGAGTTTCTGTTTGTTTTTGTGTTTATGTGCTAGGTCAACCTTCCGGCCTGTTTGAGAAAGCTAACACATCGAATCGTAGCAGTACTAAGCCCTAATTTTCTGAAATCTTTCACCATTTAAAAAATGTTTAAGTGTCATTTCAGTGCTTCTAGTAAGTTGTTACCTATAAGTGCATTTTATTTTGGTTTGTCAGCCTGTGATGATTTAAATAACCAGTAATTGTAAATATTGATCAGTTTTGTGTTTTGCCATGTATAATTAACATTTTCGTGTCATGCAGTGTTACTATGTCGCTTGTTTTGCCATTTCGTTGATTTCCGTACTTAGTGTTATTTCCTCGTGTCTAACAGGTGCCAACAATATTGTAATACTATTTTCGTGCAGTCTAATTCGTCAATCTTTTGGTAATAATTGGATGTGTTTTGTACTTATCCCCAGGAAGCATGAAATACTTAAAGAAACTTTGTATAAAAGTATATTAATGAGTAATATTCTGGTAACTAACTTTGAGAGTGTCACCTCCAAAACTACTGGAGAAAGAAAACCAAAATATTATTTATAATCTTCTACATAAATTTTAGCAGCGTTGTTATTATTATTATTATTTATTAACGTCCACTTTTTGCAACTCAGGCTAATTGGGACGGGTTATCTACAGGTTACCACCCTTTTCTAGCCAGGGTGGGATTTTAGGATGTTATTTAATGAATTTCGTCTCTAAATAATTTCCTTTGCCCAGGCGAGAATCGAACTCGCCACTCTAGGTTTACCATGTGAGATAAAGGTCAACGCTTTAACTCGCATGGCCAACCTGAGCCCCATAATATATATAATCTTCTACATAAAATTTAGCAGCGTTATGTAACATAAAGTGTGGAGTTTCATTGGGAATTATCTCTGCAGCAACAGTCCCTAAATCAGTGTTAATACTTGTGCAGGAAGTATGTGGTGCGTTGAAGTAAATGTAAAAATAATCCCTCCTCCCACTGGTCCGTTTTCAGCCGTTAACGAACTTGATCTTTCTTTTTACATAAAACGATTAAATAACGAGTTTGGTGACGATTAAACAAAAATTGCGACCGCTAGAGTGTTAACAAGCAAATATATATATATATATATATATATATATATATATATATATATATATATATATATATATATACATACAGTTTGAACGGACCTCATTTTCTGCTAATAAGGAGACAACACGCTCGTGTTCATATTATAATAAAACCTAATACTACATAACATATATTCATATTACAGGATGATGTTGCTATAACAACTTTAACCTCAACACTGGCTTGCTGATGAGGAAATAATGCATTATCTAATAAAGACCTTGTACAGGACCTATAGGATGTCAGCACTGAGATCGGCCAGCACTCAATTTAGTCTTTCTGAGTTTCCTCAGTAAGTCCAACTATTTTTCTGAATTACAGCTCCTTTGTCTCAAATACATTACAGATGTCGTCTTGAGTCTCAAATTGGAGTATTGAATATCGACATTGTTATAAGAAAGGAAAGAGTCTTATCCGTAATTGTTTTTACACAGGGGCTGCTGCGCTATCCAGGAAATAGATTCAATAAGGAATTCTCAGAATCACTGGGGTGGCGTCTAAGTTTTTATATTACCAATAATGGGCTTTCTCTATCCTCCAGAAAATTCATTCAATTAAACTTATAAATACTGAAAACGAAGTCTATTCAAATAAAACAGGAAATAAATAAAGCATTAACAAATCTTTTGAACAAAAATATGAGTATACCCTTTTATTATAAATGAAAATAATTTACCCACAAACAACGATAATAATTCTATAACACGTGCCTATGATTCCTGGGTGTCTGCCTTTTTCAGTTTCATAAAACATGATTTTTATTAAGGCAGGTTATCTAGGTTCTCATGTCACAACAAGATTAAATTATAATGCAGATTTTCAATTGTTTAAATATAAATTAGTAAATGCATCGTTAGATTGTCAAATAATAGATGTTAAAAATGTGTGAAATCAATTATACATTATTATAAATAATACATACCAATATTTCTATTGTTGTAATTTAAATCACCGACAGTAATGTAAGAAACATAAGTTCTATATATACACAATATGTATACATACACACGCACAAACACACACACACACACCCAGATAAATATAATTAATACCCGAAAAACATATGACCCGAACGGTTCAGGAAGCTCAGTATGATTTCAATGGCATTATCGCCTTCGTCCTTCCCTGAAGACATTTCATATTATATTTATTAGGTGATACAAGTGATTAAAAAAAATTATATACAGGGACTCCTATTTTTAAATATTGATATAATCATGACTGTCTTTACTATTTTAATGGACTATGGGCAATGGGGGTTACATAGTTTATATATATATATATACTAGCTCAGATACCCGGCTTCGCTCGGGAATTCATTTGGGGCTGAATGTTGGTGAGATTTTTTTGTCAAGGCTTTACTTTGGATAATTTTTTGACATTTACCCGTGCCAGTGTTTAGGGTTAATACCCGTCGTTGCTGTGGATTTGTTAATAATAAAATTAATTTTATATGTAAGACTTCACTGTCCTATGCATAGATTTGAATTATTACGGGCAAAATATTAACATATATTTGAATTAATGTTTCCAATTGATGTACGTGGTAGTTCATATTGGAAAGAATTGTTGAGCATATCAATATTTCTACGCAAATTACTTGCTTCATACATTGTTCCCGAAAAAATGTATAAAACAAAAGTTACTCTAAATAACAAAGTAAACAACTTTTGTTAAGTGCACGTTTATCGAAAACACAAATAGACAATGAAATATCGCGAATTTTCTTTTTAGGTTCCCTTATATCCCCCGCTCCCGTTCGTACACAAAAAATTTAATATAGCTTATAATCATGGGAGAATTAATGCTAATTGACATATCGAGTTTCGTTAAGTTCGGTTCAATCGTTAGTGCCCAATAAAAATTGTTTGCTCCTGCAAAAGTTTTAGTGTATATCTTGTTTATACTTCGGTATACGACGAAAGTGTATATAACAAAAGTTACTCTAAATAACAAAATAAACAACTTTTGTTATGTGCCTAATTGCCGAAAATGCATTAGGAAACGAAATATTGCTATTTTTAATTTCAGCTCTCCCTTATAACCCCCACTCCTGTTTGTCTCAGAGAATATTAGAGAATATTAACATAGCCTAAAGTCTAAGTTGGGTTAGTAGTAATATACATACCAAGTTTCATAAAATTCGGTTCAGCCGTTTATGCGTGAAAAGGTAACAAACAAACAAACAAACAAATAAACAAACAAACAGACACCAAAGAAACAAAATGCAGTTATGGTGTCTATGACATGTGAAACGAAAAGTTATCGTTAAATTTCGCGAAAAAAATCAATGTACAGACAGAGGTTACAATTTTATATATATATATATATATATATCTATATATATATAAAATTGTAACCTCTGTCTGTACATTGATTTTTTTCGCGAAATTTCACGATAACTTTTCGTTTCACATGTCCTAGACACCATAACTGCAATTAGTTTCTTTGGTGTCTGTTTGTTTGTTTGTTTGTTTATTTGTTTGTTTGTTTATTTGTTTGTTTGTTTGTTTGTTACCTTTTCACGCATAAACGGCTGAACCGAATTTTATGAAACTTGGTATGTATATTACTACTAACCCAACTTAGACTTTAGGCTATATTAATTTTCTCTGAGGCGAACAGGAGTGGGGGTTATAAGGGAAGCCTGAAATTAAAAACAGCGATATTTCGTTTTCTATTGGTTTTTCGGCAAATATTTACATTACAAAAGTTGTTTATTTCGTTATTTAGAGTAACTTTTGTTATATACACTTTTGTCGTATACCGAAGTTTAAAAGCGTTATACGCTAAAAACTATAGCGGGAGTCCACAATTTTATTTGGCACAAAAGACTCAACCGAACTAAACCAAACTCGGTATGTGAACTAGCACTAACGCCTTCCTTATAATAAGCCATACTAACATTTCTAGGGACGGGCAGGAGTGGGGGTTATATAGAAGGTCTGAAATTAAAAATAGCGATATTTCGTTTCCTATTGCTTATTCAGCAAATATGCCTATAACAAAAGTTGTTTATTTTGTTATTTACAGTAACTTTTGTTATGTACACTTTTGCCGTATAAGGAAGTATAAATGAGTTATACGCTAAAAACTATAGCGGGAGTCCACAATTTTATTTAGCACAAAAGACTCAACCGAACAAAACCAAACTCGGTATGTGAACTAGCACTAACGCCGTCCTTATAATAAGCCATACTAACATTTCTAGGAACGGGCAGGAGTGGGGGTTGTAAGGGAGGCCTGAAATTAAAAATAGTGATATTTCGTTTCCTATTGCATTTTCGGCAAATATCCACATAACAAAAGTTGTTTATTTTGTTATTTAGAGAAACTTTTTTTATATACACTATTGTCGTATACCGAAGTATAAAGGCGTTGTTCTCTGAAAATTATAGCGGGAGTCAACAATTTGGAGGACAGTAAAGACTTACATAAAAAATTAATTTTATTATTAACAAATGCCAACAAAGGGTATTAACCCTAAACACTGGGACGGGTAAATGTCAAAATATTGTGCAAAGTAAAGCCTTGCTAAAAAAATTCCATCACCATTCAGTCTCAAACCAATTCCCGGGCGAAGCCGGGTATCTGAGCTAGTATATATATATATATATATATATATATATATATATATATATACACATATATGTATGAAGCTCACTTTTCTGAATTTTTAAAGTTGAAACGTCAACTCATTTAACGGTTTAACAGTTGATGGTGGTATTACTGAAGAGTAACTCCGTGCGTGTACGAATTACATATTTAAATCACTGAACCTACTTAAACGAGATGGCAAACTCATAGGGGATACCCCGAATTTTCTGCTGCATTTATCACTGGCAATACCTCAGTAATTATGAAGATATTTAGTATTACTAATGTACCCCAATTAATAATGCCTTGCTATTGCTTAAATGAATGAAACAAAATATTTTTACGTTCTCTGTGTTAAAATTAAACAAATATAGGGCCGTCTTAAAGAAGAGCTGTATGGGGGTCAAAAAGAAAATAGTAAATATGTCCGGCTCAATGTGAAATGATAAGAAGTAATTTTTAGTTTTTATGTAAGAAAGAAAGGTGGTAATTTATTTTCTTTCTTTTTTACATGAATGGAGATATTAGCTATTATGTATTGTAAACTCTCTAAATTGAGGCAGGTGCTAGGCATATGCCTTTATTGTTGAAAAGGCGGGCGAGAGTAAGTGCCCAGGGAGAGTGTATAAATGGTCCCAGTGATTATGGATGTCATCTCCGTTCAATCTATCATCTGCAAGATTGCTGCTCATCTCGGGGGAAGCTTAACTCGGTTGTATCTAGATGAAAATGAAAGGCAGGTGATAAGGAATTAGCTCGGAGAGCTTTAAAAAAAATGATTTAATATTTTTACTTCCTTAATGATCATGTCGCTGGAGGGAAGGCGGGATAAAGTTTTGACGATGGCGAGAAGAGGGTGGTTAGGGCTTGAGTTCCTTGGCAGATCCACTAAATAAGCTCGGCCGGGCAAAAAGATTGGAGTAAAAAGTTCTAAAACCACTTAAGGGAGGCAAAGCCTCTCCTCGCCTCCCTCTAATACTTATGAGTCCATAGCGTCCCCCCCCCCAAAAAAAAGTAATTTTTTTCTTATTCGCCTACAGTGATGACAGATTCGGCGACCATAAACGACATTTAATCAATCTGAGAATCAGACCCTCATCACGCGAGAAAAAGATTGACACTGATTTTGTTTTTTTTTTGTTGGTTTTCTACAAAAAGTTCTATTGCTCAAATGTACTATTCTTTCTTCACGCCTCAAAGGACATCATATATTTTCGTAAAATATAGAAATAATTGGCATATGATAATTTATATTTCATTTACGTATTCACAGGCGCAATTATAACCGTCAGATGTGATTATTTGTCGGGATGATCAACTGCATGGTTATTACGCCCTTCCATAGTTTATAATTTACTGTTTATTTGGATCTCTGTGTTAATTTGTGTAAGTAAATGTAGTCTGTTCATATATTGACATTATATATTTTCTTACTTATACATTTTAATAATTCTTCTTTCCTAATTACTTAACTAAATACAAATATACTAAACTGATTACATAAGTTACTATTTACTAGCTAAATTACTTAATCTTCTAAACTATTTTAAAATTACATTTTTTCCAATATAACCGTCAGGATTAAGTATTATGCATTTTGAATAACGAATAAAAATAAATATACATCAGATCATTGTAACCAAGTAATGAATGTTTTAATCATCCGTTATTAGCAAACAATTAATAATTCCATTATTCTCTATTTGCCAGAAATAAATTATTATATGTTTCGTTATTAGGCAATAATAATTAATTAAATTTCACATCATTAGACGATATTGAATAATTAAGTTATTCAATATTAGGGAGCATTGAATAATTAATATTTTCATTAATTCTAATTAACCAATTTGCTCGTTTTTAGACAATTTACTATGCAAGGAAGGAGGGGATAGCATTAATGAAATGATCTCAAATGAATATGAAGATCGATTTTAGATGTAAGATTTCACTCATGCTGGAGTTCCAGTTTATGAAAATAATTACATTACAGCTACGAACAAATAACTACTTTAAGTAAAGAACATTTTTTTATTTTTTTATCAGCTCAGAATATAATTGGCAATGGGGTAAGAGGAAATAATCCTTGATATGTCTGTCAACATACTAAATGGTAGGCAGATTCCCAGATCCACGGAGAATACGTTTACCCTCATAGATCTAGGGCCAAGATAATCTGAAGTGATCCAAGATTTTCCGAAGAAGCTCCTCAATCGAGAGTGGTACTGGCATAACTATAGAGCTTGCTCACTTAAATAACTCTCTGGTAATAATGGTTATAAAGAGTATCAATTAATGAGAACAATGTGAAATTTGAGTTTTGAGCGAGATACTTCGGGGGGCGGTGACTAAATTATTGGACACCTTATTTTAAACTTCATAGGTAACAGAAGTGTCAATCGTTGTTAATGTTTCAATTTACAATGATTTAGGACATGTTGGTTTGGACGATTCTGTAGATATCTTCATTTTGAAGTGGCGTTGAGTTTTCACATACGTTACCACGGTAATTCAATTTAAATTGGAATACCACATTTTAGCAGATTTTGATTAGAGGAAATCAGCTATTGAGGTCGTACACATGATGGGATTTTCAAAAAAAAGTTCTTCAAAAGTCCATCGATCCTACATAGAAGATGACGAAAATGAGGAGGTCCGTTCAAATTTTATATAAACAGGGTACCGCAACTTCCCTTGTCAGCCCTCTTAAAATATCTAATTATTTTAATACAAAGCTTGAGACTTGATTGGGAGTCCTGAAGAATCCTTTGAGTCCATATTCAACCTCGTATCCTTCTCCAGTACTTCTCCAACGACCATAACTTTGGAATTTACAATGGAATGCCATACTTTTTATTGCATATTCTTCTAGAAACTCAAATTCTAAAACGAGTTTATATCGGTGAATGTTTCGATTTGACGCATCCTTTAGCCGTAAAAGGCACCAATATTTATTTCAGAAACGGCACATTTTATTGAAAAATGTTGCGACATAAAAGTTGTAGTCCAAAAAATTATCGTTGAAACAAGTCTACGGGGAAAGGTTTTTTTTTATTCTACAATTTAAAAAAGAATTAAATAAAAATAAAGTAAAAAAAAAAAAAAAGTTCCGTTTCTGAAATAAAATGTTGTGCATTTTACGGCTAAAGGATGCACCAGTTCGAAAAATTCACCGATACAAACTCGTTTTAGAATTTGATTTTCTACAAGAATCTGTCATAAAAAGTAGGCCATTTCATTGGAAATTCCTAAGTTATGGTTGTTGGAGAAGCACTGGAGAAGGTTACGAGGTTTAATATGGACAAAAAGATTTTACAAGGGTCACAATTATGGCACACTAAGTATCAGCCTTGTATTAAAATAATTGGAGATTTTAAAGGGGGTGGTACGGGAAGTTGGGACACCCTGTATGTATGCGTATATATATATATATATATATATATATATATATATATATATATATATATATATATATACATATTTGACAATTATTGGCTGATCGATACCAAACTCAGTATTTAAACGTTTTATGTAAAAAATGATGATCAAGTTCATTAGATGCTAAAATCAGACCAGTGGGAGGGAGGGGTTTTCGAAAATTCGAAATACCTCCGTTTTTATGGGACGGATCGAAAATTTGTATAGAATTCATCTGAATGCAAATGTAATGTTCTATAAATATTATGTTCCTTTTTTTCATGATCTTATTATTAAAGGAGATATTTGGATTTTTTGTTCTCAGCCTTCATTAAGCCCCCACTCCTACTCATGTCCTAATAACAATAAGCTGTAATATCATAAAGCACATTATTTGAAGCCTAAATGCCAAATATTATTCTCTTTGAACTTTTACGGTTTGAGATAAATGCAAATACGATACGCACGTGAGAAATGTGCATAGTTAACGCAGCCCCTGCGTATATTTGTATTATGTTGAAAGAAGACTGCATGGCTCTCTGAATGTCAAAACTCAGGCGGTGGTTATCTAATCTCCGGTGGCAAACGATGTTTTGTACACAATGTTTCTACACGCAATGTTTCTACACACAATCCTGTCCATTTTACCAAAATTCTTCACTTCCTTATTTCTCATGCGTTATATTGATTAAAATCCAAATGCCAAATTGATGAAGAAAAAAAAAAAGCACTTCTATTATTTGAAACAAGTTACGGCTCTGTATTAGTCAAGCCGGAGAAGAACCTTTCGCTCCCTAAAGTGGTTTTAGAACTTTTTACTCTAATCTTTTCCCAACTGAGTTTATTCGTTGGATCTTCTAAGACTCCAAGAAGGGATGAGCCCAGCCTTGCCTTTCCCTCAGTTACGTTTACTTACCTTGTAAAAACATTCTGTCTGTCTATTCAAGATGAATTTAATTCACTATTAAAGTTCTTCAGTGGATGGGGAAGAGTTCATGGCTACTTGGCAGCTATCAAACGAGATGGGTTCCCGTGTATAAAATACTTCTACTTCAAAATGCAACTCAGGCTCTCTAGGAGTACAACATTCTTTCTCCATTTCTTCACTAGCCTATAGATTTTTGAATCGCATTGCCTCCTCAAAATTATGTCAAAGTATTTCTTTACGGAGAAGTCCTATAATTTTTGTAGGCGATAGTTCAAAATTCAATTGCTCTTTGTCCACTGTGATACGCCTCCTTCAGTTCAGTTTTTGCATATTGTTACCTCTTTATATCGTGTAATTTTAATTTTGAGTGCGTTGTTATAATACTAATTTGAACTGTCCGTGTCTTTCTACGTATCAATAAATTGTACTATAAGAAGAAAAGCAGGTACTTATCGATTATAGAGAGGTCACCCCTTTAAATACGATTATTAAATCATAACTATAACAAGACCACTTTATTATTTAAAATAACACATCTCGAATTTATAAATGACAAAATTGTTAACGACAGGCCACTCATTATTTCCAGATAAAATATTTACTGGGTCAAAACCGCTTACAGCTATATGGTATATGGTGTCTCTCTAGTCACAAGGTTATCTTAGTCATTTTGTTTATTTTGCTATCAGAAAATTAGTGATCGTTTATTAACACCACTTGATGATCGTTAATTATAACATCACTTGGTGATTTTTTATTATTACACCACTTGGGCAGACCTACCTTGCAGAGCTCATGTGGCCGGGACGACCGCTTAAAGCAGTTACCTCGCGACATCGTCCAGTTTTGGGATAACTCTAATTTGTAACATTTTGTTATTCAAATAAATTCTGGAAGTATTATTTTTAAATAATAAAGCGATTTTCTTTTTATTACGATTTAATGATCGTCTTTAAATGGGTGGCCTTTCGATAACCGATAAGTACTGAAAAGCATGTCACGAAAGGAATAGAAGTCCTAATCCCGACGCCAAAAAATAATGAGGCTGATGATAATCCTTTGGAACAACTGAAATATCGAGGATGGCATAAGTGGGTGATTGGTGGATGGGGATTAATGAAAGTAATTATGGAATAGCTTGGAGTTTTAATCCATTGACTGCTGTCTGTTTTTAGAAGGCTTACCAAAAAATACATTGACTGTTATCTTTAATTATACAGCTTTCTATAAGTAAAAGAAAACAGATTATAGGTTATTTATATTTAATTAAGGCAGTAAGGTTAAAATATTTATTTGTATATTACTATGTAATTAATAAATTGAAATGGTAATTACTGGCAGGTCTACAAGGACGCCTAATCTCTCCGCGCGCAATTATTGTTAAACGTAGTCTGAGCATTTGTGATAACAACTCATAGCACCGTACTATACGGGAAAAATTATACAAACCTATTTAAACAAGTCTTAATGCTTATAAATAGATAAAATAATTGAACTGAATAAAAGTCCGCAGGGGCTGCGTTAACTAAACAGATTTCCCACTTGCGTCACGTATTTGTATTTAACTCTATAGTAAAAACTCAATGAGAACAATATTTGATATTTAGGCTTTAAATAAAATGCTTCATTATATAACAGATTACTGATAATATGAAAGGAGTAGGTGTGGGGGTTTGCTGAAGGCCGAAAACTAAAAATGCAAATATCTCGGTTAGTTATCAAAATAATAAAGAAATTTACATAAAAACATTTATAGAAAATTCATTTGCAGTAAGAATTGATACGACGCAAAATAACGGAGATGTTAAGACTTTTCGAAATCCTCCCCTCTAAACCCAAAAACACTGGCACAATTTTAGCCCTTGACGAACTTGATCTTCATTTTTAAGCAAAACGTTTATATATCGAGTTTGGTAACGTTCAAACAAAATTTGTGAACACTAGAGCGTTAAGAGACGTGTATATATATATATATATATATATATATATATATATATATATAACAGTTTTGAACGGACCATAGTTTCGTCATCTCCTGGGAAGGATGGAAAGTCATTTTCAAAAATTCAAAAATCGCGTCATGAGTACGACCTCATTAGCTGATTACTGATAAAATAAATAAATAAAATAAAAACTGGAAACTGATAAAATAACCTAAATTCTATATATATATATATAGATATATAAACTTAGCAAACGCCAAATTCCCAGTCATTTAAGGCGATTTGCAGCAGTTAGAGGACTTTTTCATTAATTTTACCATTTTACAGCATTTAGTGTATTTCCCGGAGTTACTGTGCTAATTATTACCCACTAAAGCTTACGACTCCTTAACTCAAACGTTTTATATATATATATATATATATATATATATATATATATATATATATATATATATAGTTTGCAGGAATGAACCACATATCTAGAATAATTTGATTTCTCTGTAACACCCCCTCCCCAACAAAAAATCGAATATCTCAAGAGAAAAAACCCTAAGCTAGAGAGCGGACAAACATAGATACGTAGATAGGTATCAAATTTTAAAATTGCCACAGCTATTGTTCTTGGTATTTATGTTCTGAGATTAGAAGTTGTATTTGAGATTTTAAATTGAATTTTGTTGGCATACGATATATTTCCTATATAAACCAGGGACAGGCATTCTATTTTATAGCTCTACGCATTGTTCAAATTTCCTACTCCTCAAAAAAAGAGAAAATAAGAAAAGAAAAATAGAAAATTCAGAAATTGAGTGGGTTGCACTCACTTGAAATGAGTTTTGGGAATTTTCTTTCTTTTTTCCTAGCTCTATTGAGCGAGCCATTGGCAACTGGAGGTCATGATAGCTACCCTCATTTTGTGGCCTTCCCTAAATCAGGTAGCATCAGACTAACCTCTTGACGGGAATTGCTCCTTAGGAGGGAACGTGTTAAAAGAGGGTATGATGGTTGTAATTTATTCTGGAAGAGTAGTAGGTAGATGGTGAGGTCTAACGAGGTTCATCTTCTTCTGTCAAAGAGAATACTTTAGGGAAGGACACCATCTCAGATAATGCTCTTCTCCTTTACATCTCCCATTTTAAGTACTCAAGAGTATGATAGCAATTTTTTTTCCTAGGTAATTTATCTTTAAACGATCTTTAATGTGCTACGTTATGAGATTGTTCCAAATAATCGTTATTCTAAAAATGTATAGACTAATGGGAGAAAAATAGCTGTAAAGCCAACACTTTAACTCACATGTCTAACCTGAGCCCCTTAAAAAAGAAAGTCCGTCACGCAGGGGCTGCGTAAACTAAGCAGATTTCCCACGTTTCCCAAGTTTTACAGTAGAGAAATTTCACAAGAGACGAGCAATCTAGGAAACGGCCAAACGAGCTTTTGGCGGGAAAGCCATTCTCGTCCGTTAGCCGTCGATTTAATAAAAATGAAAATATCTCAGTTAATATTCAAGATAGAGAATAAATGTATATAACAATATTTATATTAAATGTAATTCGCAATAAGATTGATTCTGTACAATTTTTCGATCCGACGTATAGTAACGGAGATATTTCGAATTTTGGAAAATCCTCCCCTCTAAACCCCCTTTCCCACTGGTCCGATTTCAGCCGTTAACGAACGTGATCTTTCTTTTTACATAAAACGACTAAATATCGAGTTTGGTAACGATTAAACAAAAATTGCGTCCGCTAGAGCGGTAACAGACAAATATATATATATATATATATATATATATATATATATATATATATATACAGTTTTGAACGGACCTCATTTTCGTCATCTACTAGGTAGGATCGATGGACATTTGAAGAAAAATTTCGAAAATTCCGTCATGAGTACAACCTCAATAGGAGATTTCCCTTAAGGGAAATCTGCTAAAAAACAAAGATTAAAAACCAAATTAATGCATATAAGTAAAAAAAAAAAAAAAAGAGTAATGCTAGAAAATTACTTAAAGAAACTCAACATCAAAAGAGAACAAATAATGAAGCACATAGAAAATTAAGAAGTAATGGACAAAGTAGAAATCACCACAGATTTTCTTAGCTTAGTATAATTGGACTCTCAAAAATAGTGTAGCTCATATTTTTCTAGATTTATTTATCGATTATTAAAGTAATAGATAAATTCGTTAAATACAGTTAATCAGTATTGGTTGGAAAGTGAGGTAAGCTTGAGGAATTCTCCTCCCCCCCCCCTCTTTCCCAGCCTTCTTATGGCGAGGAAATGATTAAAAAATATGACGATGGCGATGTCATCCAATGTATTTATTTTTCGTTGTTGTGCAGTAAATCATCCAGAGAATCTGGGATGGCTTTTCTGAGTTATGAAACGTGTTTAAGATTTAATGAATGTGTTCGAAGCATAACAGAAACCGTAGAGTGAAATGTATAGTAGTTAACTGGTATGCTCATTGAATATGCTATGTATGTCCTTTTAGCAGATTTCCCTTAAGGGAAATCAGCTATTGAGGTTGTACTCATGACGGAATTTTCGAAACTCTTCTTCAAATGTCCATCGATCCTACCTAGTAGATGACGAAAATGAGGTCCGTTCAAAACTGTATATATATATATTTGTCTGTTATCGCTCTGGCGGTCGCAATTTTTGTTTAATCGTTACCAAACTCGATATTTAGTCGTTTTATGTAAAAAGAAAGATCAAGTTCGTTAACGACTGAATTCGGACCAGTGGGAGGGGGGGGGGTTAGAGGGGAGGATTTTCGAAAATTCGAAATATATCCGTTAATATACGTCGGATCGAAAAATTGTACAGATTCAATCTTATTGCAAATTACATTTACTATAAATATTGATATATACATTTTTTCTCTATCTTGAATATTAACCGAGATATTTGCATTTTTATTAAATCTGGGCGCCTAACGGACGAGAGTTACTTTCCCGCCAAAAGCTAGTTCGGCCGTTTCCTTGACTGGCTCGGCTCTCGTGAAATTTCTCTATTGTAAAACGTCACGTGGGAAATCTGCTTAGTTTACGCTGCCCCTGCGTGACGGACTTTTTCAATCCGACCCATATTAAGAATTTTCAAAATTCCTCCTCTAAACCCTCCCCCTAATGGTCAGATTTCAGGCATTAAAAAACTTGATCTTTAATTTTACATAAAACGTTTAAATGTCGAGATTGGTAACGATAAGACATTAACAGACAAAAAGGATTGTCTTATATTCACACTGGATGCCGATTTGTACATAACAGCGATTCCTCGGATAATGTGATTTAAGAGTTTTCAAAAGGATCTTTTTCTGAATATGGTGTACAAAAAACACGTTCATGAGAAGGCATCCGCCGTGCACATTTCAATGACGATATCACAACTTGTAGAATAAGTGATTAAACAATAAGACGATGGCGATGTCTTCCAGTGTATTTATATTTCGTTTTTGAGCAGTAAATGCATCTAGAGAATCTGGGGTGGCTTTTCAGAGTTATGAAACTTGTTTAAGATTTAATGAATGTGTTCGAAGCATAACAGAAACAGTAGAGTGAAATGGATAGTAGTTGACTGGTATGCTCATTGAAATTAATGTTTCACTAAAGAGATACTCGGTTTGAAGGCTCATCTTCCCCTGCCTAGCTTGTAGGGGCAAAAGTAACATGTAAAGGTAGGTGCGAGGAGAAATGAATTATTACTGAAGGTGTTGTTAGTAGATGGATTGCGTTAACAAGGTTCATCTACCATCTCAAAGAGAATTCCCCCGAGACGATGAGCCAACCTTTCCTCTCTACCCTTTGTAGAATTCGCTCTCTCTCCCTCTCTGGTGCCTACGATGCCCTTAAAACCGAGATGCAAAGCCACTGGTGTATAATTAGCTCGGTTGTAACTGAATACAGTACACTATTCATTGATTCAACCAAGATTTCCTGTTAGGCCCTCAAAACACATGCAGATAATTCTAGGGTTAAGAGGTAATTTTGTCTACCTGTTGGCGAGAGACCTTAATTAAGGGACGCCCATAGTTACAGAAAGTCCGTCACGCAGGTGCAGCGTAAACTAAACAGATTCCCACATGCGTCACGTATTTGTATTTACCTCATAACGTAAAAGTTCAACGAGAATAATATTTGGTATTTAGGCTTCAAATAAGGTGCTTCATAATATAACAGCTTATTGTTAATATGACATGAGTAGGAGTGGAGGTTTACTGAAGGCAGAAAACTAAAAAAATGCAAATATCTCGGTCAATAATCAAGATAATGAAATAAATTGCATGTCAACATTAATAGAACATTACATTTACAATAAGATTGGTTCTATATACTTTTTCGATCCGACCCATAATAACGAAGATATTAAGAAGTTTCGAAATTCCTCCTCCCTACCCCCCCCCTACTTTTTGGATTTCAGGCATTAACGAACTTGATCTTTAATTTTACATAAAACGTTTAAATATCAAGTTTGGTAACGATAACACAACAATAGGCAAAAAGATATGTCTTTTATTCTCACTGGATGCCGATTTGTACATAACAGCGATTCCCGGATGCTGTCTCGGATAATGTGGTTTGAGAGTTTTCAAAAGGTTTCACTTTCAATAAAAGACATCGCATGTGCACATTTCAATCACGGTATCACAACTTGTAGAAGAAATGATTAAACAATATGACGATGGCGAAGTCTCCCAGTGTATTTATTTTTCCTTTTGTGCAGTAAATCAAAATTTTTAGGGCAAGTGATTATTTACAGACGTCGATTTCTTTTTAAAACGCAAAATTCCGTTTCTGCGTGCTGCAATTTAATTTTACACTTGACCGATATGTCTACAGACCTCTTCCTTTGGTTGTTCTACTTTGTGGTCTCAGTCCCTTCATAAATAGGTCATGAGTGTTGTGCAAGTGGTAAAGGCTCTTAAGGTGGCATTGGATCTTGGATGGAAATTGCCGGAAAACTGGAGAATGTATGGTAAGGCAGTCAGATCTGGAAATTTTAAAAGATGTACTTAAAACTTTTATTGTAGTAATATAAGTTAAGCACTCATTTTTATCAAACATAGGCATAAGTTGTGTATTTATTCACACATGTACATCCGTTTACATAACTAATTTATGTTTTTCTTTGTAGGTAAGTCACGCCTATTAAGGGCGAACTACTAACTATTCAACAAGTGGTAAGTTTTCTCTCTCTCTCTCTCTCTCTCTCTCTCTCTCTCTATATATATATATATATATATATATATATATATATATATAAAATAATATTCATTGAATTCTTCCAGATCTCGCGCATTTGCCGTGACGACGTCATTCTGGAGATCCATTGGATGTTCAAATATTGCACTTTAACTGTCAAAATAATAACAACACAATTTGTTAGCGCTCTCGGCAATGTCACTTGATCAGTTAAAATTAAATTGCATTGCCTCTGAATTATTAACTCAGAAATAATGGCTTCCGAGTTTCTGACATTGTTTCAGCTGATGTGCTACATATATCTGTTCTCATATTTTTCGATACGACGTATAATAACGGAGATATTACCTAAGAATTTTCAAAATCCCTTCCCTCTAAAATCCTCCTCCCACTAGTCGGATTTCAGCCATTAACGATCTTATCGATTTTGGTAAAGACGAAAAAAAATTTGCGACTGCTAGAGCGCTAACACACAAATATATATATATTTTTGAAGGGGCATTATTTTCATCTCCTTAATAGGATCGATGGACATTTGAGAACATTTTTCAAAAATGGAGTCATGAGTACGATCTCAATTTCATATATACCATTGACCATCGATAAACTTAGAAGGATTTTTAACTGCTTGAGGATGGTCCTATGAAAATGAAAGGGCTTCTTTCCTGTACTCGAAGATAATGTCGTTATGACAAAAGAAAAAAAAAGTCCGTCACGCAGGGGCTGCGTAAACTAAGCAGATTTCTCACGTGAAGTTTTAAAATAGAGAATTTTCACGAGAGCCGAACAGTTACGGAAACGTTCCGAACTAGCTTTTGGCGGAACCGAAGTTAGCCGATCTCATCTCGTCCGTTACTCGGACATACTAAATAAAAATGCAAATATCTCGGTTACTATTTAAGATAGAGAATAAATGAATATACCAATATTTATAGTAAATTTAATTTGCAATAAGATTGGTTCCATACAAATTTTCGATCCGACATTTAGGAACGGAAATATTTCGAATTTTCATAATTCCCACCTCTTAACCCCCCTCCCACTGTCCCAGTGTTCCTTTTCAGCCGTTAACGAACTTGATCTTTCTTTTTGCATAAAACGAGTTAATATCGAGTTTGGTAACGATCAAACAAAAATTACGACCACTAGAGGGTAAACAGACAAATATATATGTATATATATATATATATATATATATATATATATATATATATAATTTTGAAGCGACCTCATTTTCGTCATGTTCTGGATAGGATTAATGGACATTTGTAAACATTTTTGAAAATCGCGTCATGAGTACGACCTCAATAGCAGATCTGAGCTTAAGGGAAATCTGCTAAAATACTATTATTCAAAGAAATATTTGTTTTAATTATTTACTCGCTAAAATCTGGCGAAACTTTAATTCTTGCCAAAGTGTTTTTTCTTTATGACTTAAAGAGTATATTCCGGTCATCAATAGATCAAGTAACCCCTTAAAATGAAAATAAAATTTTGAAAGTGTTGAGCCATCTCCTTAATTATTGATTTTTAGTGAGGCCTATAAATGCGAGGGAATAATAAATAATATAAAAGATGAGTTGATTATTTCATCTCTTTTGCTGATCCCCACCCAAGATGCTAAGCCCACCAAATAGAATTCTTCAAATAAAAAAAATTCCGTGAAAGCCATCTCCACTGAGCTCTGACAATCTAGAGGAGGTCGCCATATTATTATTCTTCGATTTCCTTCCAGTCTTTCTAATATTATAAAATTAAATTTGTCTCTCATACGGTATTCATTTTTTAACTTAGTTCTCTCATATGGGAAAAAGTATTTTACGAAGATGGTTTTATGATTCAGGCTTTGGTCATACCTCATTACTAGTTGGTTTTTGGAGCAGTCTATTACCAACAGTCTATTATTAAATTATTATTTTGTTGCTATAATGATAGATATTAAATTAGATAATGGAGCATCGAAGATTTAGTTTTACGTCTATAAAAAACTCAATCGAAAAAACGAAAATTACAATATACTCGTAATTAAATTTAGAAATTACACTAAGTCCATTGGCATAGTTTATGACAATATTTAAAATTTAAGTTTAGTTTATAAAGGAAATCTTTCAAGTTAAATTTACAAGGTATTGTGTTATTTTTAATAGATTTCCCTTAAGGGACGTCACCAATTGAGGTCGGCCTGATGGCCCAATTTTCGAAATATTTCCTTAAATTTCCACCGATCCTACCTAGGAGATGACGAAAATGAGGTCGGTTCAAAATTGTATATATATATATATATATATATATATATATATATATATATGTGTGTGTGTGTGTGTGTGTGTGTGTGTGTGTGTGTGTGTGTGTGTGTCTATTGTCATATACATTTATTCTCTATCTTGAATATGAACCGAGATATTCGTGTTTTTCAGTTTTCAGCCTTCAGCAAACCCCCCAGTTCAACTCGTGTTACATAAACAATACTCTATTATATAATAAACCACATTATTCGAAGCTTAAATACCAAATATTTTTTTCAACAGACCTTTATTATACGAGATACATGCAAATATGTCCTGGTGACCCCCCCCCCCCCTCCTCTCAAGGTCTTTAACTACAAAAATTTGATTGATTGTGATAAAAATTATTCTGACTCATTATTAATTACAGTACTAGATATAGTAAATATTTCTCAATAACATTAATATATTATATTCTCATATATTTAAGTAATTGTTTTTCTTTCCGGTGTGAGGCTGGCAGGCCTGTTTATTTACATTTCAAACGCTTCCCGTTGGCAGGGTATTGGAATTGAATGGAACATTTCTTATTTCCGTTTGTATTTATTCACTTAATATGCGGTGTGGTGTTGTGTTACCAGAATGTAGATTTATCTACTGCAAAACTTCACGAGGGAAATCGGCTTAGTTTAAGCAGCCCCTGCGTGACGGACTTTTGCCTATTTTCTTATACATTCTTTAAAAGTGCAAATATATATATATATATATATATATATATATATATATATATATATATATATATTATACACACACAAACATTGTGTAATTTAGGATGGCCCTCGTCTTCTGATTGGAAGGGTTGATGTATATTTGGTGAAAAAGATTCATATTAAGAGCTTATTTTAGATAAGGAAAATCACTTAATATGCTATTTTATCAGTATATATATACATACAATACAACGGTTGTAACTATCAGATTCTGAAACAAATATATTCCCCTAGTCAAGATTTATAGAACCATAAATTAAAACTCATTTAGAACGCACGTTGTAGAACTACAATTGAGAAAATCACTCAGTTTATGAATTCCCTGTGAAACAGATTTTTTATCTGTAGCAAAAGTGTCTGAAGATACATTCAGCAATTTAATGTTTCCCAAGTTGAAGTGATATTGGAAAATGTACTGCATCTATATTGGAAACTTGGTCAAACGGAGGTTAGGTTGTTCCAGAAACTTGGTATCATATTTCAAGGAACTGGGGGAATAGCTTTAAGTTCAGCTCTTACTTCAACCCACCTCATTTTATATTCTGTTTGCCGTTTGGATAAAGGCCAAAAATGGTCGGCATATCCGAGATTTACTGAGGTATTGAAGCAGATATAGGCCAAATAATGCCAAGTAATATAAGTTATTTAACATTTTTTCTAAACTACCATAAACAGGTGGCCCTTTCCACCATTTCTTCCAACATTTAGTTATAAGAAATATTTATAGTCCTTATTAGATAGAAAATATTTCCTTAGCGCAACCAATTATATGTATTTAATTTTATTAATTATTAGTTTAAAGGATATAAACCAATAGGAGCTGTTAAAAAACGAGTGGAAAAGTTTTACCAACATTTTGGTAATTATATTAACTTTAAAGTTAAGCAAACTATGTTTTTCCTTTTAGCAAAATTCTCTAAGGAAAATCACCTATTGAGGTTGTACGATTGACGCAAATTACAAAGAATAATTCTTCAAATGTGCATCTATGGTAGATACCTAGGAGAAGGTAAAAATGAGGCCCGTTCAAAGCTATAGCTATATATATATACCAAATCCGATATTTTAACGTGATATGTAAAAGTTATGTATGTATTTAATGGTTGTTTATGACTGAATTCTACCCAAAGGCTAGTGGTTGAAATTAATTACCTTAGTTGCGTGTGTCGGAATCGGAAAATTCGTTATGGCCAATGTTGCCTCTCTCTCTCTCTCTCTCTCTCTATATATATATATATATATATATATATATATATATATATATATATATATATATATATAAAATTGTAACCTCTGTCTGTACATTGATTTTTTTCGCGAAATTTCACGATAACTTTTCGTTTCACATGTCATAGACACCATATCTGCATTTTGTTTCTTTCGTGTATGTTTGTTACCTTTTCACGCATAAACGGCTGAACCGAATTTTATGAAACTTGGTATGTATATTACTACTAACCCAACTTAGACTTTAGGCTATATTAATATTCTCTAATACAAACAGGAGTGGGGGTTAAAAGGGAAGCCTGAAATTAAAAATAGCGATATTTCGTTTTCTATTGGTTTTTCGGTAAATATGCACATAACAAAAGTTGTTTATTTTGTTATTTAGAGTAACTTTTGTTATATACACTTTTGTCGTATACCGAAGTTTAAATGCGTTATACGCTAAAAATTATAGCGGGAGTCAACAATATTATTTGCCAAAAAAGACTCAACCGAACTAAATAAAACTCGGTATGTGTATTAGCAGTGAGGCCTTCATTATAATAAGCCATACCAACATTTCTATGGACGGGCAGGAGTGGGGGTTATAAGGGAAGCCTGAAATTAAAAATAGCGATATTTCGTTTCCTATTGGTTTTTCCGCAAATATAAACAACAAAAGTTGTTTATTTTGTTATTTGGAGTAACTTTTGTTATATACACTTTTATCGTATACCTAAGTTGAAATGAGTTATACGTTAAAACTTTAGTGGGCACTAACGGCTGAACCGAACTTAACAAAACACGGTATGTATATTATCATTAATTCTTCCATGATTATAAGTTATATTAAAATTTTTATGTTCGAACGGGAGGGGGGTTAAAAGGGAGGCCTGAAATAAAAATTCACCATATTTACATGTATAAAAGACATGAAATATAAAAATATCGAAGACTGTGAAGCCTTATCGAACAAATAATTCTATTATTAGCAAATCCACGGCAAAGACGGGTATCAATCCTAAACACTGGGACGGGTAAATGTCAAAATATTGTGCAATGTAAAGCCTGCTAAAAAATACCATCACCATTCAGCCTCAAATGAATTCCCGGGTGAAGCCGAGTATCTGAGCTAGTATATATATATATATTGCTTTGGCTCTCTTGGATATTGCTTTCATTGGACTTTTGCCACATGAGTTATATGCAAATATGAGATTTTACGTTCTAGATTTCAAATGTTTCATTTGATTTAGTTGTTAATGTAAATTGTAACATCAATAATTCTAAAGAAACATAAATAAATAAGAGTCAATTATTTAAAAAGGTTGAAAACCAATGAACACTGTAATTCTTTAATTAATTACCTTTTCAGTACTTTTGAAAGAACTATTGAAATATAGTAATGTTTTATAAGAAATTTGAAAATAACTTTATATAGTTTATTGACTTGAAGGGAAACTAGGGATTTTATATTACTTTTAGATATGCTTGTATTTATTTTTTCTGGGGCGGGTCTTGATATTGATAATTTTATTACTAAAACTTTGGTAAATTTTTGGAGTTAAAATTCTCCAGAATGTCAAGGAACTAAAGATACAAAAACAAACGTCATAAAATTACTGCCTACTGTACGCCAAAGTGAGATGTTATTTTTTGATTGAGTCCAAATTACATGCTTTTGTTACGAGGCCCTTCAACGATCATGATTACGTTGAAGAACGATGAAGTAATTAACACAAATCCATGAGGTATTTATATTTACAAGGCAGATTGTCGTACCTTCATTATGGTTATAAAATCCATAACTTTCCCGAAGAGCTACTACCTTTTATATATTCATTAATTTTGTGTAAATTATTGATTAAAGCGAATGGTCGGGTTAAACCGTAGGTAGACAAAGCTCTGCTATTAATTCTGAGTTGAGGGTTTGCAGTAAGGCCCCTGATTAGAAGGCGATCAAGCTGAGGGAGGGAAGGGGGTCATGTGAAATTAGTGTTTGGCTGCTTGAAACTGGAAACCCGATTCGAAATGGCTGAATGTTAGTCGGGATGCAGAAGACATCTTGTTATTCGAGGGAACTAACTTCTGGGGAGGCTCCGAACTTTCATAACACCCCCTGCCATCCGAGCCCATCTCCCACTGCCACCAGTGGGTTAATATGCACACTAGTTTTGGGGCAAGGCGCGCATTAAACAGTACACCATTCGGCCGGCACACTGGCTCTACACATACATCCCCACATAAGGCCTATTTACATATCCAGAAAGCGGGCTGATTACCATTTGTATCATCTCAGCCCTTGGCTTACGTCACTTGCCTCACTGCTTTTGTCATGAAACCTTACTGTATATTATTGCCACCACACCTTTCACTCATTAATGATTTATCTCCTAATTTACGCAGAGGCTGCGTAAACTAACCAGATTTCCCACGTGAAGTTTAGAATAGAGAAATTTCACGAGAGCCGAACAATCTTTTCGGACCAAAGTTGGCCGATCTCGTCTCGTCCGTTACGCTTAATAAAAATGAATATTTCTTGGTTAATATTCAATGTAAAGTATTGATGTATAAAACAATATTTATAGTAAATTTAATTTGCAATAAGATTGGTTCAATACAACTTTTTGATCCGACGTATAGTAAAGGAGATATTTCGAATTTTCGAAAATCCCACCTTTACCCCCCCCCTCCCTTTACTCTCCCACTGGTCCCAGCTACCTTTAGAATGTTGAAATTTCATAAGTAGGATTGCTATAAGGTTATGATCTCCTTTTATGATCGAAATCAACAAAGGTGTTTGAGACGGTCGAACATAAAAAATTGATAATTTTTCTGATATTCAAACTCAAAGTAAAAGGGGGGATATCTAGGTTTCTTCTATTTTTAGCACCAAGATTGAAGAATTCTGATCATTCAGAATTTAGTTTCTGTTTTAGACAGGAACGGATTCATCTTTTCTTTTCAAGATAAAACATAATCCTCAAACTCTGGCTTTCCTTTTTATAGTACATAACTAGCAGGCATCTCTATTGGCAGCTAGAAGATAAGTCGAGTATGCGCGTTTATCTAGGTCAGAGCTGAGTGAAAATAGACAGTTGCCTTGTAGCGCATCATATCCCAGCTGGAATGGAGATATACATTCCATATACATATCTTGATGTATTCCAGCCACAACAAGATTTGACAATAGTCTACTCGATCAAGGTAGAAAGGCAGCCCTTCCAAGCTTATAAGAAAGGAGCCATCCATCTTCAGCGTATGGGGCAATACAAATTACATTTTCCCTGAGCCATTTTCTGACAACGCTATTGTCTGGAAGCCGCCCGGGAAAGGCTTGTAAAGAAGGAATGCTGGAACGGAATTCCCAGGACCCTAGCTCTTTTCTCTTTAGGGAAGAAAAAGTATAAGGCTACCTTTCCCTTCTCATTTCGTTTATCCGCGGCGTTCCTTGAGGCTAGGCCTAGAGAATAAATGTAAATTGTGTTTAGCTTCGTCTCGTCATAAGGAGGCAAACTCCTTCCGAGGTTGGTTTCATGCCAAGAGGTTTCAATGGAACTTATAAATCATAATCGATCACCCCCCCCCCGTCCTACAATATAATATCTTTAGTTCAAAAGTGTGAATGTTTTATAGTACTGAATCTCCCTCTTTTATGATTCATTTATCAAGATTTTCAACAAGAAAAAGTTAGTGGCCGGTTAGTGTATTTTCTTTAGTAGAAAAATGCTTCCAACTATATGGGATTGTCAAAGAAAACATCACTACTCGAGTTTCGTGAATTCCGAAATGTAATTTGCTTGTTTTTAGTTGTGGTAAATTAAGTTTCTTACCTGTTGATAGGGTATACCGACATATCACCAATGAAATATTAATAATGATTTAAGTCAGTTAAATTAACTTTCAGGAGATATATGTTCGAAAAAGCTTTCTTTTTTAAAGGTTCCTCATGACGTGCTCACAAAGGACTTTGAAAATGGAAAGGAAACCTGGAGAAGAAAATAGTTTGAGAAATCAATTTCCCATTAGACATCATCAAAATTTCAGCTTCCTCGCCCAGTCAAGGAGACTCACATAGCTTTTGAAGTTTGAAGACAAAATGTGATGATATTCAAACCTTATCATGATAGTTAACGCTTAAAGTTTTTAAAAGGGGCCTAATTCTTAAGTCAATTGTAAGGGCTGTTAGCCATGTCAGTTAAATCTTTGACCTTCATCTCACATGGTAAACCTAGAGTGGCGAGTTCGATTCCCGCCTGGGCAGAGGAATTTATTTACTGACGGAATTCATTAAATAAAATCCTAACTCTGGCTAGAAAAGGGTGGTAACCTGTAGATAACCCGTCCCAATTAGCCTAAGTTGCAAAAAGTGGACGTTAATTAATAATTTAATAGTAACCTTCAATATGTTTTTGATTAAAATGCTTCTTTCTGAAGATAATTTTTTTTAAAAAAATAGTCTGAAAATGCGATCAAAAAATCACCGATATAAAATCGTTTTAACGTTTGATTTTCAACGAGAATCCGTCATTAAAAGCAAAAAGCCTTCCCATTGGAGATCAAGTGTTGAGCACGCTTCTGAAAAACTGAATGAGTTTAGAACGTCAACTTCAGCAGCAAAAGAATCGTCGTTCTCCACAACTACCAAAGCTCCGAACCTACCTAGTTTCATTTTAAAATTAGCAAAACTCTTCAAAAAAAAAAAAAGTCCGTCACGCAGGGGCTGCGTAAACTAAGCAGATTTCCCACGTGAAGTTTTACAATAGAGAAATCTGCCTAATAACAACTGTAGTAGTAAGAAACCTCTAAACCTAAAACATTATTTAGGGCGTAATAACCCAGTAGTTTCTAGCCCCAAAAAACAGTCTAAACCTATTCACGAGGGACGAATAGTTATGGAAACGCCCGCCAGAGCTCTCGGTGGAAAGTCCGAACATAGCCTATTAGTGACCACACGCAGAATACAAATGCAAATATCTCGGTTAATATTCAAGATACAGAATAAATGTATAGAACAATATTTATAGTAAATTTAATTTGCAATAAGATTTATTCTATACAATTTTTCGATCCGACGCATAATAACGGAGATATTTTGAATTTTCGAAAATCCCCCCTCTAAACCCCCCCTCCCACTAGTCCAATTTCAGCCATTAACGAACTTGATCTTCCTTTTTACATAAAACGATAAAATTCCGAGTTTGGTAACGATTAAACAAAAATTTCGACCGCTAGAGCGTTAACAGACAAATATATATATATATATATATATATATATATATATATATATATATATATATATATATAATTTTGAACGGACCTCATTTTTGTCATCTCCTGGGTAGGATCGATGGACATTTGAAGAAATTTTTCGAAACTCGCATCATGAGTACGACCTCAATAGCTGATTTCCCTTAAGGGAAATCTGCTAAAAGGTGGGGGTGGGTTAACAGCGAGTATGAAATACACAGCATAAACCATTATTAAATAACAGCAAATACTCACTTGTACAGGTTCAACCCCGATGCTAGTATCTGTTAATCCAATAATGGAGTTTAATAAGAAATATACATTGTCTCTGTTAGACAAAAACACTCCGAGTTGATTAAACTCTGAACAATTCTGAAACACAGCCGACACTAAAGTTTAATGACTTGTTGCAGGGATGTTTTTATTTTCATGTGCCTCAACAGAGATGCCATTGTCGGCGCTATAGAATTATAAAGGGGTTTGATTAAAAAAGAAGGGAAAAAATATGTTCACTTCACCGATCGCAATATTTTTCAGACTCTTCGACATTAAAAATGAAATTTCACTCTTAAAGGGCAAATTTTACCGTTAACGACATTAGCGTAAATGGTATGATCAAGTCTATTATCGTCTTTATGGGCTATTCCGGCTTTTTCCACTGTCTACTTCCTGCCCCTTCACTCAAATAAAAATCTTACTTTGATTGCGTACAGTTCTTTGTCTCAACGTCGTAATTTATAAACTTTATTTCATCTGTCAAGAGTCTTTTGAAGAAGTTTTATCTTCCCTGTTTTCCGATGAGCGTATGTTCGCGTAACGGTCAATAACACACGTAGGCCACGATTTTTTGTGAGATTCACGACAATATCCTATAGACTCTTCAGCCTGAAGCCAAATGCAGGAAAATAAATGTTTCAAAAGTTATTTGTTAAGTGATTTCACAGTGTTTGAAAATTTGTTTTCTTGTTGTTGTTTTTTAAGAAAATAATTGGATATATCATTAAAACTCCAAAATGAACGTAATTGGCGTTTAATAAAGCCTAAGCTACAAATGTATACCAGGTTGTCTACAAAGTTATTCATGGTTTGTTGTACTCTTTTGTAAAAAAAGAAATCAGAAGCAATAGGTTTATACAAGGGGTAAAAGGCTTTAACCCCTATTCTAAGTGTAAATACTAAATCTTGTTTTCATTGATCTTATACTGTGTGGGATAGGTGCAAATACGTAATGTGATGTCATCATGTAAGATTTAAAGTTCTTAACTCATAAATGTTTATTTGATCTGTACCATACCCAATATTTAATCGTTTCTGTTAACACTAAAGATCATATTTGTTATCGGCTGAAGTCGGACCTGGAATAGTGGGGGTATAGAGGGGGGTTTGAAAATTCAAAATATCTCCGTTATAATGAGTCGGATGGAAACATGTTGTGGAACCAATCTTGTTAAGCTACAGATGCTATACAATTATTGTTCTATGCATTTTTTCGTGACTCGAGTATTAAGCGAGGTAGTCGTACTTTCTTGTTTTCAGCCTTAAGGGAAATCAGCTATTGAGGTTGTACTCATGACGCGATTTTCGAAACTTTTCTTCAAATGTCCATCGATCCTACCCAGGAGATGGCGAAAATGAGGCCCGTTCAAAATTATATATATATATATATATATATATATATATATATATATATGTCTGTTAACGCTCTAGCGGTCGCAATTTTTGTTTGATCGTTACCAAACTCGGTATTTAATCGTTTTATGTAAAAATAATGATCAAGTTCGTTAATGCAAATACGTTCTGTTGATGCCCCCTCCCCTTCTTTATTTCTTGGACTTTAGTTATTAAAATATAAATTATTCTGATTATGTGTTATATTCAGATGTATATCAGTAATTGTTTTTCTTTCCGGTGAAGAATATGTCTATCTGTTCAGCTCTCAGTGGTTGGCAGACCTATTTGTTTACAATTCATAAGCCGTTTCCGTTGGGAGCTTATTAAAATTAACTTAAAAATTTCTCATTACCGTTTGTATTTACTCACGGTAGTGTTAAGTGTTAGCAGTACTTCACGTGGGCAAATCTGCTTAGTTTACGCAGCCCCTGCGTGACGGATTTTTTAGTTTTCAGCCTTCAGTAAACCCCCACTCCTACCCAGGTCATATTAAAAATAAGCTGTTATATCATGAACAACCTAACTGGAAGCTTAAATACCAAATATTGTTTTCATTGAACATTTACTGTGAAGAGATAAACCCAAATACATTGTGAGATGACATCATTTAAGATTTTACGTTCCGAAAATGTTTATTTGTTTCTATACCAGACTCGATAATTTTATCCCAGCAAAATGGGAAATCTGCTCAATTTACGCAGCCACTGCGTGTCGGACCTGTGTGTTTTGCTTAAATGTTCTTATTAAACCATTTGGAGAGAGTCTTAAACATTACGATTTTACAATTAGAGGTTAGAGAAGAGCCCCCTATTCCCCTTACAAACACCCACTATGCGATTCCAAGCCTCCTCCATTCCAGTCCGTTTGTCCAACCCGGCTCCCTACAATTAATTACCCAATGTCTGTAAGACGAGAATCTATATTCTCGGCATTCGTTCTCATTATAAACAACCGGCTAAATATTTTCTTTCGTTTTATTAAAGTCAGAGAGTAATTACTCCTAGCATAAAGCTCCTGGAAATATTTTATTATCTTTCTCTAGAAAAACTGTCTCTTAATTAACTAAAAATTACAGCCAGACAAGTGAAACCCAATTTTTTTGTTAATAAGATATACTTTTTAATAAGAGTTATTTGCCCGTTTTATAAATTAAAATCAACTTTCAATTATTTAATAAGAGTTAATAGAATCTCTTGAGATAATACTAGGGTGAATCAAATATAAACGAGACTTTTCGTCTTTCGGGCACAGTAGTGGTGGGAGAACGTTCCCGCCTTTTTTGTTGTTGGGTAGGTTAGTCAGGAGTAGGGGAAGCACGTGATCTCGCCACCTCGATCGTCTCGTTGTCCACCGTGACGATGTCGGAGGAAGAGGTACCTCCGTCGACTGCGCAACGTGTCGTAATTAAGTATCTCGCCGCAGAAGGCGTAAAACCGGCCGAAATCTTGAGGAGATTGACTGCACAGTTCGGGGAAAAGACACTTTCGCGAGCCAGAACTTGGGTGCACCACTACACCCCAGAGTCTAAACAAGCGAGTATGGAGTGGAGAAAACAAGGAGAACCTGGACCAGTGAAAGCCAAGTCACGATTGTCAGCAAGCAAGGTTTTGGCTACCGTTTTTTTTTGACCAGCGTGGTTTGCTGTACCTCAATTTTTTGCATGAGCGCAGGATAATTAATGCAGCCTACTACTGCGACATTTTCAGTGACGTCCGACTTGCATATCGCCGCAAAAGACGAGACGTACCGATCAGAGAAGTGGTTCTTCTCCATGACAATGCTCGCCCCCATACAGCAGCCATGACTAAGGAAAAATTGGAGCAACTGGGGTGGGAGACACTGGAACACCCTCCTTACAGTCCAGACCTGTCACCCTGTGACTTTCATGTGTTTGGCCCTCTCAAGGAAGCTTTAGGAGGCCAAAGATTCGACAGTGATGGTGAGGTTGAAGCCTATTGCGCAATTGGCTGCAGACACGACCTGCATCTTTCTACATGGAAGGAATTGGAAAGCTACATATCCTCTGGGAAAAATGTGTTTCCAAGTCAGGGGATTATGTAGAAAAATAAGCTATATTATTTTTTGCGTTTAAAATTAAAATAAATTAAAAAAAAAAAAAAGTCTCGTTTATATTTGATTCACCCGTATTAATAGCCGTATGAAGGAAATGTATGAAACAGATTTTTTTTTAACATTAATAACCAACACTCAAGAAAGATAAATACTCATTGTAAGTAGTAAAGAAACAAAACATTTTCTCTGTTAATTATGGAAAGAAAAATTCTTCCTAAAACATTACTGAAACTCAATTAAAATAGGAATATTAAATATTGTTCCCGAGACCAGCTTACCTTACACAAATACGACTTAGAACAGTGTGAAAGGCCACTGAAAATAGTCCTTTTTTATATCATTTAAATATTGCTCCAAAATGTTTTTTTTCATTGTCATGGAAATGTTATTTTAACTAAAAACAGCCCCTGGTAATTGTTCCCGTTTCCACTACGACAAGCATAGCTTTCCCGCTACATTCTGCATCAGACGATCCAACAATAAAGGCATCACAAGGAAACTTCCGTCCATTCCAAAAAAGGCTGAGAACTGAATAAGATGATGATACTTTCCGTGCTCTTGTAAAATTAACTGGAATTCAAAACTTGTAGTATTCTTGCTCAAAAGAACTTGTTGAATTCATAAAATAGTTAAGTCCATTCAAAACCTTCCAACCGTCTTTAGACAAGAATTCCAATATTGATGGTTTTAATCTTAGAATGATTGAAAACAATAATAAAATCTTCTCCAGGCCAAATTTTAGTGAATTACAACAATCCTTTGAATTTTAAATACTATACAGATAAAGTAAGTCGAGAGTGATTTTCGAACTAGCCAGAAGGTGCTTTATTGTAGCTTAGTAAATACTTCGCTCTCAAATAGAGAAATTCAATTGAAATTTATGATATATTGGTCTTTCGATCATCGTCATTATGGTTTTGGTGTGTGTGTGTGTGTGTGTGTGTGCGCGTGTGCGTGTGTGTGAGTGTATATATATATATATATATATATATATATATATATATATATATACATATATTCTATAATGTAAGTAACTTTATAAAGCCTATAAGGGACTTCTATATTTTCTTCGGCCTTTGGCCTATTTTATTTAATAGAAAGCAAAATGTTTGTCTTACTATCAGACGATCATATAAGTATAATAAATTGCAGTATTTATAATTTGGCAAAACGGTGCCGATTCACACCGTAGATTATCTAGTCATGGGCTTACCTTCAACCACGAATGTTTATTTTGACCGTGTAATTAATAAGACATAAGCTCTACCTACTACTGGGTAGATTTTGTGCGTCCGCTTTCACAAAATGGAACTCTACCTCCAAGGGGGAGGGGAAGGAAACAAACTAAAAACATAAACAGTGACAGCAAAAAATAGAAGGGAAATAAGAAGTTTATTTAGGAGCCTTCTTAGAATATTTTGGACATACTCGTAAGCTGTATCTCCCTCCGCCTGTCCTAAAGAGAAAATATGTAAATTTACTTTTGTTATACAGCAAGTAGTGAGCTGGCAGCTCCGACACCATTCGCCGTGGAGGAGGCACTCAGGGTAGATGAACGAAGACCTGACGGCATAGAGTCACTCACTCTTTCCTCCAAATGTCCGAGAATACTAAATGCAATTTGCATTTGGCCCGGAGGGAAAGCCGGGGGGGGGGAGGCACAGGGAGACAGCAAACCCGACCTATCTCTTAGCCTTAAAAAAGAGCACGGGGGACAAATATGCAAAGAAAATTACAACATGCGTAGCATTTGCGTGTTCCTTTGTGGTTTTCATATTTATATTCACGTTCAAAGCCTCTGGTAATGAGACTATCAAAACATTTTTCACTCTCAACGTGAAATTTAATTACTTCAAAATTAAAGTTCTATGTTTTTGATGCAAAGGAAGAAAGGCAGTTGGAAAGTTAGACACTCATTCCAGGCATCACCATGATCTAAAGCATATTTGGGCAACCACCGGGCCGCTGTGGGTTTTGAAAAACCCAATTAAACAAAAATATTACACTACTTACTCAAAATGTGGAAGATAAGGAGAGATTTGTGCGCTTGGCAGTACTTATAAATACTAACAGTTCTTTTCTTTGATGAAAGCTAATAAATTAAAACATCGTACAAGGCTGGCTCACGATAATTAGGAAAATTCTTTTCTTCTTTGCATCAGTGGAATTAATCCAAACATGGATGGATTATTTCCCCCAAATTCAAGCTCATTGATTTCGGTGTTGCTAATTAACTTTCTTTGTTTGTAATAATTCCATATTTTACGATTTAATTATAATGTATACCTATTTTTTTCATTTCATTTTGTTATTTTAATAAATTGCCCGCAACATGTCAAAGGTTGCCCACACCTGATCTAAAGGCTACACCTTTTAGTCCAACCATTTTGATCTTTCGGGAGCTTATCTACATACCCACTGAAATATTTAAGATGTGCGATGTGTTCAAAATAGGATTTTTTAGGCCTCACACTTCCCCTATACCTTTAAATATGTTTTTGATAACAGCTCTGCCTTAAGATATACACAAGAAGTTTCGCCATCCTTTTTCCCATGGCTTTAACATTAAGTGAAGACTATTGTTTTCACTTACCTTATTTAGAACTTCCACGTTGAATTTTATTTTTAGTCCAACTCGTTTTGTTGGTTCCTCGACAAATGCATGTTTCCATTGCCTCCACTCTATGTTGCGGTGAGCCCACCTTTCACTCCATTTGAAAAAAATAGCTTAAATTTCTTTGGAATATATGTTTATTATTGTATTATAGATAAAATAGGCCTTTTGCTTTGGCACGCTTGTTTTGCCAGTGCTATTCTTATATCGAATTATTCTGCTATAATTATCATATTAACAATAAGCTGTTATATCCTGAACCTAATTATTCTAAGTGTTTATACTAAATCTTGTTTTCATTGAACTTATACAATGTGAGATAGATACAAATACGTAATGTGATGACGTTATCATTTAAGATTTTACATTCCTAACTAATAAATGTTTATGTGATCTATACCATACTCAATATTTAACCGCTTCAGTCAACACTAAAGATCGTATTTGTTATTGGAATAGTGGGGGTATAGAGGGGGTATTCGAAAATTCAAAATATCTCCGTAATAATGAGTCGGATTGAAAAATGTTAAACCAATCTTGTTAAACTACAGATGCTCTACAATTGTTGTCCTATGCATTTTTTCCTAACTCCAATATTAATCGTACTTTCTTGTTTTCAACATTCAGTAAGTAACCCCCCCCCCCGCGACTATACTACTCATTGTTTCTTTTTAGATAGAAATAGAGAATATGTGCGTAGATTATATCACAAGCGTGTTATCCCCGAACGTAGGAAATCTATTTAGTTTACGCAGCCTGCGTGACGGACGTTTTAAGAACCATAGTGTTCCATGAAGAATTATCGTGGTCTTTCAGCACCATTGCTTGAATCAATTATTAGATCAGTCTCATAGTAATGGATATATTTTGCATTTTCAATTTCTCCTCCGCACCTTCTCCTCGTTTAGCTTTAGCCATCAACGAACTTAATCTTTAGTTTTAAATAATACGTTTAAAATAGGGTTTGGGGTATTTGATCGTAACAAATTCAAATTACGATCGCTAGAGCGTTAACTGAAAATGTTACTCGAAATTCACATTCTGAGTACAGCCTCAATAGCTGATTTTATTATTGAGACGTCTGATAAAACACCGCAACGTGTGATGAATTTCTGGAAATATTTACATTTTCTACTTACTCAAATGTCCTACAATGGAATTTGAACTAAATGATATCATTTATTGATTCGAATTGTTGTGTTCATGCTTTATGTAATATTTTATTTACGTATCCTTAATTAACTCTCCATTATATTGTAGAATAAATGTGTACTACTCGTTGTTGCATATTCCATTAATATTAATTGCCTTTTCCTATTAGCAATGATAAATGTTTTACCGTCATCCATTCAGCTTTGATCATATCTTTCTATTCACTGTGTATTTTGAATGTAACTTTGGTTTAGAATTTACTCGTTACATGTATTTCATAGAAGTAATATTGTTGAGTAGATGGTTGAAAAGTTGTTTTAATTATAAACTTTTGTCATATTAATTTTTAAATAGTCCAATCATTATTGGAATATTGTCATTGTTCGAGCTCGTATTCAGTACACGGAACTTCACTTTCAATACATTACCGTTGTTCAACTTGCCTCCGTTGGGGTCCGTTGTTTTAGACTTCTGCCATTGTTATTAACATGTTCATTTTCTTTTTTCCTTTCACAGCCTTCAGGAATTGCTTTATAACTAATAAATAATGAATTACTTAATACGTGATAGTTGCCCAATTGGGTTTTTTAAGGCATGACCATATAACAACTAGCTTCAGAAATATCAAGTAAAAATAAATTATTGGCTACTAAAACCGGGTGTACACGAAGCAGATTCCCACTAGCAGGAATAATATGCTCTGACGTCAGACCATATCTCTATTTGCCCCCTAATAAGAAGTCAATTTAAACCGGAATTAAAGTTGGATATGAAATGCCTATTTCACATGAGCGGAAAGGGAGGGGTAAATAAAAGCTCAAAACTAACAAATACGCACATTTCAGTCGATATTCGAGAGAACTACAACTATAGAACATTTTCAATAATATTGTTTACAACATATTTTTCAATGTAACTTATAATAACGTAATTTTTGGTTTCAGATGCCTCTAAACCCCCACTCCTTCTAGTTTGATTACAGTTATTAATGAGTGGAAACTTTAGTTTTCATATGCGATGGTTGAATCTCAAGCATAGTACCGATCAAGTAAAAATTAAGGGCTCAAAAAATAATGACGTTCCGTTTCGAATTTATCATCTCCTAGATATTAGTTAATTAACAGGATCGATAGACATTTGAAGAAATATTTTGAAAAATACCACTATGCTTCTAGATTATTTTACATTTGGTAAGAAGCAAATCTCATCAGTAAAATAGTGCACAGCATAATATCGGAGCACTACTATCGCAGCAAATACATGTGCATGGTTTAGGCATCAGGATACATTCTTAAGGGAAATCATCTATTAAGGTTGTACTCATGAAGCGAATTTCGAAAATTTTCTTCGAGGAGATGACAGAAATGAGATGTCTTCAAATATATATATATATATATATATATATATATATATATATATATATATATATATATATATACAGGGTGTCCCAACTTCCCGAGTCATCCCCCTTAAAATCGCCAATTGTGTTAATAAATGGCTGAGACTTGGTGTGGCAGAATTGTGACTCCTGAAGAATCTTTTCAGTCCATATTTAACCTCGTAACCTTCTCCAGTACTTCTCCAGCGATCCTAACTTTGGAATTTCCAATGGAATGCCATACTTTTTATGGCTGATTCTTGTAGAAAATCAAATTCTAAAACGAGTTTATATCGGCGATTTTTTTCTATTTGACGCATCCTTAAGCCGTAAATTGCGCAAATCTTTATTTCAGAAACGGCACCTTTTATTGAAAAATGCTGCGACATAAAAGTTGTAGCCAAGAAAGTTACCCTTGAAACAAGTCTATGGAAAGAGGAATGAATTCTTGAAAAAAAGAAGAAAAGAAAACCAAATAGCGTTATAGTATTCTTGATGATTCTTCTCTCTTCCCTGGAAGATACCGCACCGTTTTTTTTACATGGAGCTATGTAGGTGGAGAAAAATATTCCTTTTACAAATAATTACTACGTAATTAGTTAAAAATAAATTAATTCTAAGAAGGTTTTTTGTAATGTTGATGTTTTTTGAAATAAACATTTTTTTTTTTGCGTTCATTCAAGAACACTTTTGCACTATTTCGTTTTAAATACTTTTTTGTTTTATTCCAGAATCCATTCCTCCTTGTTGTAGCCAACAAAATTATCTTTGAAACAAGTCAATCAATCAATAAGTTATGATATGCCAAATATTAATTCAAACAGATCTTTACTTGATGAGATACGTGAAATAGGTGTGCGATGACTTCACAAATTTCTTCTTTCTTTAGATTTCATTTCTTGACTCGAAAATGTTCATTTGATCTATGTCAAACACGATATGTAACCATTTCAGTGAATACTAAAGATCGTATTCTTTAATGGCTGAAATCGGCTCAGGAATTTGAGAGGTTTAGAGAGATGATAATTGATAATAATAATTGTTAAACTGATGATGTTCTACAATTGTTGTTCTATACATTTTATCGTAACTCAAATATAAACCGCGTTATTGATACTCCGTAGTTTTCAGTCTACAGCAGGGCTTGTTAAACTATGGGTCGCGACCCCATTTGGGGTCGCGTAGCAAAATTCTGGGGTCGCGAGAGATAAAAATACAATTTATGTTTTATCTTCAGTTACAACTTATTCGTCGATTAGACGAATATGCTTTATCTACAGTTACAACCTATTCGTCGATTCGACGATGCTTCTTTTACAAAGAGAAGGTTATCTTTCCTTTGGAAGGACGAGACGATTTTCTACTTCCGGATGTATGTAGGCAATAAAAAACAGGCACATCCATCTCATTAAATTTTTAACTTATACTTTAATTTAATACTTACCACGCAACTACTTGAATATATTCGAGAGAATTAAGATGGTCAGAATCCTCCTTTGTTTTTGAAACTATAATAAATACAATTCTATAATTTTTGGTACAATTTTTAATTTTAAATTTTTGTATGTTTCAAAACGAATTCTAAACTTATATATTTTCATATGTATATGTATATTGTTACCTAATAAATAAATCATCAAAAAATATTAATTTATTTTTCTTTTATATTTGTATGGGGTCGTCAAGAAACTCGCATTCATAAATGGGGTCGTAAATTACAAAAGTTTAAGAAGCCCTGGTCTACAGTATACCCCCACTTCTACTTATCATATTTTTATTTAGAAATAGGAATATATCGTGAGGTGAGATAAATAGTAGCACACCTCGATAAGGCTGCTTAGTTAAATCACTTCCAATAATTTATTACTGATGTAATATTTCAATGCAGATTTTAAGACAAACATAAAAAAAAAAAAAAAAACAAAAAAACAAAAAAAAAAAAAACTAAGATCTGTTAGCCAATTAAGAGTATCAAGTTCAGAATTCACCAAACTTCAATCACGAAACAAAACTTACTCATTCAAAGCTCAGGAACCTTGCACTTTTTGTAGTCAGTTCATCCCTAATAGCCTGTCACATATACTTCTCTACTGTGAGAAGCTCAAAGAAGACAGAAATAAATATCTACAAACTCTTTCCTCAGCAGTCAGTGATGTGCATAAAATTGAAGAGATACTTAGTATCGATAGCCTCGAAAAACTACACAAGATTTACTGCTTCATCACGTCAGCATGCAATGCTCTGGAATCTATAAGTGCTGATGGACCACACTCCAGTTAAATGTTATATTAAGGTGGAAAAGTGTTTATAGAATGCTTTTAGTTGACTTTTATGTACTATATTTTACTATTTACACTATATTCCTTTTTTTTTGTTTTTCTTTATTGTCATATTATTGCTTGGATTTAATTATTTGTTAAAAAAGACAGAATTGTTATTTGTTTCTTTAAATCGTACAAGATGTAAATCTTTAACAAATAAATATATATTCTATTCTATTTCAATGCAGATTACACATTATAGGATTCAAAAGTTCCTATCGGTGATCTATAATTGCTAGGAGCTATTCTTAATTAAATTGATGAAACCTTTGTTCAGACGTTGTCCATGGATTTGGGCGAATTGATTACTTACCAGCAGGTGCAAGAATCTTAATAGTTCTCAGACGATGACTGTGGCTCAAGGCATGGGCAAATGGATATTATTGAAATAGGAGGCTCGTGATTGAGTTCTAGAGCAGCGTAAATAAGGGAGCCATATCCAAACTACCCCCGCAGGTGCAATAATTCGGCGTATGCTGTTGTTTGAGCAATGCGACAGCTGGCATTACAAGGGCAGGGGTGGCCAATGCTCAGTAGTCATAGATGAGTCGATAGTTTTCTAGCAATCGATAGTACTATCAACACGTTTCAGCCATCTCTAACGCATTCAACAGATAGTCGAGAGACCCTTTAATTAATTTAAAAATAATTACCTAGTAATTATTTGTAAAAGGAATACATTTTTCCACCTGCATAGCTCCATGAAAAAAAAAAAACGGTGCGGTATCTTCCAGGGAAGAATTATCAAGAATATTTTGCATTATTTCGTGTGTTTTTTCTGAATTCATTCCTCTTCCCATGGACTTGTTTCAAAGACGATTTTCTAGGCTACAGCTTTTATATCCAAGCATTATTCAATAAAACGTGCTGTTTTTGCACTTTACGAGTAAAGGATGCGTCAAATAAAAAAATTTTCTCCAACATAAACTCGTTTTGGAATTTGATTTTCTACAAGAATCCGTCATAAAAAGTATGGCATTCCATTGGAAATTCCAAAGTTAGGGTCGCTGGAGACGTTTACGAGGTTAAACTAGTTTAACCTGACGTCATTTCTTTAAGGAGTCAAAAATAATGATTCAATAATCAACACACTTAACAGCACCGTGAATAACTAGTAACGGTAATGAAAATTCGTTCAGTCAATTTTAATAACCTACCAACGGAAAGTGTCTGCTTTGTAAACAAACAGGTCAGCCAACCTCTGCGAGCTGAACAGATAGATAGAAATATTCTAGACCGGAAAGAATAGTTATTTATTATACAAGTGACGAAAGTAGATCATTTTACAACTCGAGTGAAACGTTTACCCACACGAGCGAAGCGAGTGTGTTAATTTCACGAGAGTTGTAAATTCTACTTCGTCACGAGTGTAATATTAATTTTTTTCTGTAATCGTGTAATACATGATCAGATCTAACCAGAATATGAACAAAATTAGGATGTTGTGAAGATTATGGTATGTTGTTGGTAGGTTATAAGCATGGTTGTGAAAGGTTATAAGCATAGTTATAAAACAACTAGTGATGATTGTGAAGTAGTGCAGTTATAAACAAGTGCAGGTTATAAACAAGGAAGGCAATTATTATTATATTTAAATTTTAAAATATATTGATTATTTCCACCAATAATTCATTCACATTTCAATTTATTTTGTTAAAATAAATTCTTACAATGTTAAGAAACATTTAAAAGCATTTAATTTCCAACTTCAAATTATTTTTTAATTTATACTTATTACTAATTAAGAAGGCAATTCACTTTCTTCACTCTATTGCAAAATGTTTCAATTTCTTCACTCATTTCAGTTTAGTAATGTTACCATTATTCAACGATTACAGAAAAAGACAATTACTGAAATATATCTGGATATGACATATTAATCTCATTGAAAACTATTTACTATATATAGTACTGTAATGTATAATGAATGAGAATAATTTTAATTTTAATCACCCAAATTTTAGTAATCCAAGAAGAAAAGAGGGGGGGGGATCAACAGAACGGATTATATCTCACAAAGTAGAAGTTCAATGAAAACAATATTTGGTATTTAAACTTGTAATGAAGTGGTCCATGATATAACAGCTTATTTTAATATGATATGAGTAGGAGTGGGGGTTTGCTAAACAATCCAAATATCTTTGTTAATATTCATGATACATAAAATATGTATAGAACAACATTTATAGAACATTAAATTTACAATAATACTAGTTATATACACTTTTTCTGCCAAACGTATAATAACGAGATATTTCTAAATTGTCCCCCTATATACCCCCTCCTACTGGTCAGTTTACAGCTGTTAACGAACTTGATCTTTCTTTATATATAAAACGATTATATATCAATTTTGGTAACACACTATCGGGAAATCTACTAAAGATTAGAAATTCGAAATTTAGTCTTGGAATTAAATGGTTCAGTTTACTGAAAGCCGAAAACTATAAAATCCAAATATCTCGGTTAATATTCATGAAACAGAAAATATGTATGGAACAATATTTATAGATCATTCAATTTGCAATAAGATTAATTCTACATAATTTTTCGATCTGACGTATAGTAAAGAAGAAATTTCGAAATTCCCCTCACTAGTCCTATTTCAGTCATTAACGAACTTAATCTTTCTTTTTACATAAAACGTTTAAACATGAAGTTTGGTTACAATCACACCAAAATTGTGACCGCTAGAGCGTTAACAGACACACACACACACACACACACACACACACACGCACATATATGTATATATATAATTTTGAATGGACCTCATTTTTGTCATCTCCTGGGTTGGATCGACGGACATTTGTAGAAATATTTCAAAATCGCGTCGTGGGTACGACCTCAATAGCTGATGTCCCCCTTAAGTGAAATCTACTAAAAATGAAGAGGGACTAGAAACGAGCATTCTTTGTCGCACTAATCCAATCCGCCCAAATTTTTGAACTCCTATTTCCTAATCGGAGGTGAGGTGTAAGTAATATGTGTATGATAACGAGCTCATTGGTAGCGGAATGAGTGAGCAGCATATAGATCCATCGAAAACAAATTAGAGCCAATACCCAATCAAGAGCCTTCCATACATAATGCAATAACAAACGCAGTACAGGCTACTTGTTATTCATTTTAGGATGAGCCCTAGGCCAACTCCAATCACTAAACCATTATTTACATATTTAGTGGGAGTGATTAGATATTGAGATCATTGAATACATTGGAGGAGAGGAAACCAAGCCATACGCGACTCGCCTGCTCATTTCATTAATGTCATGCCAAACTAATAATGTATTAATGCGTTGCTGTTTGTTTTGTAATTTCTGTTTATTTAGTATATGTTTGAGTACTTAATCTGTTACTGCTTAACCACCTCACAGTGGAAAGGGCTTTAAAAATGTATATATGTATTTCCATTGGAACTACGACATCACATCATCTTTAAAAAAATCCGTCACGCAAAGGCTGCGTAAACTAAGCAGATTTCCCGAGTGAAGTTTAACAACAAATAAGTGTAAATACCGGTAACACAACACCACCGTGAATATTAACCCTCCGTCGGGCGCGTGATCTCTCAGATACACGGTTTCTTGAAAAATATTTGCCACACCTCCTAGCAGAGAGTGGTGGTGTAGTGCTTCGAGTTATGTGCTTTAGAGGTCCCCCCCTAAAGGTCAGTAGTGTCACTGCGTTTGATGGAGTCGTGTGTTTCACCTGTCATTCAGATTAATCTCCTAGATACCACGCGCCCGATCTCGTAAGTTTTTTTGAAATCTGTATTTCATAAATATATACATCAATTAACTTTCTCTTTATTGAATGGAATTATATAAACCAATTTTTTCTATTATTTTGCTCATACATGAGCTTTCAAGAGAACTTATTCAAGAAAATATTGTATGACGCAGTGACAACAGTAGACGTTTACCAACCGAACTAGGGACGAAACTTGACGAGTACAGAGGCTCATTGAACCATACATTGAACTCAAGTACAGAACAGCATAAAAAAAGTCCCTCCACTACAACGAACTAAAGCAAATGATGTGAACCAAGCAAAACTGAAAAGAAATGTAGGTTTACTCATTATTCTTGTGAGATTTGCAAAAGCAAAATTTGTTTGCAACATAGTTCCACGCCTTGTCCTAATTGTAATGCAGCTCTGCAAAAGATTATAATTAAACTGGTATTTTTAAAAGGATTGGTACATTAAAATTTAGATTATTTTTAATAAGTCTTATCTAAAAGTGATTTCGTGCTACTTATTTTTGAATGAAGTTATATTTAGATATTTTGTTTATATTGTTCACAAACTGAAATGAATTATGAATAATTAAGACATGTGCATTTAAACTATTTCTTTTGGTATTTGTATGTTTTAATTATATTTTAAAATTATCGTCCACGGTTTTAATAACAATGAATCTATAACCAACTTGGTTATATTATCTACCATGATTTTTTTTATTAAAGTACGTGTCAATTTTGAAAATTGTTTACTGCTTTCAAACAAATACTTCCTCTGATATGATTTCTAATTACACACTGAAAATTTAAGTGCAAAATATATATTAAAAAACTGTATTTCCGTAAAAACGGTTGAGGTTGTATCTCTGAGATACACGCGCCCGAAGGCGGAATATTTTTGACGCGCCCGACCGAGGGTTAAGTGAATAAATGCAAATGATAATAAGAAACTCCCGACGGAAAGCTTCCGAAATGTAAACAAACAGTTTTGCAAAACTTCTTACCGGAAAGGAAAACAATTACTGTAATATATCTGAATATAACGTATTAATTTGATTGAAAACTATTTACTATATCTAGTTCTGTAATTTATAATGAATCAGAATAATTTTTATCTCAATCAATCAAATTTAAGTAGTCCAAAAACTTAAGAAGAGGGGGGTCACCAGAACATATTTGCATGTATCTCGTATAATAAATGTCTCTTGAAAACAATATTTGGTATTTAAGCTTCAAATGATGTGGTTTATTACATAACCGAGTATTGTTCATGTAACATGAGTAGACATGGTGAGTAGAAGTGGGGGTTTGCTGAAAGCTGAAAACTGAACCACGTGCATCACGTATTCGCATTTATCTCAAAACATAAATGTCCAATGACAACATTTGGTATTTACGCTTAAATGACGCGCTTCATCATATAACAGCTTATTGTTAATATGATATGAATAGGAGTGGGGGTTTACTGAAGGACGAAAACTAAAAATTCCAAATATCTCAGTTAATAATCACGATAATCAAAAAGCCTACATAAGGAGATTTATAGAACATTAAATTTTCAATAAGATTGATACTATACAAATTTTCGATCAGACGTACAATAACGGAAATATTTTGAATTTTCGAAATTTTCACAAAATTAATCAGTTTATCCAAGCTCTTTGGGGACATCTCCAAGGGCCACTGCTATATCATTGGAAATATTGCATTCGTTTCGAATATCTGTATACTTATGGCATTCCATTAATATGTGGTAGATAGTCAAGTCTGTGTTACACTTCCCACAAATCGGGGGTTGATCTTGCGTGTCTGAACAGATAGATAGAAATATTCTTCACCAGAGAGAAAACAATTACTGAAATACGTCTGAATATAACATATTAATTTTATTGAAAACTATTTACTATATCTAGCACTGTAATTTATAATGAATGAGAATAATTTTTATCTCAATCACTCAAATTTTAGTTCTTGGATTAACTTATGAAGGGGGGGGGGTGTCAACAGAACATATTTGCATGTATCTCGTTTAATAAAGGTCACTTGAAAACAATATTTGGTATTTAAGCTTCCAGTATAGAGGTTTATCATATAACAGAGTATTGTTTATGCGATATGAGTAGGAGTGGGGGTTTGCTTTTTAAAAAAAAAAAAAATATTCTCCATTCATATTCTCCATCACTATTATATTATGTAATATGAATGAAATAGAAAATACATATCATTTTATAGCAGTATGCCCAGTGCTTAGTGAATTTAGGAAGCAGTTCCTTGGTTCATCAACATTTAGTCAAAATGAATTTATTTTGTTTCTGAATGGCAAAGATTGGCAGGCCCTTTATAAATATCTATGTGTTGCACTGAGATATAGAAAGTTACTAGTAGCTGAGTATAATGGATAAGTTTTCTATTTATTATTTCTTTTCTTCTCTTTCTTTGTAAATAATTATTAATAATTAGTTTATTTTATTTATTTTTTGTTGTTTTTTTAAAGATAAAATACTTATTAAAGCTTAATTGTTTTATTTAGAATATTGTAATATTATGTTAATATTATATTGATATGTCTATTAGCAATAATCAATCATGCTGATTAATAATTTAGTAAATAATGGCCGAACTCAACAGACGGACTTATGAGTCCATGTTTATGTATGTTATATATAGTATAAGGAAAGAAATTATTATGATAAATTAATTGTATATTTAAAATGTAAATTATTTCAAATGTCAAAATAAACATACTTTATTATTATTATTATTATTATTATTCTCCATCACAAGAACAGCAGTTCTAATTTAAATGAGCATCCTGAGAAGTATTGACATGCTTTTCTAAAATTTTAATTAAGACTAATATAAAATAGTTATATATTGTTTAAAAAGTATGTTTTAATATAATATCTTTGTATGATATTTAATAAAAAACGAAACGAATGGAATTTAAAAAGAAAAGCAATGTTGTAAAATTATGGGCCTACGACCCCCCCCCCCATCCTTTGGTATTCTGAAGGGCACGGTCTAGGGTTAAGAGGATTTTTAATTAATTAATTTTAAGAGAGGTTTGGTTGAATGAGATCAACGTAAGTAAGAGCAATCGGTATTTCTCGTGTGGAGAGTGTGTAAGCCATAGAGTTGTATTCGAGGGTTGTGAAAAGCGTCTTCCACTCATTTGAACCGCTGTCAGCTTCAGAGGATACATCAGTGTGGGAGCTGGCGGAAGATAGAGGCACGTGCCGGCGATCGGGCAGAGGCGGGAGGTTGCGGCTACCCCAATGAAAGGGGTGGCTTCGCCGCGTCTATAAGGGTAAGTTTAACTTACCCCCTTTTCAATTAAATCCCCATTTAGACATTGAAAAAAGAATGTACTGCATATTGAATTATAATCCCACATTATCCAGGAATATGACATGCACTATTAGACAAATCATATGGAAATATCCAAACAGAGTGAAAAATAGCTTTTTTCTGTAATCGTTGAATAATGGTAACATTACTAAACTGAAATGAGTTAAGAAAGTGAAACATTTTGCAATTGAGTGAAGAAAGTAATCACTTTCTTCACAAGTGAAGAAAGTAAATTGCCTTCTTAATTATTAATAAGTATAAATTAAAAAATAATTTGAAATTGGAAATTAAATGCTTTTAAATGTTTCTTAACATTGTAAGAATTTATTTTAACAAAATAAATTGAAATTTGAATGAATTATTCGTGGAAATAATCAATATATTTTAAAATTTAAATATAATAATAAGTACCTTCCTTGTTTATAACCTGCACTTGTTTATAACTGCACTACTTCACAATCATCACTAGTTGTTTTATAACTATGCTTATAACCTTTCACAACCATGCTTATAACCTACCAACAACATAGCATAATCTGCATAACATCCTAAATACGGGTAAACGTTTCACTCGAGTTGTAAAATGATCTACTTTCGTCACTTGTATAATAAATAACTATAGTCATACAATGGATAATTGAATTCAAACTATACGAAAATTGTATATACAAAATCAACTGTATGGATAGCACACAGTCATACGGGAATCATCACAATTACTCAAAAGAAGAAGCAAACAACACGCTATAAACAATGAAGGCAATAAAACCGCCCTTGCCGAATAAACTATTAAATACGACCATATTTTACATTTCGAAAACCAGAGTATTCTAGAAAGAGTCCGTCACACCGGGGCTGCATTAACTAAGCAGATTTCTCACGTGCGTCACGTATTTGCAATTATCTCAAAACGTAAAAGTTCAATGAGAACATTATTTTGTATTTGGTCATCAAATAAAATGCTTCATAATATAACGGCTTATTGTTAATATGACAGGAGTAGGAGTGGGGGTTTACTCAAGGCCGAAAACTAAAAAATGCAAATCTCCGTTCATACTAAAGATAGAGATTAAAGGTATATAACTATATTAATTGTAAATTTTATTTTCAATAAAATTGGATCAATACAAACAAAGCTAATCGTTATTAATCTATCAATACATCTTATGTACTATATTTAACGGTTTGTTTGTTTGATTTTGGGCAAAAAACTTCGCGGTTATCAATGCCCAACACTCTTCAGACCGTATTTGAGTTCCCCAGTCATGGGAAGTCCCAGGCACACGCACGCTAGACCGACTTTTATTATATATAAATATGCATATATTTTTATTTTTTACATTATTTTTTTTTATTTATATTTTTTTTAACTTTATATTTTTTAATCCCTTTTCATTTTTGGGAAGGGGGGGCCTTTACACTTACTCGCCGGTATCACAGAAACCATTTCAACTCATTGAGGCAGAATAAATTTTCAACCAAGCTATTCAAATAAACACTAAGAAGAATTATTATGTTATTAGAAATTACACTTAAACTTATGGACTACATCTCTAATTAACTATTAAATGACAGCATTTGACTTAAAGCTCATTGCGAGAATAAAAAAAAAACAAAAAAAAAAAAAAAGGAAGAAAAAGAAAAAAAAACAACATCGAAATCACAGCCATTAATAACAACAAAGTTAGGGGGGGGGAACTATATATATATATATATATATATATATATTAAAATTAAATCCGTTAAAGTAAACATTAAACCTACAAATTATTAATTGTTTTTATAATTATTTTTACGGGACAGGTAGGAAATAAACTCCCTCTGTGAAGGTTTACTTCTTTGAGGATATATATATATATATATATATATATATATATATATATATATATGTGTGTGTGTGTGTGTGTGTGTGTGTGTGTGTGTGTGTGTGTTCACAAATCTGCAAATTATAATTATTTTGGTCGAATGGGATGTCCAATATTGTTTGGGGAGCAAGGTTCTTGATTAAGGGAGGAATAAAGAATGTTGTTCGGTGTTTATGCTGATCCAACCTTCATACTTTAATGAAATTTACTTTGACTTTATTTCCCCTACCCCGCGCACCACAAATAGTTAAAATATAAAACCTATGGACTAATTTACAGCAACAGAATTTATTGAGATATTTCCAAAACAGAGAGAAATCTAAATGCAGTGTCTCTTCAGCGTTCCGAGTGGGAGTCGATTACATTTCCATTGATTAGCCTAGAGGCTTTACTAAAGTCTGCATCTTATGAAGATTGGACTTACTATTGAAGGCTTAAGAATCCAAAAGGAGTGGCCCTGCTCATCAAGGGGAGTGGTAGGCTATGGGCATGCCGTTACACTTTTCTATTCAATTCATATTTTTCTTTTAACTGCTTCTTATTTCTCTCTTCCTGAGCTCCTTTCTTTTTCCTTTTCATGAGGTTACCAACGCAGCCCACCCTTGCAGGAAAATTAGCTTCGGAATTACCAACCAACCCTTTCCCAAGTCCTGTGGAGAGCGACGAGCGATAATCTTTACTCCCTTAATTATAGTTCGTATTTATTTAACTCTATTAAATTGTTGAAATCAAATTTAGTTCTTCAAATCATTGGGGCGGCTATAAAGAAATTAAAAATCAGATAAACTATTTCAAATAATAATAGGTTACTTTTGTGTGT